>JARFOC010000790.1:10760-31646 GCA_031763485.1 Osmoderma eremita | reverse complement strand
ATACTTGTGCGGGAGGAGTAATCCGAACAGTGTGTTTATTGTGCTGCCCCACAGTCCTTGCTATCTTTACTGATCATTTATATTATCTATATTTATAGAAGATTCAACAACCGTTGCTTTGAGTACATCAGATGACATAGTTATGGCAATAGAAAGCAGTAAGTAGCAATTTTGGCATATGCCTGTTGTGAGTAATATGTGTGCACCTATTAGGTACTACATCACCCAGAAGTGAGTCCTCCTATATGGAAATCGAAGCCAGTCATGAAAGTGATCATAACATACAAGAACGGCCAAGTACTTGTAAGTATATTCACAGTACTAAGCTATCAGGTTCAAAATATTCAATTACTTATTATTATTGTTAATGTTAATTATTATATATTTTGTATGTTTTATATTCATGTTGAATTCCTATCCCAGTGTATTAACTGGCATGGGTAACTAAGTTGTAGTGCAGACAGTATAGCATTCTAATAAAAATCTTATAAATTATTGGAAAAAAATCAAATACACCCATTTAAATTTGGCGCGACTATCATCATTACATTGTAAAATTCCATTCCTATCTGCAATAATTATTATTATGTTTAGGTTCTTTGTTACAAGAAGTTGGCATAACAAGGGTTGGGCACCTTAGTCCAAAGGCAGGAAAATTGTACAATCGTGCAAAACAAGTAAGAGTCAGAGCTTTAAGATATCATGAGAAATCTATATATTTAAAAACAAATTAAAGGCATTAAAAGGCGTGAATAAAGAAGAACTTACAAATATGCGAATAGCTCCTTTGAGTAATACTGTAAAGGAGTTTATTAAAAGTCAAATAAAATTAGGGCAAACTAAACCCACTGGTCGACGATATTCTTTAGATGATACCATTTTGGGTTTAATATTACATAAACAAAGCCCACGTGGTTATCGTTTGCTTTCAAAAATATTTTCCATGCCATCTAAAGCAACAATAAATAGACTCCTTCAAAAAGTATCAATAAACTCGGGAATAAACAAAGTTATTTTCCGTAGGTTGAAAAAGTCAGTGGAGCACTTATCTGAAAACGAGAAAAAGTGCTTTCCACCACATTTAGAATTTGAAGCAGGCACAAATGCGGTTTATGGTTTTGAGATTGTTGGGGACCGAACAAGCAATGCCATTGCTGATCATGCTCAGGTCTTTATGATCAAAGGCATTTTTAATAAATTCAAACAACCGCTGTGTTATACTTTTACACGTAGCACTATAAAAACCCTAGATTTGGTGCAATTAATAAAAAAGATAATCAGAAAGTGCGAGGAATGTGGTTTGACAGTGTTGTCACTGTTTCAGACCAAGGAGCAACTAATGTTGCTGCTATAAATTATCTTTAAAAAATCACTGCTGAAGATGATAAAAGGCAAGGGAATGAATCTGATAACAGCTTTTATAAGATCAACGGCTATAAAATCATTCATATATATGATCCCCCACACCTATTAAAAGGGATTCGAAATAATTTACTTACAAAAAATTTGGTATGGGAGCAAGGATCAAGTGAACATGTGGCGAGATGTAGGGACGTTGAAGTTGCCTTCAGTATTGACAATAGTCCAGGTGAGCTCCGAACTATGCCAAAACTGACATAGCAGAGCCAAGTAAAATTTAAAAAATGAAAGTGAAAAATGCTGCACAAGTTTTAAGCCATACAGTAGCGGCTGCCATCAGTATTTTTACTCGTTCAGGTAAGCAATAGGTGATTGAAATATGCGTACTTCTAATATCAATTTATATGTACCTACAGGAATCATGGGAGCCAATGGTGAAAAACTCGACCCTGTGTCATTTTCAAATTTTTTGATAATTTGTTTGACTCCATAAATGAAAGTACTTTTTCTCTAAAAAGGGACAAGAATCTACGTTGTGCGGCCAGTACAACGTCTGAGCATTTAAAATTTTGGCAGGAAGCTAAACAAATACTGTGTAACATGTATTTTCAAAAAGACGGTACAAATGAAAAAGTTGTTCCCCCAACATTGAATAACTGGATTGTCACAGTTACTAGCTTCGAAGAATTGTTGAAAGTGGTGAGGACATCAAATTGTTCATTTTTTATACATCGCAATTTAAACCAGGACGCTGTTGAAAATTTCTTTGGACAAATTCGACAACATGGTTACCGTAATGTCAATCCGACAGCAAATAATTTTAAGCATTTATTTAGGACACTTCTGCTGAGCAATTTGGTGAGTGTACATTTCATTTCTGCCAACTGTCAAGAGGATGACTGCAGCAATATTATTAAAAATGTATGTATATTTATTAGTCCAGTTGCAGAACTGGAAGTTATCGAGGAAAGTCCGGTAGTGGCAGCTGTTGGCCAGAGCAGTCGTGCACCCGTCCTTTGGATAAAACAGTGATAGGATATGTTGGCGGTTTTATTACTAAATTTATAAAGCAATTAGAAGTGTGCGACGGGTGCAAGCAAAATATTTGTTCCAGTAAATTTACAGAATCGCATTCTTTAATGGTAGAGAAAGAGTACGGACGAAGTGTACCGCCCAAATTGAGATACTGTACACCAAAATATTTAAATTCTCTGCTGCAGATATATGGTATAATAAAAACTAATTATCCAAACTTGTGTTTTCGGAAAGAAGGATACCGGAATTATTAGGAATAATTAATGACAATGTTAATTTTAATTTTACAGTGAATTGTCCACATAACGCCAATGTAAAACGGATAAGTGTTGAAAGATTCGCCAAACTTTGTTGTTTCAATTATATTAATGGAATTAATAATGTACTAAAGGGCAAATTGAATATTACCAAGTTTGCTGATAATAATTATAAATATGCATATGCTTTGTATTGCAAAAGAATTAAACGTACCTTCCCGTAATTGTTATTCTTTCTTTTTTATCTATGTAATTGTAATAAGTATATGAGATAATTTGTTACTCATTTGTATATTTTTAAAATTCATTTTGCTAAATTGATTTATACACTAGAATGTATTTATGCCAATTGATTTTGTTTATCACAAATTTTGAAAAAGTAATATTAAAAAAATATACATATTGGTGAACAATGTACATTAAATGAAGAATGTGTGACCGTTACACAATTTTAAAAGTTTCGGTTGAGTTTGAAAGTTTTAAGCTGTTCATTTTAGTGCGAGACACACGAGGTGGATGAGCCAGTGCTTCGAACACTTTCTACGCTGTGCGAGGAGGGCCCGAAAACCCTCGAACAGCAATTGATGAGATGGGGGGTAGTCCCCAACGAGGGTGAGTATATGTGCCCTCGTTGCGGATCCCCCCTCAAATTGTACGTTGCCAATGACCGTTAAGTTTTATAGATAGGTTATATGTTTAAAATTTTGTATGTACGTTGTATTTCTTTTTGTTAGAATGGACAGACTACAATGGAACTGCGGACAGACAATGACAAACGTACACCGAAAAAGACAGAGATGTAGGACAAGACGAGAATTTCGCTACGAGACTTTCTTCGACCGCTCGACACTTTCAATTTACCAAATTTTGCCATTCGTCAATCTTTGGTCTCCAATTGTTCTTTACCTATTATTTCTGAACAATTAAAAATCACAAAACCAAGGTAGATTGGTCTTCTTTCTGCCGTGAGGTTGTTTTGGACGCTTCCGTTGTGCACAAACAAAAGTTAGGTGGCGTTGGAAGTTATTTTAGCACAAAAGGAAATTATACAATGTATGGCAAATATTGATATTTTCAAAAATGGATTATTCTTCCCGTTGCTGCAATCGATATATACAAACTTCTTATCTATGCTTATAACGATAAATGTAATTTTTTTTGTGCAGCAATGATGTAGGTACATCAGTGTGATAGATCTATATTAAATTTCCATACACCTCTGTATTCTTTAATTCCAACTGAAAGATGTCCACGAATTTTGGAATTTCGTCTCTTTAACGTTTTGTTTCGTGACTTAAAATCAATTTCAAGTTTGGAATGTTTTTAGCGGACCATTAAAGCTTATTCTTTCTTTTGTATCTATGTAATTGTAATAAGTATATGAGATAATTTGTTACTCATTTGTATATTTTTAAAATTCATTTTGCTAAATTGATTTATACACTAGAATGTATTTATGCCAATTGAATTTTGAAAAAGTAACAAATGTGTAACAAATTATCTGTTATACTTATTACAATCTTTCAAAACACCCATAATGTACATATATTATTTAGAATTACCGCTACGATAATATTTTTGGAGATCTGAAAGATGTCACTATCAAGCACATTTATTCGAAGCGGTATCTATATTTATGTATATTGGCGTCATCTAATATACTTGTCGCAAAGTAGTACTGTCGTTGTCTCTTTCTAACAATATATGTTCAGTACATTGCATATAAATATTGACCATCCTTGTATTACGTTTCCTAGTGATTATCTTTTGCCTTTATATGTGCGATTACTAGCACTACGAGATCCGTAGAAGAGAACTGCGGAAAATGTGGTACAATCCACCACGACAATAGGATTAACAGAGTTCAGCAATGAACAGCCACAATTCCTACGGGAATGTAAAGCTTTCATATATATATGTGCGATTACTACACTTTCAAATTTCTAAATAAATGCCACCCAAAAATTACAAATTAACAAATTTACAATATGCAGCTTATTTATGTGATAATTATTGTATTATTATATTAAATTATTTTGGCTGAACCATAACCATATATAGACAGTTCAGATAGTAATTATAGCAAAAAAAAATATATACTTTTATAGTATTCGTGTCCCTTTCTTATTTCCCTTTTTTTTTAGCTTGCTTTGGCTAGTTATTACAAAATTTTGTAAATTAGTTAATTAATTATACCATATTTTTGTTATACTTAAGATTTTGTTTTGTAATGTAAACATTTAATTAATAAATAATAACACTCTTAATGTTTTCATATTGTAATTAATATTCCTTTGTATTTTATATTCTTCTTACTTCCCATAATTGTCGAGATGCGACAATGTTTTTATTTTTGCGATAATCGCAATTTGGGCGCTTTTATATAGTCAAACATTGGGCGTTGTTTCGTATTTACATTTATCTTTTGTTAAACATTACAACTACAAACCGTATTGCTAAATTTTATGTTAGCTAGCCTAATTTAAAGTGAGTAGACCCCCGTTTCGACGAGTACATATGATCCCTGTGTATATGTTGCAATGCAATAGGTTAGTCTATAGGTTTGTGTCCATATTGGCGCCAAGTATATGCAAACAGATTATTATTAATTACGAAACGATGGGAAAATACAGTAAATATATAAAGAAATATAACAAAAGTTGGGAATCGTTGCAGCAATTTAGAGGTAAAACGGTTGGTTTATTTAAGTAATGCGAGGTAAAAAAAGAAATTGTATTTCAGGTTGGCTTACTGAAGATACAACTGAAAAAGGTGCGGCGTATTGTAAATTGTGTAAAGTAGGTGGGGATAATACCAATACTATATTATCAGCAGAGTGTGGATGTAAAGTTAATATGAAGGGGAATGTACTATATCCTGGTCTTTCAGGGTGTGTTTCAATTTACAAGACTTTGTCTATTAGAACTTTAAGTGCATTTATAATTCCTTATGATAAGATCTTATTAACTGATCAAAAATTATTGTCAGTATTTGAAATCTCAAGTGATTTACCAGAAGAAAATCAAAATATATATATCAGTATTTGGATGAATCTCAGAAAATGTTAGATGTATTTAAGCAAACATCCTCTCCGACTAATTTTTGGACATATTTAGGAATAGCATTGATAACATTAGTAACAATAATCACAATCTTAATTGTAATTAAAATAAGATTAACAAAGTTAACTCCTTTATCCCATTTACCATCAGTGGGAGGCAACTACATTTGACTATATTGAACTTGAGTTTGATACAATTACTTTATTAATTAATATATATTATATTAATAATTGTTTCGTTCAAGCCCAGTGTCATCTGTCATCTCGTTTCATTGATTTACAGAATATTCTTTCACACAATTTGTCCTCTTAGGACATGGGAATTCTCTTTACAAAATGCTCCAATTTCCAAAATCTTTCTAACTGATCTTGCCATGTTTGATCCAGAGATAGATTACAATGAACTTACGAGGAAATCAGTTTTGTGCCAGCATTTCCAGCAACTATCCATCCGAATTTGTTTTTTTTGGTGTATTGGCTTCCCTTTTCCTAAATGATATTGCCCTATGCATAGTCTTTGCCAAAACAATCCTGCCCCAATTAGCACATCTATTTGACCAGGATTGAAAAACTCTGGATCTGCGTGTCGAACATGAGCTGGAATGTTGAATGATGTGACATCAAGCGAAACCTCTGGTAAATCGTCTGTTATTGAATCCAATACAAGGCATGTAACATTTGCTTCATATGAATTGTGCAACGAGTGTATTGTAAGTGAACATTGATATGTGATGTTTGATACGCATTTATTTACTCCTATGTTTGATGATTTGATTGTTGATGGCGGTAGAACTAATGCTATACATAGTCGATTGGTAATAAAGTTAGATTGAGATCCTGAATCCAAAGTTATTCTGCACGTTCTAGTATACCCATTAGCATCAATAACTTGAACCTTGGCTGTAGTATTACAAAAATGATTATACACCGAATCATAAATAAATGAATTGCATGTGTTGGGCGTGAATTAATAAAAAAAAGATGATTGGTGAGTGGATTGATGTTTGTTTAGGCAAAAAATAAAACAGGGTAATATGGAAATTGGGCGATAATTTTTGATATTCTTTGTGTCACCTTTTTTAAACACCGGACAAACCTTTGCTACCTTTAAAGTGTCAGGAAAAATACCAGTAACAAACATGGAATTGATTATACTCACCAACGGAGAAGAAATATATTTTGATAGCTGCAATATTTTTGTTGGTATATCATCTAGTCCGGCCGACATTTTAGGCGCCAAGGTTTTGATTACACTTTCAATTTCGTTACAATTAGTAGGATATAAAAATAGAGTGGTATTGTTCGACGTTATTTTTAAAGCCTTCTCTCGTGTTGAAACGTTCGTCGACACGTTTCTCGAACTACGAAAGTACTTAGAAAATGCATCACATATTACGATTGTATCACTGATTTGATTATCATTGTCTATCAGGATAATTGGGTTCTGGCGTTTTTGTTTTCTGCCACCATTGATGACCTGCCATGCGGCTTTCGATTTATTTTTAGAATTTAGTATGTACTGTTCGTTATATGCTTTTCTCGAATCAGATAGTCTTCGGTGATATTCCTTTTTCTTGGTTTTATAATGATCCCACAGATCCAGACTTCCACTAAGTTTACAGATTTTAAACAAGTCTTTAAGAGCCTGAGACATTTGTATTAACTCTGGGGACATCCACTTTTGTTTAGGTGTGGTAGTTGGAGTATACTTTTTTTCCGACGGAAAACCTATCTCAAAGTAGTAACAGAAAATGTTAATAAAATAATCATATTTCTGTTGAAATATGATGAAAAAATAAATACGGCTGTTGAATCAATAACAAATAACATCACAGCAGTTTTTCGAAATGACATTATGGAATTAAAAGTAGAAAATAGAAAGCTACGTCAGGAATTAAAAGAATCGAAACTACTTATGGAAAAACAGATTTCTACACAGAACGTTGGTAGAGAACCGCAAGATGTCATAGCAATAAAGAAGATAGACAAAATAAGTAAACAAGAACAACAAAAACCAAGCCAGGGCATTGAAGGCAAGAAGAGTCAACAACAAACGTCTAACCTAGGACAAAAACATCGAAAATGCAAACAGAAATTTAAACTATACAGGTGCTATTAAACGAAATATAATTACAAACAGCGAAAAAGAGAATACAATTGAAGAAGAAGAATACACAACCGTAATCAGAAAGCAAAAAAGAAAACCACAAATAGATACAACCCACGGTACGGGAAGAAACCTAGAACTAAAAGGAACTATAAGATATGCTCATCTGCATGTATACGGATTAGATCTAAAAACTGCAGAAACAACCATCATTAAGCACTTAGTAACAAATAAAATTAATAACCCCAAAATATCAAAGTTAAATTCAAAATACCCAGACGAATATTCTTCGTTCAAAATCTCCGTTCCATTTGAATTACTTGCAGAAGCAATGAACCCTCAGATATGGCCAGAAGGAGTAAAAATTAATCGTTTTTTAGAACGAATTTATCGGAGGAACCAAGAAGAAACTTAAATGCCCGCGATTGTTACTATCCTTTGGCCCTAGAAGACCGATACCATCCGAGTTTAAACATCTCCCCTAAGTGCACGATATCTGAAGGAAAACGTTTGACTGAACTAAATGTTATGCATCAGAATATACGTGGTTTACGCAATAGTAATGTTGATATCATCACAAGACATGTTTTAGAGTCACGCTAACGTCCACAGTGCGAGGAATAAAGCGGAAAGTACTGAGGTTTTTCTGGATGACGTGGTTCCACACGCCGTTTGTTTCACGGAACACTGGCTAAAGATAAATGAAATAAAAATTTTTCACTTGATGAATTATGAGTTGACGAGTTACCATTGCAGAAGTGACACGAACGGCGGTGGAACTGTAATATATGTGAGGCGCGACGTGCAAAGATATAAACTGTCAAAACAAAATCTTTGAATTTTTTTGCACCGAAGTTGCATATGATTCTAAAAAAAATTTAATTATTTGTCTCTATCGTTCGCCTACGGGTGACGTGCATTGTTTTATTGATTGTTTGAATGATCTATTGAATATTGTATCTGTAAAATATAGATATGTAAATGTTAGTGGCGATTTTAATATAAATTTTAATGTAAAATCTAGCATTAAGCTGTGTGTGGAAAATTTGATGTTATGTTATGGCTTGCAACGTTTAAGGGGGAGTACGCGAGTATGAAGGTTATCAGGTACGTGTATTGACAATGTATTTAGGAATTTTCCTTCTGATAATTTGGTGGTTAATGTTACTCAACCTAACATCTTGGATCATAGTGCAGTATTTGTTGATTGCGTGCTTGACCTACCTAATCAGAGGACTTCTTATTTTAAGAGAAATTTTAGTAATAATAATATTGTGAATTTTCTGAATCAACTGCAGGCAACGTGACCAGCTTTCATGCAATTAAGGCAAAGTTTCAGTGTCTTGACCTTGGCAATTCTGATTGGAACTGTTAACTTCAGAAATTCAGCACAATTAAAAATTAAATGATCTGCTTAGCAATACGCGCATGCTGATTTGGTTGTTACTAACGAATAATTATTTTTGGTGAATGGTTCTCGTCTAAATTTGCTTGATTCAGCCTTTTTTACTTCTAATGTCTCTAACAGATCAGCTCTGGATTTAAAAAAAAAGCTTTAAAATCACTTAGCGATGGTAACGAATTTTGCGTCTTATGCTCTGCCCATTCACGTGCTGTCTAATTTCTGTGTCATCATATAAATTACGTATTCCAATGCTCAGGGGGTTGGACTAAATTGGTTAATGTTCGTAAATGTTAAATCAATTAAATCATGAATATCTGTAGCTGATTCTTTTGTTAACGTTTGCAACTCAAACAAGGCATTCACGTGATTTCTAACTAACAATGCTTATACCGTTGTATGTTATACCGTTCGCAAAGTATATCCCACGCAGCCTGGTAGCTGTGTGCGGAAAACCCTATGCTGCGAATAACTTGGCTTGCTCCACCCTCTAATGCTGATCGCAGGTAATCAAACTTTTGCATGGCGTCCAATGCTTGGTTATTGTTAATTATCGATTGAAAAGTGTCTCTAAATTCCAACCACTGTTCGTAATTACCGTTGAATCTTGGTAAATGAATTTGGGGTAATTTAACATTGGAACCAAGTTTTGCAGAATTCAACTGAATTGATGTTTCATCGTCGTTAGCACTCGTTTTACCCTTTACCCCCTTACTGTGGCGGTTTAGTAACACCTTTGCTGCTGCTATAGTTTCATAGCATACTATTTCGAAATTCTCACGTTCTTGAAGTTGCTCATCTAAATCTTCGCATTCTGTCTCTATTTGTAATTGTATCTCATCAAATTCATTCTCAATAGTAATTTATCATAGCGTACTTCCAATTCAGCGAGTTTTGTATTCGTTATATTTTCTGCAGATGATAAATTATTAATGAATCCCTTGAAATGTGTCAATTTTGACTTAACTACAGCACGCTTTCTAATATTGCTTGTTTCAGACATGATTCGATTTAGCAGTACTTACAATAAAACAGATAATGCTTGAATAAATGCAAAAGAAGGATAAATGAATAAGGATAATGGTACACTCACAATTGGCTTGGCCGCTGTATGATTGTATAATGTCTGGGCTGCTTGCCCCTCCATAATACCGATGTCTGTCAATTATATGCACAAACACTACTAGTGCCGATGACCCGGCTCGAAGGACCAAGTTTTTATGTTGTAAATAGGTTCTAATGTTTACTTTTCCTTGTATTTGTGTTGATTCACCAAAAAATGTCTGTCGTAATAATAATTCAATAACAAAAACTAATCCTACTATGATACAAAATATTTACAACACCTAGTAACGGGAATCTCTCTTTTACAGCATTTCTATCAAAGTATTTTGGTATATATAGATGAAAATGTTCCGAAGGAGAATAAAGAGAAATTAATATAAGTACATCGTATAGGATACGGTGGCTTAAAATAAATTTAAATTAAAAATACCCCTTATCACCTTGTTGAGTAAAGAATTCTGAATACGTATTTCGGCCACTAAGTTGCCGAAGAGGTTATGTTGCCTGATCTTGTTGGTGTAAAATTTATAATGGTGATTGGGAAAATAGAGATATATTATTTTTTGCTTGTTTAGTTTATCAGAATAGTTCATTTTACTGGAGTAGATCTTAAGAAGTGTTTGAGAGAAATTAATAGACGTTATACTGATGAAAAGTGGGGTTCTGTACTTATAAGTATAATTGTATTCATAAGTTATTTGTTAATCAACCTAATGATTTGTGTAAATATTATGCGTATGATATTGATCGTATGCAGGAGTTAGATTTAAATAAACATGCACGTCATATATATCCAGATGATGATACTCCAGTTCAGCATGGCAATTTTGTGCCAGGCGATCCCTGTCGTGCTTATATAGAGGGTTATAATAGGTTATTATTAGATGGTAATGATACTGATGATACAACGTTAGGTAATGAGAGTTCTTTTATAGACGAAGACGCTGACATTGATGATACATCGGTCTATTCAAGTACTGTTGATTCTAATGACAGTGCTGTGCGTAATATGCCAGATATTGAAGATACCAGTGCTTCTGATGGATATGATGTTCCCACCCCAAGATTTAGTCCAGCAGTTCTATCACCTGTTACAGAGGATCTTATGATGGAGCGGATGCGTCTTGAATTTGATACAACTTCTATCCCTGATGACGTCTTATTGCGCCATGTTGAATTAATGGAGATAGATAATCAGTGAACTTTGTACTGTATAGTGATCTATTTATAGCGGCGGTCTAGAGCAACCTACCGCCGCGTAGGGAATAAGGATTTTAATTTTAGAGTTGTCTATTTAGTATGTCTGCGCATGCGTCACCCCCAGTGGGTAAGGTTACTAAGCGTATAAAACCCGGTGCGTTGTTCTTAATCACAGTTAGTGTGCAAGACTTCGACGAGTTAACACGCTCAGATTTCCCCACTAATTTCGAGGGTGACGTAATTTCTTATTGTATTGCTATTGAGCGGTCTAATTCTAAGTTACAAGTAAGTTATCATTTGCATGCACATTCATAACATAATGTTACTAGTGGCATTCTAAGAGGTACATTGCTCTCGGAGTGCTACATCTGGCATTATTTTCTCTTTTGGTTTTGTGCTGAGGATGGCAACTTAGTTGCCGAAATACGTATTCAGAGTTCTTTACTCAACAAGGTAGTAGGGGGTATTGTTAATTCAAATAAGTACTTAGGTTAAGTACATATTATGTAAGTAAGTTATAAAATAGTCATTGATCATTTTGATTGTTGTAGAATTTATGGATGTCAGTGAGACAGATAGAATTATATCCTGCAAAAATAATGAAAAGTGTGAGGATATTTTGTTGAAAGAATCTGGGAGTGCAAGTCCACACAACCAAATTCAAATTTGGCGCTATTCAACATTAAAGATGAAATTACCTACAATTTTGTATTAAATGTATTTCAATATCTTTATGTTGAACCTACTAAAAATAATTGCGGCAAATTTGAATTTTGCTATGTGGGAGGACTTTCCAGGAAAATTTTCAATTTTTTTTATAGAAAATTTTCTGAATTTCATTCATCAGGACTGAGTCTTCTCGTTCCTTCGTTTCCTAACTCATTAAAGTCTGTCGAAAAACTACAGCAAAAAAATATAGTTCTTAGAAAAGAAAATGTAATCGAAACCTTTGTTAGACCTTACCCACTATCTTCTTCGGCAACGTTTGGCGGTCGCTCGATTTTTGGTAAATTGCTCAATATAGCATCGAGCTGCTCTTTTGTATTTACAGGAATGGTGCAGCTATGTATCTGTCAATGTGGTTTACATTGTAAGATAAGTTTAGGGCTCTGGATACTGTACATGATTATTTCTGTAAATAGTAAACTTACTACGTTTACCTGTCCAGATGCGTGATGCATTTTTATGCCATCTTCACCAATAATAATTTTACAATCAATCATGATTTTAGGATTTTCCATCCCATCATATGTTAAGGTAACTAAGATGGGTGTAAGGCACATCTCGTGCAGTCTAATATATTTGAGCCTATGCCTTCTTGAAATTTTTCGAGTTCCAGATTTTTTTTTATTGGTACTTTTGTTTCCGTTGTCGCTAAAAGTTCCATATTATGGGCGCACGTCATCTGGTGAGCAAGAGGGATAATAAAGAAAACAGTTATTTTTTTGGACGTGTGGTAGCAGTGATATAGAGAAAGACAGTTGTAACGATAAGTGTAACGTAGTAAAATAAAAATAAAGCTTCTCTAGAAAAATATATGAAGAAACGTTATTTAAAGGAAACAACAGAAAGATACAATCACCCAGTTACGCTTACAGAAATCAGAAGTGGGATTCGGGTGGAAGGTAGACTAAAAACAAAAACCACTGCGAATAGCGATGGAAGAAGCGCAGAAAACGATTAAAACTGGTGAACATAACATGGAAGTGATGATGGCTCAAATGACTACTATGGTGCAAATGTTGTAAGAACGAGATAATGAAATAAAGAAATTAAGAGACCTAACAGAAAAACAACCCCAACCACGACAGATTACTGGAAATGCCCCTTTTAATGAAATTGCGATGCAAATTACCGAGTTAAGTCATACGTACGACGTCGATGACTGGATAAGGCGCGTAAATGGATTAAAAATAGTATATAACCTTGATGATGTCACTGTGAAACTTTTAGCGACCAATAAAT
This sequence comes from Osmoderma eremita, assembly GCA_031763485.1. Taxonomy (NCBI): domain Eukaryota; kingdom Metazoa; phylum Arthropoda; class Insecta; order Coleoptera; family Scarabaeidae; genus Osmoderma; species Osmoderma eremita. The sequence goes on along the minus strand of JARFOC010000790.1, from coordinate 18,195 downwards.
TTGCGGGACGTATCAAAGCTTGGTACAACTCCGAGGACCGATACCTAACTAACACATGGACTGAGATATGTGATGACTTAAGACATGTTTGGTAAACATTATGATTTTGGAGAGTTATTGGACCAGCTACGTAACAGAAAACTAAAAAAAAGGTGAGGAGATTGAAGAATACTATCATGATAAATGCACAATCGCAAGAGAACTCGTTTAGATGATCGAGAAATAATTCATCATGTTATACAAGGGATTGACAATTTTACCATAAGAACACAATTGGTGACAACACAATGCAAGACACTACCGGAATTATTTCAACTACTTAAACTTTTAAGTAACGAATTACAAGGAGCGTATAAAAAGAACATTGACAAACATGATTCTCGAGGAAGCATGTGTGGAATATGCAAGATAAGGACCCTGAAGTACGAGAAATTAAGACAAAATTGGAGGAAGGAAAGAAGTTGGACCAATATGAACTAATCAATGGGTTAGTTATGAGAGTTTTGGGGGAACTAGTAGTTGTGCCTAAGAATCTGCGAAGACAAATTGTCTTGGGTATTCATGAGGATATAGCACATTTAGGTACAGACAAGACATTAGAAAAACTAAAGCAGCGATACCATTTTAAAAACATGAAGAAATTTACACAGAAATGCTTATCGAGCTGTTTGAAGTGTATAGAGTACAATTATAAGAACCCTATCAACGAATGCTACTTACATCCGATTGATAAAGGAAAACAACCCTGGGAGACATTACACATTGATCATCTAGGACCACTAGAGAAGTATGAAAAGGGAAATCGACACATTTTATGCATCATAGACGCTTTCCCAAAATTCATCTTCGTGGAAGCTACTAAAACAACCAAGACGCAGGAAGTAAGCCAGGTAGAATAATATCAGACAGAGGAACCGCATTCACAAGTAATGAATTTGGATCCTTTTGCGAGGAAAACCACATCCAATTAACACATGCAGCCGTACGAACACCGCGTAGCAACGGGCAAGTTGAAAGGTATAACAAAACTATAATGTCAGCGCTATTAAAAGAAACTCCAAAACCAAACCGATGGGATGAAGTACTCAGTAAAGTTCAGACCGCCATGAATTCGACATTCCAAAAGAGCACTGAATATAGCTCAGCTGAAGTTTTATTCGGATACCGGATGAGAGGACACGCACTTAACGATATCGGTGATCTGGTGATCGAACGAATAACTGTGGGAGACCATGGCCGCAACCGGATGCGAATGAGGGAAAATGCCGTGCAAAAGATGTCCGACGAGCAAGCGAAGTCGAAACTACGCTACGACTCTAACCGTAGGCCACACAGACCATATGTCCAAGGAGATTTTGTGGCCGTTCGGAATGTGACGTCCGAAGTCCAACCCGAAGATGGCAAAAAAATTTAGAGGACCGTATCGAATCCACAAGGTATTAGACAACGACCGCTACATCATAACTGACATTCCGGGATTCCAACTGAAGCCATACAGATCGGTATTACCGCCAGAACAGATCAAACTGTGGGTTAAATATGACGAATCATATGCGGATTCTGACGAGAACGACGACGAGAATCTGGAACTGTTGGAGGGAGCGAGCGAAAGCGAGGAGCCGACCGAGAAGGCAGAATCCAGTTTGGCTGGGGACTATCCTAAAGAGGACGTTGGGGCAACGTGCCGCCAGGAAGGGCCGAATTGTGGGCGCACGCCATCTGGTGAGCAAGAGGGATAATAAAGAAAACAGTTATTTTTTTGGACAAGGTGTGGTAGCAGTGATATAGAGAAAAAGACAGTTGTAACGATAAGTGTAACGTAGTAAAATAAAAATAAAGCTTTTCTAGAAAAATATATGAAACTTATTTAAAGGAAACAACAGATAGATACAATAGTTTTTAATTTAAAAAGATCTTACCTAGCATTTTTTGCATTCAAATATGCTTAAGTTGCTCGAATTAAGAAGATATGGTTAAATATCAGGCTAAAGTGAAGAATACGTGTCGTGCCTAGATTTTCAAAATTTCTTTTTTTACGCGTAGTTGACCTAAAAAGAAACACCTTTCTTAGTAAAAGAATTGGGGGACCGCTTCAGGAAAATCACAATTAAATAAAATATACAATAAACAAGTATAATATACAGGCTGATTCATTTTTCGTTGGTGTACGACATTTTTCTATTACTACCGAACGATAATTGAAACGTTTGACAGTTTTAAATTTCATGGCTACCTTATTTAATATTAAAATGTGTTCTTGGTCAATAAAACTATAATATCAAAACGTGTTATACATGGTTGAATCAGAAAAAAAAACTCCTTTTGACGGTGTCAAAATCCAATATGGCGCCGGTAAGAAATAAGAAAGTTGATGATGGCCAGAAGGAATCAAAACGTCATATAAAAATTTCGAGTTCACTATTAGATAGAAGATCAAAAGTGACCTTGAGAATGTGTTTTTAGTTTTTCTCTGCAAGGCCGAATAAAAATGCTAGAGCTAAAGGAAGAAAATGGTTTTTTTGTTTAAAAGAAAATCTCGAACGTCATTTGTCACAGGATTATTTTTTCTTCGGATTCATAACAAACACAAAATTTTGCAACTTTGCCAAACCTACTCTCTATCTCCAATAATAAGCGAGATCCCGTTGGTGAGGGTCGAAAATGAATCAGCCTGCATATACTGTAGTGTAAGTATGAGAATTTTTTTTAGATAATACTTTACTGTATAACTGATGAACTGCAAAATTTTATTTTAATGTATGATTTAGATCAGAAGATTAGCGGCGATCGGCGGATCAGATTTGGCATCACTTACCAGAAGAATAATGAAGCACCTCATGGGAAATGAAGTGGGAATATATTATAATTAGAAAGGTCGGGAAAATAAACAACTATTTGAAAAAACCCATACGATGAATTTAATATATGCTAAGGTATAAAGGTAGTTTATTATCTGATTGTCTATTAATTGCAATTGTTTAGAGGTTGCAAATTTGAATTTTCTTGGTTCGGAGAAAAATTATAAAATTGTTGTAGACCCGTGAAAAATTGGCTACAATTTTCAAAGGCGAGAATGAAGCAAAAATAGGCATATACAACAATTAAATTTTTATTTTTGTTACCATTTTTGTTATTTAGGAAATAAATTTATTGCAATACTATTAGTGTTTTAATTTATTGTTTTGTGGCATGTAATTAATGTATTACTGGTTTATAGGATGTATAGTGAGTCGCAGAATGATAAATATACTAACAAGCTAATTTAAGAAACGTAAAGATTGCGAGGACTGGGAGCAGCACAATAAACACGCTGTTCGGATTACTCCTCCCGCACAAAGCAAGTGGGAATTCACGTTTTCTCGAAACACGTGTCCCGAATTAATAAATATTTTGTGCGGGATGAGTAATCTGAACAGTGTGTTTAATTTTAAAAGGAAAAATGCATTTCTTAGTCCACAGGTATTAACTAGAAAACGACTTTTGTTTATTTGAATTTCAATTATATATTGGTACACGTTACTTTACTTGGACGTTGTAAAAGGCTCTTATTCATACATAGGGACTATCTATGAATAAGAGCCAATTACAACGATCACAGAGTAGGATACTCTGAGATCGTTACGATTTCTAAATGTTACCGTCAGATAAAACTACTTCAAACTCATGTCTAAATTTAAATACTTTTTAATGAACAATCGGTGTACCACCTACGTTTAAGGGGGCGTTTATATTGGAACTTTGATGAACTATAGGGTGGCGATACTGATTAAACAAGCAATTTGTGTGCGGTGTAACCATGATTATAGCATGATTAGAGGCACAACGCGCATCGATTGACTAAGTAATGCCTGCTTTGTTAGTAACACCGCTTTTATCGTTTATCGAAGCTCCAACATAAACGCACTCTTATAAACGTTTCACTGCATACGTTTATGTTCATTGTGTTGCTTACGTATTATGTACGTTGCAGTACTTACGTTTTATGTACGTTTCAGTACTTACTTGTACAGTACTTACGTTGTCTTTGGTTTTATAAACGTTGTGCCACTTACGTTTTATGCATGTTGTTTTCCTTACGTTTTATAAACGTTGCGCTATATGGTAACAACAATGTTGAATTTTTTGTTAAAAAGAACGTTGTTTCAGGCGATATTTTTTCGTACATTTAACGATCTTCAATAACCTTAAAAATAACGTAGGGTTACAGTTTCGTTATACGTTTTTTAAACGTTCGTGTGTTTAGTGGGATCGGTCTAATGCGACAGTCGCCTTATATTCGGTCCCTTAAGAATATCAAATTTTATGTGTGTTTAAGTTGAGTTTATTGTGTGGAAAATACAACCACGTTGCTGGGAAAATTCCAAAGGTATTCTAGGACAACGAACTGGTTTCGTACACCCCGTGGTGGATTATATAATCGAATTAATTCAACATCAAGCACCCTCATACAAGGACAATGCCCAGTTAGACGGCGGACAGAACGTTCTAGAAGAAACAGCGAAGCGCCGAGAAAGAGAGAGAGAGAGCAACCAACATTCCGAGCAAGAGTGAGATGCAGTTAGCCACGTCTGAATAAGAACATCCATCGCAACCGCCAACATCCGGAATAAACGTAACGTACACTGTATTTCTGGCTTACATATATATATATATATATATATATATATATATATATAATATTAAGTGATAATGTTGCGAATGAGGGGCAAATTATTCATTTGCTTCCTCACCGCAATTTGCGACGCTATTTTGCTATTTTTAAACTACAATTTCGAAGTAGTAATTACTGCTTCAACTTTCGTAGTTATAGCAGGCACGTCTATTGTCTCTAAAGACAACGGAAAACCGATAAATATATTTAAACTGAATTAAATATTGTTACCAACCAGCGCGATCTATGTGCAGATGCCGACATTTCGCCTTATCAAGGCTCATAAGTACACCTATGATCAGATGGCGGGAGTAACTTTTACTTTACTCTTCTTTCAGCCACCTGGCTCTTCACATCTCAACTCTTCACATATTTCTGTCAACCCCTCTACATGGTTACTCCGTCCCTTTCCAGAATGGGAAGGGGTCCGAAGGAGCCCTTGAGGCGATCCAGGAAACGGCAAGCGATAACAAAGCCTCTGCGTTTTTAGCCCGACCATCATGGCGCTGATCATGCAAACGATTTCTATCAAGGTTCACTTATAGCAGAACGGGATATTGTTATTTTGGAAACTGGTCTGGAAAAGTTTTTAGAAAATTTAAATTTGGTAGAAAGAAGACATTTCTATTTTCAACAAGATGGAGCTCCTGCACATGATTCGGTTCGCACGGCACAGGTATTGACCGAGATTTGTAGAAACAGATGGATTGGTACTGATGGTCCAATTAATTGGCCGCCACGATCTCCCGATCTATCCTCACTGGATTTTTTTCTTTGGGGATATTTAAAGGATTCTGTGTACCTATAGGCAGAGATATAGAAATGTGCAAGAACTCCAAACTGCCATCAGAGAAACGTTGGAAAATATATTTAATTCATCATTCCGTAAAATCCGTTGTGAAGAGGTGCAGAAAGTATATCGAGGTAAAGGGAAATATATTCGAACACCTGTTGTAGCTTGTTTTCATATGTTAATAACCTGTCATATTATGTTAATATTTTCCTCACAACCCTTATTCTTTTTTTATGAATTAAAGAAATTGTTTATGGCGATTTTAAATCACATTTAACAGTTCTGTAGAATTATATTATTTATTTTCATTTGAGACAAACCAAGCCTACTGTGATTTTTAATGCAAGAAAATTGTATTACGCGTATTAAAATTGTACAATATTTGTTATATACCTTCATTTATTCATGTAAATTGAAATCATAGTTGCAATTTGTAGAGTGATTGCTCCATGTTTAGTCATTTACAGACAATTATATTTCGTTTAATAATCTAGTGATTAATTTTCTTCTGTTGCCATACACCTAATATGTTAAAATTATCGCATATAAATATTCGTTCACTTACTGCTCACTTAGATGAGTTGACGCATCATATATTAGAGTACGATGTTGGGGCAATTAGTGAAACATGGCTGACGCCAGATATAGATTCTACATTGTTAGCCATTCAGTGCTACACTCTTTTACGAAAAGATGGCGGAGTGCGCGGTGGGTTTTTATATTAGAAATGGGCTCCGTTTTTTAATTTTGACGTCGTCTAATTGAATGTTCTTTTGTTGCTTTTTTGCCCTTGTGTAACAATTTGTTTTGTATGGGTGATCTGAATATATATTTATTAAAGCACGATGCCATGCAGTTTATTGCTCTGGTGGAGGCTCTTGATGCTGCGGGCTTTAAACAGATTGTCGCCGAACCTACTCGTTCTACGAAGACTAGTGCTTCACTTATAGACCTGATAATTGTATCTGATTCTTCGATTGCTAACACTGTTGCTATTTCTGATCATGAACTGATATACTGCTATTTAACTTTAACCCCTGCTGTAAAACAAACCAGATCTATTACATACCCTAACTTTAAAAATATTGATTATGAGCGGCATTTGCACTGTTAATCATTGGACGATATACTCTATGTATCGGACGTTAATTCTAAGGTGGATATCTTCACTTCAAAGTGTCTAGAATTGTTTAATATACACGTCCCCCAAAAACTGCTTTTATTCGTAGGCCGAGACCTACATGGTTCACGGAATTATACAAATTATGATCTCACTAACGGATAAGGCAAAATCAAAATTTGTTAAAAGTAAAGCGCTATGTGATTGGAATTATTACAAGGATCTCAGAAACTATGTTAAGAAACCAATTGATAGAGAGAAAAAAGCCTACTATGCTTTCTTATGTAAAACTAGAAGCCCGAAAAATATCTGGAATGGACTACGATTGCTTAATGTTGCCAACAAGAAGGCTGTCGATTTACTACTACAGTTACAGGACCCCAATTACGTTAACTATATTTTATTAATTCAATTCCGAGCTCTTCTACCATGAGCGGGGAGATATTACATTATTACTCTGATCACACATTGAATAATATCGGTGCCTGTTTTCATCTCAAGCTTGTGAGCGAGGAGGAGATTATGGGCATACTATCCAGTATCTCGTCTTCATCTTGTGGTTGCGATGGGTTGACAGTTACTATGTTAAAACTGTCTAGTCCATGCATAATTAAGTATATAGTGCATATAATCAATAGCTACATTCTTGATGATATCTTTCCGGAGGCGTGGAAGTGGCCACTTGTGGTACCAATTCCTAATGGTGGTTTGCACCGGTCGTAGTTATCTTTTGGATTAAGTAAGCGGTAGTTAACTTTAACTCATAATTAAGAAGATGTCGCTTTGCACCGGCTAGTTTAAACCGATAGTTAACTAACTACCAATTGGTAGAACTGTTTTAGGGATTCTATTTATTTCACTAATATTATGT
>JARFOC010000790.1:0-10660 GCA_031763485.1 Osmoderma eremita | reverse complement strand
GTTTGAAAATTAATAAGAGAGTCTGAAATAAATTACCACGTGGTGAATGATGTAAATGAGTAATTTTTGTAACTGCCAGAGCGAGATTAAAAAAAACATTTCGGGTTTGCTTTCAACATACATGCATACTGCTGATGTTGGCTATAATATTAAATTATAAAATAATTCTTTGATTTTAATAATTATTTTTGTCCTATACAAAGTGTAATAGTATATAACCTTGATGATGCCGCTGTGAATGGTGATGGTCAGGTATTCGCTGTGGAGGCAGTTCTAGTACCAGACAATATCAACAGAGGTAATCTTGGGTCAACAATTTTTTAGAACTATAACTTGGTCAGTGAATTCCAATGGCATATGTTTTGCTGAACTTCAAGAAAATGCAGCTGCTGAAATCATGAACATCGAAGTGGAAAAAAGTGTATTTCCCATGGATATAAATGAATAGCTACCGCCAGAAGAGAGACACAAGCTACAACAGTTAATCGAATCGAGTCAGCATTTCTCTAGCACAAGGATTCAAGGAACACATACCAAATTGAAAATCGAATTGAAGAGTGACAAACCGGTTAGATTTCCACCAAGAAGACTGGCGTTCCATGAACAGGATTACTCAAAACATCGTGACTGATCTTCTACAAAAAGGCATAATCAGGCCGAGCAAGTCCGAATACGCTAGCTCCATTGTATTGACCAAGAAGAAGAATTCAGAATACCGACTATGCGTTGACTACAGAGAACTCAACAAAATTACGGTAAGAGAAATTTTTTTCTCTACCTATAATCGACGATTTGTTAACCAGGCTAAGTGACGCAAGATACTTCACTGCTTTGGACTTGACGAATGAATTCTACCATGTTGATGTCAATGAAGAATCGACCAAGTACACAGCATTTGTAACACCAACCGGGCAATATGAATTCCTGAAAATGCCATTTGGGTTAGTGAATTCACCATCTGCGTTCCAGAGGTACATAAAACACATATTCCAAGAACTGATAAATGAGGGAAAGGTACAAGTGTATATGGATGACATCTTAACTGGCACAGACACCATTGATGAGAACATTGACATTTTAAGAGAGGTATGCGAACTGATAAGATACCACCGACTTAAGTTACGATTAGATAAGTGTAAAATAGACATGACGTCAATTGAGTATCTAGGACACGTCGTGGCAAATGGAACAATAGCACCTGGACCAGGGAAGATTGCAGCAATTCAAAAATTTCCAATGCCAAGCAACATACATCAGTTACGTTCATTCTTAGGACTGAGCGGTTATTTTAGAAAATTTGTTGAGGAATATTCCACTATTGCTAAGCCTCTGACAGACGTGTTGAAATCTACTCATTTCAAGATGGACGACGATTGTATGAAGTCATTCGAAGTTTTGAAGCACAGGTTAGCCAGTGAACCGATCCTGAAGCTGTACAGTCGCGAGCTCGAAACGGAGGTGCACACGGATGCCAGCACCCATGGATTTGGTGCCATATTGATGCAGAAGGCGACCGATGACTTGAAGTTCCATCCAGTATTTTACTTTAGCCGGAAGACTAGCGAAGCAGAAAGCAGGTACAGCAGCTTTGAGTTAGAGTTACTAGCGATTGTTCGATCATTGGAACGATTTAGAGCATACCCAATTGGGAAAGAATTTGCACTAGTCACGGATTGTAATGCACTGACGTTAGCGTTGAAGTAGAAGGAAATAAACGCCAAAATCTGTAGATGGGGCCTGCTTTTGGAAGAATATAATTATAAGATCCAACACCGATTGGGTACGAGCATGAAGCACGTGGACGCCTTAAGTCGAACATTCATCATCTACACGGCAGAAGAGCTAGATTCGCCACTAATGCAAGATAAGGACCCTGAAATACGAGAAATTAAGACAAAATTGGAGGAAGGCAAGAAGTTGGACCAATATGAACTAATCAATGGGTTAGTTATGAGAGTTTTGGGGGACCGGAAACTAGTAGTTGTGCCTAGGAATCCGCGAAGACAAATTGTCTTGGGTATTCATGAGAATATAGCACATTTAGGTACAGACAAGACATTAGAAAAACTAAAGCAACGATACTATTTTAAAAACATGAAGAAATTTACACAGATATGCTTATCGAGCTGTTTGAAGTGTATAGAGTACAATTATAAGAACCCTATCAACGAATGCTACTTACATCCGATTGATAAAGGAAAACAACCCTGGGAGACATTACACATTGATCATCTAGGACCACTAGAGAAGTCCGAAAAGGGAAATCGACACATTTTATGCATCATAGACGCTTTCTCAAAATTCATCTTCGTGGAAGCTACTAAAACAACCAACACGCAGGAAGTGATTAAAGTCTTACGGCAGCTTTTCAAGATTTTCGGACAGCCAGGTAGAATAATATCAGACAGGGGAACCGCATTCACAAGTAATGAATTTGGATCCTTTTGCGAGGAAAACCACATCCAATTAATACATACAGCCGCACGAACACCGCGTAGCAACGGGCAAGTTGAAAGGTATAACAAAACTATAATGTCAGCGCTATTAAAAGAAGCTCCAAAACCAAACCCATGGGACGAAGTGCTCAGTAAAGTTCGGACCGCCATGAATTCGACATTCCAAAAGAGCACTGGATATGGCATAGCCGAAGTTTTATTCGGATACCGGATAAGGGGACACGCACTTAACGATATCGGTGATCAGGTGATCGAACGAATAACTGTGGAAGAACATGGCCGCAACCGGATTCGAATGAGGGAAAATGCCGCGCAAAAGATGTCCGACGAGCAAGTGAAGTCGAAACTACGCTACGACTCTAACCGTAGGCCACACAGATCATATGTCCAAGGAGATTTTGTGGCCGTTCGGAATGTGACGTCCGACGCCAACCCAAAGATGGCGAAACAATTTAGAGGACCGTATCAAATCCACAAGGTATTAGACAACGACCGCTACATCATAACTGACATTCCGGGATTCCAATTGAAGCAGAAGCCATACAGATCGGTATTACCGTCAGCACAGATCAAACTGTGGGTTAAATATAACGAATCATATGCAGATTCTGACGAGGACGACGACGAAGAGGACGACGAGAATCTGGAGCTGGAGGGAGCGAGCGAAAGCGAGGAGCCGACCGGGAAGGCAGGATCCAGTTTGGCTGGGAACTACCCTAAAGAGGACGTAGGGGCAACGTACCGCCAGGAAGGGCCGAATTGTGGGCGCACGCCATACGGTGAGCAAGAGGGATAATAAAGAAAACAGTTATTTTTTTGGAAAAGGTGTGGTAGCAGTGATGTAGAGAAAAAAAGACAGTTGTAACGATAAGTGTAACGTAGTAAAATACAAATAAAGGTTTTCTAGAAAAATATATGAAGAAACGTTATTTAAAGGAAACAACAGAAAGATACAATCACCCAGATACGCTCACACTATTAAAAACAATCGGAAATTTCTTTGAAATCCCTACCAAAGTATTACATCTAGAAATATTGGAGGTAAGTCGCATTTTCAACATAAACATTACGTTTTATTGCCAACATTAATTCCATTATTGGAATTCGATTTCTCGTTTATTAGTGGTTGGTGGCAATATCTCCCGTTGGTACTTGCGACTTGCAACTATATTCGGTTGTTGCCAAAACGCCATAGCCATTTCACCCCTATGGGTACAATTCAATATGCAACCTTGGCAACAAGCACCACAGAACACAAATTAAAGAGAAATGCGACCTCTGTACATTTCGTTGGAAACACGAACGTTCGTACGGCGCCCTCCGCTCTTCCTGCGTCCAAACCTGGAAGTACGGCTGAGTCGTGCTTACGAAATATGGCGCGGCATTTAAAAGTTAGATAGGTTTCGTTTTTGCTTAATCTCATCAGTGTGATACGCCTACTAATAACGAGTCGTAATTACTTTTCACATTTAATTTAATAATGCCGTGACTACATTTTTTATTCGACTTTTAATCATTTCTGAGGATAAAATTTGTCGTCAACAGTCATAATATTTACAGTAAAAGGGTAAAAATCATAATCAAAAATTTAGCTACGGCATTGTTAAATTAAACATTAGGCGGAAATATCGACCACTTAGTTTCATTAGCAGGAATCACAGACATATCTAAAAAGATGTAATTATTTTTTATCGGCCCCGTCCGATAATTAACATATTATTAGTAAGCCGATCGTTGCACGATGTTTAAACGATTAAGTAGTATATCAAGACATAGGTTATAAGTAGGAAATTAAAGTTATTAGTGGTGTTTTGTGATGCATATCTCCCAGAGTGCTACGTCTGACATTATTTTCCTTTGTAGTTTTCTGCTGAGGAAGGCAACTTAGTTGCCGAAATACGTATTCAGAGTGCTTTACTCAACAAGGTGTTAAGGGTATTTTTTATTTTTAAATTTATTTTAAGCCACCGTATCCTATTATTTTATGTCCTGCTTTAAACAGGCCGTGTCGAATTTCTTGTTTAGTTTCTAAAGCCCAGTTTCGAAGGTCCATGTCACGGATTATTTTTCCATCGTTAATGCTTCTTTGAAATTTTGTAAGAACGTATTTTGTAATAACCGTAGTTTATCGGTACGCGTCTCACCTCTGTTAATACTTTCTTCCCAAAAGATGTTTCAAGGTCTGGAGAGAACGTCGCTTGGTTTACCACTTTTCCACTATTCCACAGCTTTCGTTTTGTAATCTAGGTCAACAACAGTGCCTCCTTCTTTAGGAACACAAGCAATCTTCTGCTACATCTTACACAAATTGCGCTTCATGTAGTTCTTCTAATAGTTCAAACTCCAATCCTGTTACATATTCAAAAGAGAACAGGTTTTCTTGATGAGCATTTACTATTATATCCAATTCTGATCGATAATAGGATCGTTAAACTTAAAGCACTATGATCAGCCGTTCGTGATAGGAGTTTTTCACGGCAAATCCAAGCCCCCAAATCCTAAAATTTAATTGAAGGGGCTGGAGGAACTTAGAGAGGAGAATAGAGCGTTAAGCAAGGAACTGACATGAGTGAAATCAATAAACGATTACACCGAGCCCAGAATAACATTGGAAATTTGGAGAAAGAATTGGTGATTCAACATAAAGAGGTGAAGAGAAACAATATGGTGATAACGGTCTTAAAAGTGGATACAAATGATGACGATCAGGCTCAGAGGTTGGGGAAACAAACGTTTTTAAAAAGAATGAAGGAGTACGGAGATAAAATACGGGTGTTGGGAAAGAAAAGGAATCTGAGGTTAATAAAAGATGAGAAAATTTTCATAAATGATGAAAAAAAACGGTGAACGAGCAAAAAACCAAAAATTAGCAGGAAGGGAACGGGCAGGACGGAATGGCGTACGAAATGTGGCTACGAATAAAAATAATAATAACAAAAAATATAATATATAATAATAAAAACGTGGCTCTGGCTAAGATGAAAAGAGGCAAAGCACCTGGACCTGATCACTTGGGCTCCGATGCTGTGGAGATGATCACAGAGGTCATTCCAACAGTCTTGCTGGAAGTGTTCAACAAACTGCTTCGGAGGCAGCAATTCCCGGCTACGATGAAGGAGGCGACTGTAGTTTTGATACCGAAGGGGGACCAAACAGCCACACCTCCGGCGTTTAGACCTATCTGTCTGTTAAGCATCCTTGGCAGAGTATATGAGCAGCTAGTTAAGAATAGGCTGGACGAGGAGCTGGGGAAGTCAGGTGGCCTGTCGGAAAGACAGTTCGGCTTTGCGAAAGGAAGGTCGACAGTGCATGCGCTTAAACAGGTTCCTGGAATAGTTACAGCCACTAGAAAGAGATGGGTAGCCATGGTCTCGTTGGACAGAACGCCCTTAACACGGCATCGTGGAGTAGGCTATTACTGCCGCAATAGCCTACGCAGATAACCTAGCGCTGATCGTGGAAGCAGATGATCCGAGAGACCTCATGTTTAGAGGGAACGAGTCACAGGAAAGTATTGTGGACTGGCTGGGAAAGAATGACCTCAAATAGACCCCAGAGAAGACCGAAGCCATTATTCTGAGAGTTCGTGGTGCTCGGGAGGCAAATCACACCGAAAGCGGAAATGAGATACTAGATCGCAATTTGACATTCGGAGCGCAGGTGAAACGGGTGGTTGAGAAATCTGACAGAACTCAAAAGGCCATGCTCAAGGGTCTCCCAAACCTTGGAGGATCTAGCAGCACAAAAAGGCAGATATTATACGGAGTTATTCAATCCCAGATTCTGTATCCAATACCTGCCTGGGCACCCGCTTTAGATAACAAGAAACATAGAGACGTCTTGGGAAAGCTACAAACAAGATCTCTGCTGAGAGTGATAAGCGGTGTCTGCTGAAGCGGCACAAGTGATAGCTGGCATACCACCGATTTGCCTTCTGGCGGAGGAACAGCGAAGACTGTTCATCCTCAAGAACAACAAATCCTTACTTTCCAAAACACTCGAATGAGAAACAACACTTAAGAAATGGCAAACAAGGTGGGATAGCCTGGTTTCGACAGCAAGCTGGACTAGAACTTTAATTACGGACATTAAACCATGCAATTTCAGAAGAGTGGACTATCATGTGATACAATTTCTCTCAGAACATGGCAACGTTCGATCTTAGCTGAAAAGAGTCATGCAGGTTAAAGACGTATACCCGCATTGTGCAGTAGAGGAGACGCCAGAGCATGTTATGTTTGAATGTGAAAGATGCACTGCAAGAAGATACTCCTTGACACAGCAAGTACAAAAAGAAATAAATAAACACAACATCGTAGAAGTTATGCTGGAGAGTCATGTCCACTTGAAAATTGTGAGTAGCTACATCAAAAGCGTAATGGTAACGACAGAAAACCAAAAAAAAAGCATACAGGAAGTTTGAGAACAGGTAGAAGCAATAGACAACTGTCCCACGAAGTCACGCCAACAGCAGTCCCGGGGACAAGGGAGTAAGGCAAAGCAATGAGGGGAGAGAGGGGTTTAGTGGGTATGCCAAGTATGGTGAGTCCCCCACTATCGGCTAATGACACCCAGGTCCGATGTTCATAACGGATTTTCCCCCAGCCAACAAAATACAATAATAATAAAAATAGTAATAATAATAATAATTGTCAGGCCGGACAGAAATTCCGCTGCGGTAACTAGAGTAGGCAAAGCCGGACAAACCGGCCAAAACGGGGCAGAAAGCCTCAATCCCCCGCTCCCGGCAGATGGATACCACCCAAGCGGCGAAGAAACTGGGTGCTGGACGTCTAAGTGGTAATGGGAAAAAAACCCTAGTAGCCGGAAACGCTTCCCATGGAATCCAAACAGCCGTTATTCACATTTCTTCAAGGTGGTGTTCCGTATTTATCGTATAAATTGCCTCTTGTTATCCGTCAGTTTCTCTTTTCTTGGTGGTTAAAATTATTTCTATATATGAGGAGACCCTCTGCCAGGATTCTCGATTTTCCACTATCTTTGGGATCATGTTATTAGGCGATAATGGTCCCAGTTCACTCTCTAAGACGCCTCCTTCTACTTTCCACCTCGAGCACTCGAAGACTGTGTGGTAAGCATTGTCTTTATCGGAGGCCTGATACGGGCAACGGGCACTACCCAGTTTCCCCATTTTAAACAAGTAATTATGGAAGTAGCCGTGCCCGGACAGGAACTGGGTAAGATAGTACCCCGTTTCACCATGTTTTCTGTTGATCCAGGCCGCCAGATTTCTGATCAATGTGGCCGTCCACCTGCGTCTGTCGTCAGCTTCTCCTGCCAGAGACGAAGGGTACGCTCTCTCTCTTCACAAGTCACCCTTCTCCAAATGTGCTTTCTTTCTTTGCCCAATAGGTCAATAGGCGGGGGGCAAGCTCGTCTTGGAGATTGAAGGGGATAAGCAAAAGGCAGGAGCCCTAAAGGAAGCCATTAGCAAAAAAGATGGAGAACGAGGTGAGACTAGTAAATAATCTCATGACAATCCATGTGTTAGACATAGACGCGACTACAACGAAATAACAAGTAGAAGAGGGAATAAGAACAGTGGTTCTCCGTGACAGCACGCAGTCCTGTAAAGTGACGTCCTTACGACCCAGTCGGGATGGCAATTAAATTGCCACCGTTCAGGCTTACAGAAAAGACGCCGCCTCCTTGGTGAGGATCGGGAGGATAAAAATTGGATGAATAAATTGTAGAACCCGGGAAAGAATCGTAGTCCTAAGGTGTTATAAATGCCTGGAATTTGGGCATGCGAAGAAAGATTGTAGGGGACCCGATCGATCGAACACAGGGCCGGGACACAGGGCCAAGGAATGCGTGAGCGCGCATTATTGTCCCGGATGCAAGACACACGACCACCGGGCGGACACAAACAAGTGCCCATAGTTTAGAGGGCCCTTAAGAGCTCGGAGAAATCAAGAAAGCTACCACCGAGATACCCTCTTATCCCGAAATTAAGAATATCAAGATTCTGCAAGTGAACCTGAGAAGGGCAAAAACTGCGCATGACATACTTTATGCTGTCGCCTGCGAAAAAGATATCGACATCGTGATTATAAGTGAACCCAACATAAGAATATCATCAAATTATAATTATATTCTAGAAAAAAAAAGAATGTCGCGGTACATAAGAAATAAAGATGCAGGAATTTGCAGACACTTTGTCGGTAACGGATATGTGTGCATAATGTGGGATTTGGATGTTATGTTTCTCCAAATATTACCTTGGAAGATTTCAGGAGCTCCATGAATAAATTATCACAAGAAATAAAAGCCACGAATATGGATGCGATCATAGCAGGGGATTTTAACTCAAAAGCACTCACTCACTCTGGGGTTCACCGTACACAGACGCTCGGAGGGAGTATGCTATGGAGTGGGCTGCGGAGCTAAACTTAAATAAATACAGGAGATTACCCAACGTTCGAGAGAGGTAACAGTCAGTCATACATAGATATCACATGGGCTACAAACCGCTTTCCAAGAAGAATTCAAAACTGGAAAATCGTACAAGGAGAATTATTTACCGATCATAATTACATATATTTTCAGATAGAGCATAATAGTAACAGCCGCGGAAAAAGAAAAAGTGTATATCACGTACTAAACAAAGTCAAATTCGCTGAAATGATAAAAGACCAGTACTGGGATGTGAAGGAGAATATAACATGCGAAATGTTTATTGCCACAGTGTCAAAATTGACCATACCAGCATTATGTCAATTCCTAGCAACGACCGCCCTATGCCGTATGGTGAAGCGCGGAGATCGCGTGTAGGAGAAGGGCGTGTATTCGATTACGTCGTATATAAACAAGAAAGAACAGAATTCAGGTCAGTGACGCCACACCCACGATAGAAAGGTTACATTACAAACAAAGAAAGAAGTTAAGAACCTCATTCTAAACGCGAAAAGAGACCACTGGAATAAAATAAAACTGGAGCTAGAGAACGACATATGGGGCGAGGGTTATAAAAACAGCTATGCGGCATTTTGGCGGCTTACGTCCGCCATACAATCCATCTAAGGAGGAAAGGATGAAAATCGTAGAGTCGCTTTTCCCGAGGACACTCGACAACATTACTAAAAGCAACAGCAGAATAGCAGCCGTTGCACCCTTCACAGCGGAGGAGTTTGCTGAAGCTATGGCGAAGATGAAGATAGGAAAGGCCCCGGGACGCGATCGTTTAACGGTGGATGCAGTGAAAATTCTAGCGGAAGAGATACCGAGCGTGCGGCTGCATGTTTTCAACCAACTATTAGATCAGCAACATTTCCCAATACCATGGAAAGAGGCTGCGGTGGTGCTCCTACGGAAGTGGCAAGCGTCAGATCTGCCCCCTGCTTTCAGACCGATATGTTTGTTAAGCGTATTGGGGAAACTGTACGAGCGAATGGTTAAAAAGAGGCTGGAAGACGAGCTGATGAAAAGTGGAGGACTCTCGGAAAGGCAATTCGGTTTCGTGAGGGGCAAATCAACGGTCCACGCGATAAGGAAGTTAATACAGGAGGTGAGGGCCTCAAAGAAAACGGGGGTGGTGATGATTGTGTTGGATATTAGGAACGCCTTCAACTCCGCACCTTGGAGCAAGATTTCTGAGGCTATTAGGAAACGAAATATTTCTCCGTATTTAATAAACACTGTGGAAGATTACTTTACACACAGGATGATTGCTTTGGACAGAGCAACCAAGATCAAAGTACATGCAGGGGTCCCGCAGGGTTCGGTGCTGGGACCGACCCTGTGGAACATCTTATACGACGATATCCTGAGGTTGGGGTTGACGAGCGGAGTAACTACCATAGTCCAGGCTGACAACCTGGCGCTGATAGTAGAGGGTGAGGACCCCAGAGACGTTATGTTCAGAACGGAAGAATCCCTGGAAAAATTCTTGAATGGATTAACGATAATGAATTACAGATAGCCCCGCAGAAGACGGAAGTAATTATCCTCAAGGGACACCGAAAATGGAGGGATAAAATCCGTTTCGAAGTAATGGGTAATCAAATTGTTCCAAAAAGGGAAGTAAAGTATTTAGGTGTAGTCTTCGGCGAAAGATTATCGTTCGGTGCCCATCTGAAATACGTTGTGGAAAGATCGGAGGCTACGCTGGCAGCTCTCCTTAGAATAATGCCTAACGTGGGAGGTCCTGGGAATAAGAAGAGGGAACTGCTATATGCTGTTAC
>JARFOC010000788.1:0-48980 GCA_031763485.1 Osmoderma eremita | reverse complement strand
ACTACGTTGTTATGGTGATGTTAGGCGCTCTCTTGCTCCGTTTTGAAATTACGTGTTAGAGCGAATAGTGGCGACATTCAGTGGAATTTTTATAAATCATTCTAGTCGCCCTATCTAGTGGATAGTCTGGTATAGTTATTTTGTCTGTCGTATAAGCTACCGTTTTTTAATACACACTGAAGTAGGCACACTAGGAGATACTGATATAAATGTGGGTTTACACCTGGGGCCGACCCTATCATCCCATAATATACCGCAACCTCTGGTATTAACTCATTGCGATCCTTGCCAATTGTTAGTTACTTTTGCTATTACAAATTCTTCCACTTTTGTTTTCTACTTGAAAATGGGAGAGTGTACTGAGGTTATTTTTTAAGTTTCACCCCTACTAGAAAACGAATATACCCAAACCGAATCCATTTTTACCTCGCATTCTGCAAAACACATGTACTGTATATGTGTGTGTTCGTTGTTTTCGTTATTACTTCATTCTAAATTTTATTATTCCAATTATAAAAAATGGAAACAATTTTATTCCATATATATTTTATATAAATCACATATTTAAACATATATACTTCGGAAAAAAAGAGGCTTCTATAAGACACTTTACTAGTTCCTACAATTATCACAATTAGAACGATGTACAAATTGCTTTAATGATCTCTTTTATGTTGATAATTCCGAAGCATCACTTAGAGAGGAGATTTTGGATGATGATCCAGTATTAGCGGTAATAATAAATTCTTTCATCATATCTTCTGCGATGTTATCCAGCTCATGTATCTTACTTTCTTCGGCAATGGTGTGTTTGATGCAATTTGTCTATGCTTCAGCAGTTACGAGTTGGGGTCCTTCAATTAATAATTCTTTTACATCTGGTAATTTAAGTTTTGTTATTTGCGGCTACATATTCCTTCACTTGAGCCCATACGAGTTCTATCGGATTTAAATTGCATAGATATGGTGGCAACCTTAAAATTTTGCGACCAGTTTCTGCTACCATCTCCTGCTACCCATTACAAAGGGTATCAGATTATTTTTAGATAGCTTCTAGCGAGTTCCACAGAAGTTCCATATTTAAGTATGAGATATCCCAGGTAATTCCTTTTGAAACAAACCAATTATTTAAAGCATTCTTTTTCCATGTAGTCATTGGCATTTTTTCTACCATGACACAGCGGTAGGCATGGTGCATTATTCATTACAATAACAATTTGCTTTTAAAAAGGGTAGAACATTTCTCATCCACTCTGTAAATACCTTTATTTCTTCATAGTAATTTGAGGTTTTTTTCGACTGGAAATATAGCAAGCCATTTTTAACAAAACCATTATCACTCCCAATATGTAGTACTATAATTCTACCTCCTTTTCCAGGTGGATTCTTTTAGGCCGGTTATTACCGCCCCAATAAGAGCTTGTCTTTGGCAAAGAATTGTATCTTTCCATACGTTTTGTTTAGTGTGGCTTGCGCCAACAGGTCTCATCTAAATAATATATTTTTCTACTCTCTGCACGAGACTTCTGGGTGTTACCATAAAACAATATCTTGCCGTTCTATTAATATATTGTTTCTACTGCATTTCTCACATTTAAAGCCCAATTTCTTTAAAATTTTCCACACCGTTGTCCGTTTTAGTTTCGGCAAGGTGCCATCTGTATTAATGATCTAAAAAAGTATAATAAAATAATTTTAATAAAATCAATATTACATTTAATATTTTAGTGCATGTTGTCAATTCATTCCTAAAGAAAAACGAATGTATATGTCTGCGAATGGCAGACTTTTGGTACCTGGGTACCTATAGGTACATTTGCATAAAAATATTTAATAAATTGCTCCGAGAGTTACCGCGATACAAAAAACCAACTAATTGAGAATACAGCATCAAAATTATTTCACCTTTAGTTGGCTTAATTTTGTCCCTAGGGCTCAGGATTTCAAAATTCATTATTTTGCATATGCAAGTAATACTGTTAAACATTAACGTTAGCAGTGCAGCAATTGTTATGGGAAATTGTCGTCCTATATTAATACTAGTATAATAAGATAGGCCTGGTACCCTCAATATTATCATTGTTTTTGTTCAAAAGATGAAGTATATAAAAATATATATTTAAAAAATATATAAATATACTTCTGGGATCACACAACACGTCTGATTGTATAGTTCGAGGCATTCCTCTAACTAGTCCTCATCAGTACACGTCGGAGTGCACTGATGAGGACTAATCAGTCCGAAACAGCTGTCTGTACGTGAGGAATGCCTGGAACTATACAATCAGACGTGTGGTGTGATACCAGAAATATATTTATATATTTTGAAATATATTTTTCATAACTTCATCTATTGGCAGAAATCCTTTTTTGATTGTTTTTGTTGTGCGCTGCTATATTTTTTTTGCCTACCTCTCTGGCTACTTTTCGCCTTATTTGCCGAATATCCGTATGAATTTTTGAAAATTAATTTGCAAACTGCAACTTTGCTAATAAATCATTAACTAAAACGCACCAATTGTCATACTTCCGATGCGAAGACGAACACGGTACAACGAGTTTTTACTTTAACTTGAACCGAGTTCAAGGGAAAATCGCTGTTTCTGAATAATTAAATCCGATTGCTTTTTAAAGTGTCAATAATTAGTGGTAAATTACTCTCTAGAAATCATTGGCTATAACATTCCCGAGATTTTACTCTCGGACACTGCTTTTCCTGGAGACATGCACCTCCATCTATTTTTATTTCCGTGGACATTCACCGTGTATGATTAACAGCCTTCATTACCAAGGCCGAATTCTCTTTCGAAATAATTCGAATGTTTTCCATCTTACTCACATATTTCCGATTAATATGAATCGCCTGATTAAACATATTTCTCTGAATATTTTAATATCAATAATAACTTATTTTGATGATATCAGTGTTTATGTATATACATTGTAAGTACGTTATTTACCTAACGAGATGGTAGAAGCAGAATTTGTGTCTATTCAATTCTGTCTGACTATTTTCCCCCAGAATATCAGTCCTCATCATAATTTTTTGTCTTATCATTTGTATTTAAAGATCAACGGAAAACAATCGCATTTAGATAATTTTCGATACATTTAATCTCTTGAAGGTTTTATAACTTATTACTAACAAAGATAAGTTATTGATATTTTAAAAACGCAAAATGCTGTGCATATAAAGGCGCTTTGTTAGCAAAGTGAATATTTTTTTGTTAAACCTACAGATTTCAATTTTTTGGTAATTCATTGTACATGTAACATTTGAAATCAATCGTCATTATTGATTTCTAACTGTTCGTATAGGTTATATTTAGTTTTATGACGCATTAAACTTCGAAATTACTCTCTGAAAAATATTTTACAATATGTAAAATTTCAGTTGTCAATTTTTATAACACTGCATTGTATTTAAATTCTAATATTCATATAAATTTCAGTTACTATGTAATTTCGTGCACCACTTGAATAAAATGCGGTCTATATTTCAGCGTTTGAGTACAAATGTAATTTTGAATGTGCTATTTGCTGTGCAATTTCTGAATGTGCCTATGTTAAATTTTAATGCTTACATTTTACGTAAAATTTCCATCGTGCGAATAAATAGGCTGCATCAAAAAGGCGCAAGGTTTCATGTACATAACTTTGATAACCAAACTTGAAATGAAAATCGATTTGATACATCTCTACGGTTAACTATTTTGAAGCATTCGCTGCATAGTAATGAAGTTCTTTGTGCAACCGCCCATTTTCGTGAAGTTTTTGCATACATTTCTTTTAGAAAGCATTACAGGCGCTTACTAAATAAAATGACGGGTTAAATGTATCCTGCAGATCCTGAAAAGGTATTGTTTTAAAATGAAACTATTATACACTGAGCACGTAAAGGTTGGAATAAATAAAGAAACGCTGGGACGCGTCGATTTTTGATTTTAGTTGGCGTTTTTCTGATGATTATTTCATGTATACAGAGTGACCCAAAACATTTTGTTTCGAAAAATCCGATCTGCTAGACATCCGTCCTAAAGTATTTAAAGGAAAATAAATGGCACCTTTACAAAGTCCAGTTGGTTCATGAGCTAAATGAAGATGAGCACGACAGGCGACTTGAAATATGCGAGATACTCATGAATTTGTGCAATAACGATGCACAGTTTTCAAAACGAATTGTATTTTCGGATGAGGCAACGTTTTGTCTCAATGAAGGTGTAAATAAGCAAAACTGTCGGCATTGGTACACTGAAAATCCCCGCTGGATAATGGAATGTCATACACAATATCCTCAAAAAGTTAATTTTTGGGTCGGCATTGTTGAAAACAAGATTTTGGGACCCTTTTTCTTTGATGGCAACTTAAATGGCGACAGATATTTAGAATTTTTAGAAGATGACCTAGTACCATGTCTTGCAATTTTATACCCCGATCCAGATGATCCTGACATACCAAACGATTTCTTATGGTATTAGCAAGATGGAGTTCCGGCCCTTATACTCGTCCTGTGCGTGAGTACGTCAATACAGGTTTCCCTGAACGAAGGATTGGTCGACGGGGTCCAAATGAGTGGCCGGCCAGATCTGCGGATTTGACCCCTTTAGATTATTTTCTGTGGAGTTATCTTAAATGTAAGGTCTACGTTAACCGACCAAACAACATTGAAGGATTGAAGAATTTCTAATAATCGCTGGCCGTATGTTCTATAATAACTGTAAACTATAGATTGAATTACAAACGTATCCAATTATAGTTTGTATTGCCAAGATTATAGCGAATGTTGACTTGCAACTGTCTACACAGTGCAAATTTATAACTATGGAATACGCAATACTAAACGATGTCATTTTTTTATTTTGATAAAGGCGGCAGACAGAATAATCGTCTGTTTAAACAGATAAAAGTGAATGTTATAATTTGTGCAGTGAATTAGCAATGAGAATCTATTGTAAAGTGTTTAATAACCGCACAACCGATTTCCGTTGCTAAGTAACGGTCAATGATTTCTGTGTTTAACGCATTTTAGAATCGTACATCTCTAATATTTCCTCAGCTGCTGTCACAAAAACTTTGCCATTTTTAATTACAATTCGCAATTAATGGGCCTGAGTAGTATTTAATCGTACTAAAACTGGAACGACTTTATAAACTGTTAAAATCACTTGCCACTCATCTGTATGTGATGCTACAAACATCGAATGGAAGGAAATGAAATTTTTGTAATGAATCCTCTTTGTTTTGTTACAGCTCGTTTGATGCTCTGAAGAAATCACTAGTAGGCGTACAGAAGTACATTCAGGCTACAGATCTATCTGAAGCCAGCCAAGAGGCAGTGGAAGAAAAACTGCGCGCAACCGATCGTCAGTAGCCCCTCTGACGTGCGAATTCGATACATTATTTATAAGAATTTCAATATTATTTAATAGAACTTCATTTTTCAAATGTATACTTTGAGTTTGATTTAAAGAACAAAAATACCAAATATTGTAGAAAATCCAATAATTTTTTTGTTTACTTTGTAATAAAACCTCTACTTATAAACGTATATTGTTTTCGCTCACCAGTCACCACGCTGATAATTGCAACAGAAAACGTACTGAAAATCGATGAAATATATTAAAAGCAATCGTTACTAACCGCGTTTAATATCCTTTCCACCTGTCAGCTTTAGCGAGAAAATACCGTTTTCCTGTACATTTTAAGTCGTTGGAACGCCTGCCAACTGTTTTTGGGAATCCAAACACAGCTGTAGATAAAATTTACGCAATCGTTACGTTGTAGTATTTGGGTGTTAATGCGTAGGAATTTGCCGATTTGTTTTAAAAAAATTTACACGTCATTTTTCAGTACATTATATGGCCAATTGGCATACGTGTTTATACAAAGCGACGCGCATAGAAACATTGATTTTATGAAATGAAGTTTTGTAGATTGCAGTGTTTGTTTGTGATACATATATGCGATTTGTTGATTTTGAGATATACATACCATATCGAATTTCATTGTAATGAAGTATTAGAACCGACAAATTTAATATTTTTGATGTCAGACACTTGTAGAAATGCATGTCTTCCGATGGGTGTATCGAGAATAACGCACAAATTTCGTTATATATTGCATAATTCATTAAATATTTGTGTTTTATGAGATTTAATACGATGGTATAATTAACATAAAATAATTCATTGTACGAAAACTATATTTTATTAACTCGTGGCAAAAAAGAAAACAATATAATAATAGGTGAAAATAAAGAAACAAACAAAATTTTAAAAATATTTTGTGGCACAGCCCATTATTCTTGAGGCCTGCTACGCATCTTCTAGGTATTGAGTTTTCTAAATGTGCACATTTTTCTGCCGGAATAGCATACCAACTTTTCTTGACAGCCTCCCACAATTGTTTTTAATTTTTTTTTACCCGACAATAAATCCTTCGCATATTTCCAAAGGGTTTCTATAGGATTTAAATTGGGGGACTGTGCTGGCCAACTTCAAACATTCACATTATTTTCCTCAAACCATTTCTTACAACAATTGGAAGTATGTTTGGGGTCATTGTCTTGTTGAAATCGCCAAATTATAGGCACATTATCATTTGCATACGGATACATTACGTTGGCTAAAATGTCTATAAACCTTTGTTATAGTTCGTTCAATCAAATGTATCAGGTCTACACCATGCCAAGAAAAACATGCCCACACGATAATACCACTTGCTCTACGTTTAACTGTTTTCTGTGTGTATTTAGAATCAAATTCTATATTCGGTAGTCGGTGGACATAACGTCTGCCATCAGAACCAAACAGATTAAACTTAGATTCATCATTCCAAAGTATATTTCTCTATTTTTCTGTACCACATCCAACATGCTTTTCGAAAACTCAATTCCTTGTCTAATATTTTTCTGGCAAATCTCCCATGCAAGTTATTGTTTTGTAATGGTCGTTTAATTGTACGTGAACTGATTTTCACATTAATCTCATTTAAAATATTTACTGATGTTATGAATGGGTCTCGATTCACAAGTGCTACTATATAACAATTCTTTATAGAGTAGCTTTTCTAGGCCTGCCTCTATTTTCAATATTTTTTGCGGTTTTTATGCATTCGTTAACATATTCCCTGAACGTTTTACGAGTTTTGGAATTTCTTTGTACGTTTTTCTTTCTTCCCGTAATTGTCTTACATTTCTCTCATTTTCGGTACAATGTTGTTTTCTGTCCATTTTATTTGCTGAGGAGGCGTGGTTAGGATAGAATTGTAATAATGTAATATTTTATTTCTGTAGAAATAAGATAAAAATTGTATTACCTTATAGATTTTCCGTTAAAAAAGATTATTGTTCGTTAATGACTTTTTCTGCGTCCAAATAGAACGAGGCGTGGTTAGGATAGAAGGAGGCGTGGTTAGGATAGAAGGAAGCGTGGTTAGGATAGAAGGAGGCGTGGTTAGGATAGAATTGTATAATGTAATATTTTATTTCTGTAGAAATAAGATAAAAATTGTTATTACCTTATAGATTTTCCGTTACAAAAAATTATTGTTCGTTAATGACTTTTTCTGCGTCCAACTAGCACACCTAAATTTATGGCCGGCTGCACTGCAACTAAATACTTTATAAAGGCGTTTCACTCACATTACTCCGGGAATTCCCTTCTATTCTTTGTAACATAACGTGCATTGATGTATTTATCGAAAATACCAATAGACGACTCTTTAAATTAAATAATATAATTTAATAACATAAACGTACGAAAAAATTGTTCACACCTATTTTTTTGTCTACTCTCTAATAATAGGATACGGTGGCCTGAAATAGTAAACATGAAATATCTTTTCCAACTCGATGAGTGAAAGACTATAGTATTAGTAGTGAGTCACTGGCTGCGTTCAGACTACACAGCAGTTAAATATCTCCCAGCGCATTACTGAACGGACACGCGGAGTTACAGTTAAGTGTTCCAGCGGGTGCAAATTTTACTCACCACGAATTAAAAGGGCTGAGGGCTGATTTGCAGCTGCTGCAATGTTACACATAGGTATTTCCTACAGGTAACGTTAAGCGACATAGTAGGTAACCAGTTATACGTTAACGCGTCGTCGCCGTGAAAGAAACAATTTTTTTCCGAATTGTCGCAATAATATGCTTCCAGATAAACGAACATAAAATAATCATATACTTTGAAACAGGGATAAATACTCTTTCAATACCAGTCAACGAGCCTAGACTTCATTTTAATAGGATAATTTTGTATTTTTTCTTGCATCAGAACTTTCAGCCCCGATCTCCCCTATACGTTGCAAACCGGGAAATAAAATGTGTTTAGAAAAGTGTACACGAAATCTTGTATAAATGAACGGAATGATATCCATCGTGTCAAGCGAGCCGTAGTTATTACTAGATTTCCTCATCTCACTATATATAAGAAATATATAAAAATGAATCTCACACAATTTATACTTCCAGGAATTTATTTGTTTTCATATCGAATAGTAAATATTATAAGTAAACTTTCCTTACCTTAATCGTCAATTAATTTTAGTCGTAATAATATTTCATCTAAGATGTTGAAAGACGATGTACGCAAAAATACCTAAATGTGCAGATTTGTAGCAGTTTACTATAGAATTACAATAAGAAAAAATTAATTTTAATTTAATATTAATTGAAGTGATTTTTATAGTTTAAATTAAAATGCAACCAACTATACACCGCAGACTAATGTAACAGTAGCTGATTTAATCACCGATGGCTTTGATTGCACCAACTTAAAGTATGTACCGTGAATCTAACCGCAGCAACCGTGGTTACGGTGACTTCTGTTTCTTGTTCCGAGAATCACCAATTCCTGAAAAATCGCAACCGCAGTTATCGGAATAAGAAGCTGGTTAGTTGCGGTAATTGGAATTATTAGAGATTATGTTTATGACGTACAACTTTTAGATATCGTATCTGTGACGGTGTTAAGTATAGATGAGAAATGATCAATCCCATTTCTACGGAATTAACGTTAAGTAGTTACCCAATAAATCATTGGAAACTATAAGTAAGGTTATGTCACCATGCTAAAATGCGAATAGTGAATAACCACATTTTACAGGAAACCTTAAAATACCGATTTTAACCGAGATCACGGTATCGGTTATTTCAAATCATTCATGGTACATACTACGGAGAGCAAAAATGATTGTCATGTCTGAAGTTTGCAGCAAAATTGTCTTCCATTGTCTTACCTGTTATATATATATTTGTTTGTCTTTTTCTTATTCATTTACTGCAACTTCAGACATGACAATCATACTTGCTCTCTCGGTATTACCCTCTATTACTTTGTTAGTGATGCCACCAAAGAAATTGAAAATTTTGAGACAATTTATTTATTTTTAATTATAATAAATGTTCAACGTTTGTGGCTACTGCTGCCCACCCAGTAAATATAATAATAATGTTCACAGTTTGTAGCTACCGCTGTCCTCCCCCCATTAAAAATACTCACGAGCCGCCGTTGGATGCCACCATGAGATACTAAAACTCCGATTATATAACTGCTGACGTCATTTCATCTATCGGAGATTTTTTTGTGAATAAAGCAACTCCCGTCTTTTTTGAACAAACCATCGATTACCTTGATGTGTAGTGTCGTATGAAAAATCAATATCCAATATCGGTGTAAGCGCTGACAATGTTTGCTGTAGTAAATACTAGTTATGGAGAAAATGTGAACACAATTCCATTTGAAAATTTCAAATATTCCTTTATCTAGATGAAAAGCCGATATACTAAGAAAAAAACCTTTAATGATGTCATGCATGTAATTACATCGACAAAATACACATAAAATATATTTATTAAAAATATTGTCATTTCATTTCAAATGTAATATGTAATACAATGGAAACAACCCCGATCAAATAAAAATTGAGAAATTATTGAAAACCCATGAGGTAGCTTCTAATTAAATGGACATGTAGCCTTCACGAATTCTCGTTTGAAATAAATGAAAACTCCACTGTTAAAAAATGATTAAGTACAGTGTTTCAAAATTTAAGTACTTAGCCTAACAATATACATCCTAAGTACTAGACGCTATCAACAGAAATATTAAACTTATTCGTATTTAAAAGCATTGTTTCTTCTCTAGTTTATACACTTTTTTACATACGTTAAAAACATTAAAAATATAGTTTACCCTTAAAAATGTATAAAATAAAACATATCACTGGTTCAGAGAAACCAAAAATGAAAACCGTAAACTTATAGAGAAATACTCGCAAAGAAATATTACTAACCGTAGTACCACAATGAATCGACTCGATGTTGCGCGACTGAAAATAACAAAGCGACGACCCTTTAAAAAAATATCTTTGTTCGATGTGCCTCAATACTTTAAATGATAGGCCACACTGTATATATCTGTTTACGAAAACTTAATCATATTACAACCTATCCTAAATACCGGTAGGTAATTAAAACTTAGTCATCATGGAATAGTGGAAAAAGCCATTTTACTTGTGAAATTCACTTATACACAGCTTGCAGGACCACGAACCTTCAGGTGGAGTCGTCAACGGCGGCGACAGACAGTACATGTGATAACCCCTATCGCAGTCGTCGCAAAACAATAACTGGTCCTAAACAAAATTGTTTATTATGCGAACTTAGAATAACTAGAAATAACTTACATCATTATCGGAATTTCCACATATAGAACAGCATTTGCACTCGATACATTGCCAGCGATATTTCTTCACCGAAATCATCATGTTGGCCGTGAATTGAAGACATGTAGGATGACCTATAATTACAATACAGGTACTGTCAAAAATCGTTTCCTCATAGAGCATGTATTATATCTTGTAGCATTTAATTATTTATATATCCTAACTTTAGAAATTGATATTGAAATACTTAAAGACCGGTTTGTTTACTGTTAACTACTTGCGTTCTTTCTTGCCATTTTTAAGTATTTTGAGTTATTCATTTCCTTCCAATATCATAGAAAACATCGAAGCTTTGTCACAGTATTATTAAAATGATTAAAATTATATTAAAATGACAAGTGACAGCTGTGCGATACTGTTAATTATCGTACTTGACACTTTACAAACTAATTAAAATAGCCTGACTATTTCTATGAATTTCCACCCTCGCACCGTATAATTTTATAGAGACAATTTATTTTATCCTGCAACATAGGGGTAATTCCTTTCATAGAAATGACATCAATATATCCTCGTAACTATCAAAAATGTACACGACCCAAGGAAAAGCTAAGTTATACAAATGGTATAATGGCTGAACCTCAGTTTAAGGCAAATTTCAGATTTATTTCATGCTACATACCCTAACTGTACCATTCACAACCCTACAATATCAAGAATGTTGTGGTTAAGTTTGATACGTCGCAACACATGAAAAGAAGAAACGGATCACAATATGTACTCACACAAGCTACGAATTCAGCAATTATTGACCTGATAGAAAAGGCTCGTCGACTGATATTGAGTACTTTTAGTACAACAAGAGTTGCTGAAATGTGGGTAAAATCTTGGAAAATAAATTTATTTAGAAAGAAAAATAATGTTTCCACTGCCAAAACCACCGAGAACTAGTACCTGATGAAGATGTACGAAGAAGCACTTTTTTGCGAAACAGTGATGGAGAACATTCACCAAGACGGGTATTCTGATCGAAATATTATTCTCAGATTATTCTCATCCATGGGGAAGTTAATTTCCGAAAGTGCCGATATTGGAACAGACATAATTTATATACTTTCCAAAGAACCAGAAGGCAGCGGCCTGAGAAATTGAATGTTCTGGCTGGGCTGATTAATAATCAGTTATAATATCACAAGAGCATAGAAAATAATCGATTATACTTGCGAATCAAGAGACGTATTTTGCGAAGCGAGCTAACGCTCTCGTGGTGTTTTAACAATATACGTTGAGTGATGAGGTGGTATTAAGATTATTTTCGTTTGCTCGAGTGGTTTCGTCACGATTATATAATGATAGACCGATAATTTTTATACTTATCATTCATTTTTTTGAATTTAATTGACGTTTTTTAATAAATACAAAACTTTGTTGTTATGGCAGTTATTAAATCATGGCTCTAGATATAAATTATTATTCATTATTTTTGCTTGGTTGCACCAACCGAAATGATTAAACCACGCCGTCAAGGGTATATCCGTTTAACTATGTAAACTATGGTAACTATGTAAAATTTGTGATTGCTATTGACCAAATTTATGATGAATTACATAATCGATGGAACTTTTACGAGATAAAATATCTGGAATTGCCTCAAGGAAGAATAATAGCTTTGTTCCTTAAGTCCGCTGATCGTTGGCCGCATGCGCAATACATACAATGCGTTCCAACGAGGGTATGGATGCGTACGTGAATGAACGAGTACGCGGATTGCCGAACGATGCTATGGATCGGTATGGGCGAGTTACCAGCGCAAACGCACTTTAGAAATACCTCAGTTACAAAGAACTCTTCCGTTTAACATGAACCAAAATTGTTTTATTGATAGTAATGGGTAAGTAAATATTCGCAAATACGTGACTTGATGAAATTTATATATTTATGTTGATCAACTATTGACTAAAATATCGACACTATCTATAGCAAGACAGTAATCGAACAATACTATCGAAAGGCTACAGAATAATCGATTGTAGCGCCACCTGTAGAGTCTCTAGGGTACTATCTTAGCAAACAAAACCCGTTCCAATAGACATTTATTTTCGACAAGGCTCAAACTAAGTCCTGTTACGCTCCTTTGGTTTACTTCCGTTACTGAGTCGAGCTTGCGAGATATATTTTCATAGTAGGTATACTGAATCCGTCAGGATGGTTAATGCATTTGCCGATACGTGTTCTGCTGTAAATACGCCTAGCGTGTTGACTGATTTCCAGGACCAAGTGGTATGTATACTGCCAATCAATATCCTCCCAGCGGCGAAAGAGGGGATTATACGAATTATGGCGTGTTTTCCTAATAAGCTAACTGTCGGTGACTTGGGACTTGGTTAACAATGGAAGTCCGCGTACTCTCGAAACATATTTACCGAATTTATTAAATTAATTTGTCGCGTGTGGAATTCCCGATACTGTGTATTAGTGATACCAGGCCACAATCCTTGCATTCTTCATCAACTCCATCTATAACTGCATGTATATTTGTCACTTAATCAGCCTGGACGCTCAACGGTTACCAATTTAACTTGTGGTAGTCAAGAAATGGGTGAAGTTCTTCCGACTTTAGCGGTTTTTGATACAATAGATCATCAAATCCTGTTACACAAAATAAGCTCTTTTGGCTTTGTTCCATTAGTTATCAAACTTTTGGAACCTTATTAAAGCGGTCGAATATGCTATATAATGGATTTGTCGCAGTTCTGGGGCCACTTAAAACATTTAGGGTCGGTTTTACAATGACAGTATAGACACTGGAATAACTATTCTATTTTAACAGGAATAGTTATTCAGCACAGTCTCCTGCATAAATGATAGACTTGCCGAAGTGCGGTATAAGAAAACCCGCACTTTATTCTGATGCTTAACTTGAAGGGGAGTTATACTAGGATTGTAAAACCCCTAACCCAACCTTATATTAACAATAGTTATTCTCGGTATCAGTATTCCAATCCGACATTGATAATTTTGTAATATGGTGTCATCGATACAAGCTGACATCAATAAATGTCATGGAGCTTCTTATACGCGCACCTCCGCACCCTTCAACTTCACATATAGTATTGACGACTTTTGCCTTGAGCGAAAATCAGTGATTCTCTATTAAAGATCATATTGCTAGAGTGTCGCTTCTAAAGCTTCAAAATCTTTAGGATTTGTAATGCGTATTTCAAAGCATTTTAAGGATATATATATATCTAATCAAAACCCTGTATCATGCATTTGTGGTTTCAAAATTTGACTGCGCTCCCCAAATATGGTGTCCATTCTACGATTGTGATCATCCTCAACTCGAATCCATCGGATGTTTCTAAAATTCCTATCTTAGAAAATGAATGGTGCATATCCGCCTAGAGGTCTTCCGTCAATGGATCCTTTGCATCGTCGTGGTATGTTCTCTTCCGACGAGATAGTATGTCTCAGGTTTTTGGAAAATATATTGAGCGACACCGCAGACTGTTCTTTCCTTCTTGCACGCATACCCTTAGTTATTCCGCGCCTTCCTTACAGGACGCAGTGCGCATATTCGCTCCCAGTATCACAGGGTAACTGTCTGAGAAGGACACCAATATATATTATTTGTGGTATTGTCAAATTGTCAAATGCTTGTTATTTGTTAGCTATGTATTTATTTTGATTTGCATTGATTTTCCATGAATCACATTTTTGTTTTTCAGTATTTCATGTGTGCAATTTCTACTTATTTTTTGCTCTTGTCGGGTTGCAACCTGCTGGACAACAAACTTCTATTATTACTATTATACATAAAAATTTTGTTAGTTATTTCCCTAGAAATAATCATCCTTATGTTGCATAATAAAATAAGTTCATAGTGTGTAAAATTGTAAAACAATTTACTTCTCTCAAATAAACATATGATTAAAATGTATAAACACCAAGAAAAAGTTTTTTATATCCATTTTCTCAATAATCAGTACCTTCGAACACTTTGTAATTCATTTTGTTATTCTAAGAATTTAAAAAAATCGTTAAAAAGGAGAAAATTGTCCAAGAAATATAATTCTTTCTTAAAATTATACTTACCTCGTTGTTTTTTTTCGTTAAAGATACATAATGATAGAAAGGATACAGCAGTGATTGGAAGAACATTAAAATTATAGAAAAGCGATTATTACACTGCCAGAGATAAAATGAAGGCATAAAAACGGGTAAATCTCCAATCACCGTGTTTCAAGAATTTGGGTTGGGGTATAGCATAAGTGCCGAAGAACAGTGACTTTCCAAGTTACGTAATTTTTCTTCCTTAAAAATTTCAATGCATCAAAATACCATGTTGCATAACATAATAAACCCGTTAGTGACGGAATGGATCGATTTCAATGCATCAAAATAATTTGAAAGATTGATCAAGAAAAATGTACATAAATTGAAGTGCACCAATCCTCAGCACTTAGCAAAAAAATGAAAAAACTACTAGATCGATTCTTTGTTGGCATCATTTTTATTGCACTATCTGACGATACAATTTTACGAATAATGCTTGGAAAATAACTGTTCTTACAACAACTTAGCCATACATGTTATCATATTATAAAAATTATGCAATTTTAACTTTGGATGCCTTTTACAGACATTATTGCATTCATCTGTGAAAAAAAAAATGATAAACGCCCACCAAATGATTATCAGGATTTTATCTCATACGATTAAAATATATTCTTGTAAAAAACACCCAAAATCATTCATGGTTACAAATAAAAAGCTTTATAATTCGTCAAGTTACGTACACTGAATTCACTAAATACAAAGTACGTGAAAACCATAAAAGAACAATTAATCAATAGAATTAGCTAAGATGTTTTTTCATTAAATTCTTTTCTTTCTGCGTAGCAAACTTAAATTGCGATATTGGGTAATATAATAAATATAATAAGAGGATATAATTTTGTTCAGATCTAAAACTACACTAAAAATAAATTAAAATGCCCATCAAATTTGGAAGACATTCCAATACGAAACTAACCTAACCCACTAAAGAATACATATATTTTTGGTTTTCCAGTCTATCTGGCAAGTTATCTGAATAACCACTTCGATTACAGCAACAATTCATTAGTTTGGTAAAACTCTGACGCATGCGTTTTAAATTGTTGATGTATTCGAATATTCAAAGAAAAGTAAAAAATAATAATAATAAACGAAAGCCTTTTTTGCGAGCTAGTTTGATCGAGATATACCTATGAATTTGGTGATATAAATATATTGTTCTAAGGAACATACAAAAAAATACTGGACATTTAAAAATCATAGGTTGGTATTTACGTCAGTCGACAAGGTCGATCCAAGCAAATTTGTA
The DNA here is from genome assembly GCA_031763485.1 of Osmoderma eremita. NCBI lineage: Eukaryota > Metazoa > Arthropoda > Insecta > Coleoptera > Scarabaeidae > Osmoderma > Osmoderma eremita. The sequence goes on along the minus strand of JARFOC010000788.1, from coordinate 32,944 downwards.
CATGTCAATTATTCACAAATAATTTACTATTTCCATTAAATACATACTTATGAATTAATTTTAAAAATTTGGTATCGCTTTAGTCTTTTTTATCCTTGTTTCTTTTTTTTTTCTCGTAAAATACACAATATTTGTACCGTAGTTTGGCAGTCCATCGAAAATATCACAAAAATCATGAAAAATATGATTCAATGTCCAGTATTGGTCCTTGTTTTCAATTATTTTATTCAATTAATTCATCTTGAATCTCTAGGATTCGTCTAATCTTAGGAATATACAATTATAGATAGGCTAATTATAATTATTTACTATTTTATACAGAACTGTGTTGCAGCTTTGAGAAATGGGAGTTTCTCATCATCAGTTTACTCTGATACTGGTTCAACTGGCTTTTGCAATTACTATAATTATTTCATCATATTTACGTGTCTTTTTATTTTGATACAAAGTAGTGTTGCTCGTTTGTATTTCATGACTGAGCTTAAGTACATACACATGGAATAAATAAGACCGAGATAATAAAACAAATTACGTTAAAACATGAAAATGAGAGAATTTATAAGCGTACGTGTCTAATGATATAAAGTAGTAGTTACTTTGCAGTTTAAAAATTACTCTCGTTTGTATACCGCGATGCTCAAACGAGATTACCAATACTAAGCGGGGCGTTTGCATAAATGACAAAAATATTCAAACCCAATTGTACCGAAATAACCTAAATTTTGTAGAAATGATATTTTTCAAACAAAAACATATTTATAGTGCAGCTCACGTTTTAAGGGAAGTATTGCTCCTATGGGCCATATCCATCCTTTCTTATTTTATATGTATTTGTATAAGGCTATCCTTTTCTATAACGGGGATTGTTGCCATACATTATTTGGTGACTGTTGGAATTATTCACTGTTTCTGTCATTCGTCAATTTCGGTTCATCATTCTGTGTCACTTGTATTTTCCCAGTTTTTCTTGTCTTCTATTACGTATTTATTTTCGAAAAAGCAGTTTTTCTACAAACTGTTACCACCGGGGAGTAAAATAATTTATTTGTTGTGTATTTTGATGTTTGCTTCTGTTTTGTTTATGCGTATGCCTGCGGTAAAATGAGCAACAATATTCTATCAACATTCGTGTAAGAACATAACCCATAATTACAAATGTACCCACGATAAGTTCACAGACTGACATTTATGAGTTGGCAACATAAAACTTACCATAGTGTTCAGAGCGACAACGTAACGAAAATTAATTACTTAAATAGATATGGCAACGTGGTGTACGATCTCTATAAGAGCAATATTTCCTTCAAAACTTGAACTGCACTATAGATATGTAATGTTATGGTAGAAAATCTTGAAGAGATCGAGCAATGTAAATGTAAGTATTTGTATCCTCTGGCTACAAATTCCTTATATATACAGTGGACGAAACCAAAATGATGGACATTTTGACTGCCCTTAAGTATACAGAGTGTAATTTACTTTGTTTCAAACAATAAAAAAATGCCCCGCATACTAACTACATCAAGTACAACTAAACTTGTTTACTTGTATTTGCCCTTTTCATCTCGACCTAAGATGATAAAAAAAAAACACGTGACCGATGTGCAATTAAAAAGTAACTACCTACTAATACATTACATTTAGAACTGCAGGCTTATAGATGCGATTAAAGATCATACATCACACAAAACAAACGAAATGCATACAGGACTAGTTGTAGTATAGGTGGGAAATAAATAAAAAATCAGTGAGCACAGCTTCAGTTAAGAACGAATTAGTCCATTAGTGTGATACGAAAACCAAAGGGGGAAGCCAATTGCCACAATTACCGGTGATTAGATTTGTTGTTTAGTTCGAGTCAAACAATTAAGGGAAACATGAAAAGCAAACGTTTTTACGGAGAGGTATTTGTGTGCTGGTGTGATCCGTAAGGGCTCTAAATGTTAGTTAATAACGTGAATGAAACTATCGGTGTTTGCTTAGGAGTAGGTGCGAAGTGTTAAAAGTAGAATGGTGAAATTATTACGTAATGCTTGCATTAGTATTTGTGCAAGGAAATGAGATATGCACCGCAAATAACACACTTTCGCTATCCTATCTATATTTTCAAATACTATTTCAAATGAAATAATTAATTCAAATGAAATGACTTTCTAAAATAATGCTTAAGTGCAATTTGCATAAAGATATTTAAGATATAATCGAAAATCGACTTTATAATTAATTACAATTAGTTTTTATTACACTATCCGATTCTAAAACGTTCCTCTTATATGAATATTGCTTTTATAAACAGCGCCGTTTGTTTCTTGTAGGAGTTTTACCTTAACTCCTCGGGAATATCACACTTTTATTTCGTTTTTATTACTTTTAATAAAATACCGGTTCTTCCTGTATTTCATGGATTTTATAGATGTTTATCTTAAATTGACTTTTTGCTGTACTTTCTTTAAATTACAACTTTGAATCTTAGAATTTGTTAATAACATCAATGTCCCAGAATATATATATATAACTTGTATGAAAAATCGACCAAGATAGAATTAAGATTTGAAGTTTTTAGGAAAGGGGTGTGCAATTTCTATTTAGCTAATAATTTGATAAAACATATACAGTAGTGAACAAAAAAAAATAGGTGTGAACTATTTTTTAGTACATTATGTTATTATATTATTTAATACAGGCGGCATCTATTGGTATTTTCGATAAATACACCCAATGCACGTTATTATGTTATAAAGAATTGAAGGGAATTCCCCGGGTAATGTGAGTGAAACGACTGTATAAAGTATTTAGTTGCAGTGCAGCCGGCCATAAAAATAGGTGTAGTTAGACGCAGAAAAAGTACTATCATTAACGAACAATAATCTTTTGTAACGGAAAATCAATGAGGTAATAACAATTTTGATCTTATTTCTACGGAAAATATTACATTATTAGAACTAACAGATAAAATGGATAGAAAACACCATTGTACCGAAAATGAGAGAAATATAATAAGACAATTACAGAAAGAAATAAAACCGTACAAAGAAATTTCAAAATTCGTAAAACGTTTAGAGAATATGATAACGAGTGAATTAAAACCGCAAAAAAATACTGAAAATAGAGGCACGCCTAGAAAAACGACTTCAGAAACAGATCCTTATATAGTAAGACCCATTTATAACATCAGTGAATTAGATTAATATGAATATAAGTTCACGTACAATTAGACAACGATTATAAAGCAATAACTTGCATGGGAGATCTGCTAGAAAAGTTCCTTTCTTAAGGAAGAAAAATATTAGACGACGAATTGAGTTTTCCAAAAAGCATGTGGATGTGGTAGAGAAAAATGGAGAAACATACTTTGGAGTGATGAATCTAGGTTTAATATATTTGGTTCTGATGGCAGACGATATATTCACCGACCACCGAATGAAGAATTTGATTCAAAATACACAAAGAAAACAGCTAAACATGGAGGAGGCAGTATTATGGTGTTGGCATGTTTTTCTTGGCATGGTGGAGGTCCGATACATTTGATTGAAGGAACTATGACCAAGGTTTATAGAGACATCTTAACCAACGTAATGTATCCGTATGCAGATGATAATGTGCCCATAATTTGGCGATTTCAACAAGACAATGATCCTAAACACACTTCCAAATGTGAAAATAATGTGAATGTTTTAAGTTGGTCAGCACAATCATCAGATTTAAACCCTATACAAAACCTTTGCAACTATGTAAAGGATTCATTGTCGGGTAAAATATTTAAAAACAAAACAGAATTATGGGAAGCTGTCAAGAAAAGTTGGTATGCTATTCCGCCAGAACAATGCGCACATTTAGTGAACTCAATGCCTAGAAGATACGCAGCAGGCCTCAAGAATAATGGCAGTGCCAGAAAATATTTTAAAAAGTATATAGTTTCCTCTAACAATGTCAGTTTTCCATTTTGTTTATTATTTCTTTATTTGCATCTATTATTATGTCACAGTTAAAATTACATTAGCTTTCTTTTTTAACACAACTTAATAAAATGTATAGTTTTCATACAAGGAATTATTTTATGTTAATTATACCATGGTATTAAAGCTCATAAAACACAAATATTTAATGAATTATTCAATATGTAAACAAATTTATACATTATCCTCCATACACCTATTTTTCTGTCCACCACTGTAACTAAACTTATGCGTTACTTCGTAATTATCATTACATCTTCAACTTTTACCACATTCCCGAATAGTAATTTTTTACTGCACAGTGGTAACAATCTTAAAAATGAAAATGCACCGATATTTCATCAAATCCTGTAGTGGTTTTGTAGAACTTGCTTAACTATAAAGTCACATATTAGTGATACGGACATCGTTTAATAATTAATTGGTACAATGAAAACCGATTTTTTTTTTTCAAGGAAACCAAATATTGTGGTGGAAAGAAGCACATTTTCATAGATAATCAATGACAGTATTTTTATGGATAAATCCTAGCATTACACCTCATAATTGATGGTCTAAACGTTATGTGGTAAGGAAATTAATTAAAATGTAATAATTATAGAGCACTCCTGAATTGCAACTAATAATTTTGACTGTATATATTGTCAAATTAAGCACTATTCTAGAAAAACCAATATTTTCTCCAACATTCTTTATTAATGATCTTAAACAATGGAAACTGATTACATTTTAAATTCTATTATAATAAATATGTAACGATAAATTGTACAGGTCTACATAATGCATTTATGTATTAATTAGATACGGATAAAGTGGTTATTTGCAGTTTAGGTGAGTATGTGTATATATAAGTATTATAATAAATAATATGTATTCCTCTTTGGAACTTTACATACTGGTTTTGGTTAAAATCGATTTAAAAATAAGCCACATGATTACGATATTATTACATTACATCAAAACAAATATGAATGAGCGATTAGCATAAATAATTGCCACTTATACGTGTGTCTGTGTGAATGGTATTGTGTGTTATTATGAGAAATGTGCCACTACTCCTTCGTGTTTTCTAATAAAACCTTCAACGTAACAAAATGAACGTAAGAAATCCACAATTAATCATATTATAAATATATGTATATAGGAAGAAAATTAAAAACATATGTTTATATACATATATATGCTGATATATATAAATATGTATAACAAGTCCCTAAACTATGTATATATTTTTCTTATTTACCCACAGCCATTTAACGTTAACATAGACAAAGTGAAACAACTTGTATTTTCGAGGTATCGATATCGTAACGTAAACAAAAATAAAAATTGAAATTTTACAAATTTTAGGCACATTATAAACAAAATATATTTATGAAGATGATTTTTCTCTCTCTTAGATACCAATGCTGAAGATACAACTTGTTAACCCTGCATATTCCCAATTAGCCAGCTATATATAAACATTATTTCCTTGACGGTAACAACAGACAAATGCAATGCACTTTTATGACATTTTTTTAAAGTTCTTTTCAATTCTGTACGTCCATTTTTCGTTTTTAACTAAACGTCCCGAGAAGTAGTTGATAACGTGAACGTATCAATTCGTAAAGCAGTCCGTATCGTATATTAGTATTGGTTTCCCTTTTTTTAAAGTTTGGTTCACGTGCAACAAGACCGCTAACTGTTGAACATCTGTCCAACGTCTCTTATTTTATAGAAATCTATACACCACTTGTGAAATTGTGTGAGAATTATTTATAGGTATAAACGTGACTGTGAGAAAGACGGCCCTGGTTGAATTCTTGGTCCCTTCTCCTCTGATTAATATAATTTTTGGCTTAGATCATTTATCAAATCACTACATACTTTGTTGAACTCCATCTCTAAAAAATAACATAGTATTAGCTCCTATGTATAAGGTTTCAGATACAAATACTATCCTTCGTTGAGAGGATAGTATGCTTGAGGTGCAACGAAGGATAGCATTTGCATGTTAAACTTTACACGTAAGAACTAATATTACATTAATTTTTCTTTTGTTGAACTTAGCACTAGGCAGCTAAAATTTAGTTAGATACTGAGAGGAAGCATACTGAAATATGAACAAAAAGCATTGATAAACAATCACAGACTATAACGTCAACTCAACATCTCAAGCAATTCCCGGTAGATAATGATATATGTGTAACTATGTGTATTACGACAAGTTTTAGAATTAATCTGATATGTTTCCATTTTATATGTTGATATATATATCATTTCAATCATCATTCCAATTGCTGTTTATACTAGATCAACTAGATTTACCATAATAAATGAATGATATTGGATCTCATAACCACCAATAATTGCAGCAACCACGATTAAATGCCACTTCAAATATATGCAACATAGGAACAAAAGCAATCGAACGATTATAATTTCACTACAGTGATCATCTGCAATTTTCGCTATAAATTTAATAACGGGTTTTTGAATTTGCACTACTAGGTTATTTTCTTTTTACGTCCCTTTTTAGTAACTACCCTCTCCTCAGTTTTTACATCCTTACCTGATCGTCCGCAATCTGAACACGACACCAATTCCTCTGACGTACCAGTCTTCTTGTTTTCCCTGGAATCACCAAGGCAAAAGTCACAGTACGGGCTGGGGGCGGCCTTGTTGTCTTTGGGTACTTCCCCCGATGTAGAAGGTGGCGGCTCGATAGTTTTCTCGGGTACCAAGACGGGCATAGGCGGATCGTCTATTACTGTGGGTATTTGTGCAGGTAAATTAGGGGGTAGGGTAGGGGGAGCTTGAGATTGCGAAGGTGGAGGAAGAGATTGAGCATTCGCCGGTTGTCGGCCACGCCTCGCCGGTGTTCCTGGGAATAAAAGAACGCATTAATCATAATATTACCAAAGAAAAAGTCCGACTTCCTAACAAGAGAATGATAAAAACACAAGATTTGAAACAAATACACACATGCTCCCTCACAACACACTAGATTCGTTGCAAATATGTAAATGTCGGCAGGAAATTCTTGCCATATACTGTAAAATAAAAACGACGCAACATCCACAGAATATCATCGGTGACAAAATTATCACACAAGAAATAAAAAAAAAACAATTAGCACAAAAATTCGAATTTCGTATGAAATGAGAATTACAATTCCCAACAAAATTCATGGATATCTAATTTTTAGTACACAACTTTAGCCAAAAATTTTGTATTCATCATCAAACAAACTAAATAGCGGTATTTAGTTTGTTTGATCTATTTCAAGGAATTTTAAGGAAATTTTGCAGTAAAAAAGTTAAATATCCAACTTGCACATTATACGAAGGGTTGTTGGAAAAGTCATGGGATATTTTTCCTATGTTTTTCAAACGTCATTTATATGGAGAGCAAAGATTGATCAATGAGATTTGCGCATTTTTTTTTCAATAAGCTTTTCCCATTTTTCAGTGACTTTAAATTTCATATTCATAGAAGGACCTATCTGTTGACAAAAGAAAAATTGAACAAGATACTGATCTGCGGCCTCTTCTGAATTGAACGTTGTACCACGCAGAGTTTTGAAAACAGCGAAACAAGCAGAAATCTGACGGCACAAGGTTAGGCGAATATAGTGGGCGTGACAACACATCTCACCCAAGCTCCACTAATTTTTGACGGATGAACAAATTTTTGTCTGGTCTTACGTTGTCATGACGTAGCACAATTCGTGTATTATTAACGAACTCTGGACGTATTTGGATTATGAATTTATTCAAACTGACCAATTGCCGACACTACATATTCGAATTGATTCTGTGGTTCCTTGGTAGGAGCTCGAAAACAACATCTTTAAAATCTCACCACACTGGGAGCATTTTCTGGTGAATGTTTGCTTTCAATGCCGTTGGAGGTGAATCTTCACATTGCGACCAAGATCGTCTGCGCATAATATATTTGCAAACAATCCACTATCGGCACCGGTTATCAATGATTTCAAAAAAGCATCGATTTTCTCCCGTTTAATAAGCATACCGGGGATGTTTATATGCACCGTCAAATGAACTTCTTTGAGTTCACGAAGAACTAAAATATTGAGCTTGCTTACGTAATTCAGCTTCTTCAGACGGTTTTCAGCGCTTGCATGATGGATGTTCAATATTTCTGCAAACTATTATGTCGTGCGGTGTATAGTCATGGGTTTGAGTCGATCAATGCCTTGAGCCGGTGGGCTCCTTGATCGAGACGCGTCATTAAGATCAAAATCACCAGAACGGAATTTGCTGAACCATCTTGCAAAGCATTGTCATGCACTTGTGAACTTTTCACAAGTTTGGTCGTCCAGCTTTAACTTTTCGCAAAATATTCAAAACTCAAAGAAACCATTTAGTTTTTGGGATGAAGCTAGAACTGTCAAATGTCATCATGACAAACATAGATTCGAATGACTCCATAGCACCACCCAAAGTAAATTAACGCATTTGTAGAAAAAATCCGTCATGCCTTTTCCGACAACCAAATGTGTAACTTCCATGGCCTCCTAAATATAATGTAGATTTTCAGTTTAACCGGCCTTGCGCATTTTTAGTTCAAGGTATTATTTTTGTTTCATAGAGAGCGCCACTTTACGGTGCTGCTGTATGTGATCAATGGTGACGAGTAATACACGTTAGCTTAAAGTCTATTCAATGGTTTTATCTGGAAAGCCGGAGCAACTTTACTCTTGTTTTATGTCACACGAAAATTATTGGCGCGCAGGACCGGATAGACTGCAAGTGTATCATTTATATAGGAGGCCGTGGTAACTTGATATGTAAGAAATGCTTACGTATTCGTAAAAAATCATACTCACATAACAAGACAAGATTGTAAACCTACAATACATTAAAAAAGATGTAAAATATTCCAAATGGTCGCTATAACTTATATTTAAAAAAATTGCTATGAACATTTAAGATTAAATCATAAACTATTACGTCACATCTTAATACACAATAAAATTTGCAAAAACCAGAAACAAATGAATAAGTAGGTCCTGTTGATGATAAAAAAAAGGAGGAAAGAGAAAAAAAAGAAGGATTGTCAAGTGTAGAAATAAACATTTGAAAAATATACATATATAAATAAATAAGGATGCTTAGTATAAAAAGGTTGTGTTAATTTTGAAACGGATGCTATTCCATGTACAACAATACATAACAGCATAAAACGGGTAGTCATGACAGCAATACTAAAAGTGCAAAACAAACTTAACTGAAATAATTATTAATTATTGCTGAAAATTAAGTTGTTAAGGAATAAAAAAAAATGATTACGAAAGGAACCAATTTACTAAGTTTAGTATTTCGTATAGAAAAAATCAGATAAAATAGGCAATAACATTCCTATAACAATATTCAACAATAGCATTCCGAACAGTGGAGCAGGGTTTGAATACATAACAACCAAAACTTGCTTTGGGCGTTGATGCTCTTAACCTATAGTGCAGCTCACGTTTTAAAGGAAGTATTGCTCTTATGGACCATATCCATCCTTTTTAAATTTATACGTATTTGTATAAGGCTATCCTTTTCTATAACGGGGATTGTTCCCATATATTATTTGGTGGTTGTTGGCATTAATCACTGTTTCTGTGATTTGTCAATTTCTGTTCATCTTTCTGTATCACTTGTATTCGTATTTCGTATTTATCTTCGAACAAATCAGTTTCCATTGGAGGAGGATTATTAAAGCGTGATTTGCTGGAAATAGTATAACAAGTACAATAAATATGTACTCGATGAAGGAACCGCTCAACAGGGACACACCATTCTGAGATTACCACTGCACCTTAAATCCCATTAAATTGGTATGGGGCACATATCAAGGATTATATGAAGCATAACAATACAAAATTTCAAGTTCAAGATATGTCTGTGCTTATTCGGCAAGGATACAGCAATGTTTCAGTACAGAATTGCCAAAATGACATTAAAGATGTTATGAAAAGTAAGACAATTAATATTTATCATAGTGGTTTTGTTTTACTTATATTTTATCAATTTTAGTTGACGAAGAAATGTGGAAATTGGATGAGATGCAAGATGAACCTAAAGAATTTGTTATTAAGTTAACATATCGCCCTCATCATCGTATTCATGGTCTTCCGATGCTACTTAGTTTGACAAATTTGTTATAGAAATGATTTTTAATTTGTTATAAGCATACCCGTGTAAATAGTTACATATTTATATTGTGTAAATCCATTTATATTTCTCTGTAAAATACAATGATTAACAGCAATAATAGGGATATGCGTATTTTGATGTTTCCATGTGTTTTCTTTAAGTTTAGGTATGCCTGTGGTATAATAATCAACAGTATTCTATCAAAATTCGTATAAGAACATAACTGAACATAACCCATAAATACAAATCTTTCCACGATAAATTCACAGATTGACGGACAGATTGAGGTGGCAACATAAAAGAGCGGCAACATATGGAAAATTAATTACCTAAATAGATTTGGCAACGTGGGGTACGATCTCCATAAGAGCAATACTTTCTTTAAAACTTGAATTGCACTATATACTATTCGGGCTGCTAAGGACAATTCACGGTAATCCTGCATCTTAGGGACCTGAATCGGACGCATGCGCCAAGTACTCACAAGCCACACCCCATTCTACGGGGTCATATAAAAAAAAAATGATGTAGATATACCGGTAGTATTTGATAAATTTAAATAATAAATAAATAGTTTATTTATATCTCGATTTGTAAGGATTATTATTATTAACTACCTATAAAAAAGTGTAAAATAATTAATTACAATAAAATGCATGTATGCAGTATTAATACATAGATGGGGCAACCTGTATTAAAACTACACTTATTTATTTATTATATTTAATTTTAAAGTTTTTGTGTGGTCATTTCAACAATACAAACAATAAAATTTCTTGGCAACCATCTGTAGTTTTTTACATACATAGATTCTCAATTTCAAAGAGAATATGTCTATATAAAACCTAAGTCGAGTTTTGGTCTGTTTACTCTTTGATATTACCCCGTAGAAAGGGGTGTGGTTTGTGGGTACCCGATGATACCCGACGATTCCGGTCCCTAAAACGCAAGATTACCCAATTCACCATTTGACGATCGAAGCAAATCCGTTCCTTTCACAGCCATTAAAAATAATGAACTACGGATTGATTAGAAACTACAAATGGCACATCACATTCTAACTACTCATGCATATTTCTTAACACTCCAAAAAAAGAAAAAAAGTAAAAAAAGAAATAAGGCAGTACCGGCTGGATGGCTCAAGAAAGAAACGTAACTATCTTGATACACATGTCCTGGGATGGGCGGACCTTGACCCGACGGAGGTACAGGGGACATGGGTTCCCCCATCAAGTTACTCTGAATTATCCCCCCACCGCTTGGCGTCGGCCCGGCCGCTACGCCCATCGCTATTATGGGCGTACCGCCGACATTAACGCCAAGCGCACCTAACTGAGGCGAAGCGCTCGTGGTGGGGGCATTACTTTCGCGCGAATTCTCATCGCTAGCGCCCTCTTTGTGTGAATGTCCGTAGTGGTAAGTCAGCCCGGGCCGCGTCTTGTATCGCGCGCCACAAACTGAAATTTTCCAGAAAAATTCCGATTTTTTTAGTGTACACGCTCAATCGCTTAGCAGAGAATTAGGGACTAGAACCGATTTTGTAATAAAAATAAATAAAACCTCTTCTGTCTGCATGATACAATTTTGAAGCATATGGAGTAGTACGACTCAGTTGGTTCCTGATTCGTAATTTTCGTCGTAAAATGCGTATTGCAAAATGTTTTTATTCGTCAGATAATGTTGGAGAAGCTGGGTGAGTGCGCCACCTGACTGAGTTAGTTTAGTTTACACAGCTACAGTATACATACACGTTTTTAGTAAGATAGAGAGAGAGAGGACCAAAGAGCCAGTATATGAACCCGAACCGAAATATATAAATGTAATCGCAGTCATAGAATATTTAAGGCTTCGATTTCCATTGCTTGATACTATACGCACAAAGATTTTTTTTATTTTTGCAACAATCTTCTGTAACCTTTGCTTGCCATTAAATGTATACAACGAACCTGCAGCAAAAATATTGATGGACAGATAGTTACAGCTAGAACTTTATCTTATATGTTAACAAAATCCATTAAATTTACATACATACGCAATAGCTTTTACTTCAACTCTAAAATGAAGAAAAAGCCACGAAAATATGTTCATTTTATTATTTTCTCCCATCCTTAAATCTTTGTTGGTGATTTTTATTATATTTATAGGTAGTTGGTCATACTATTATTAAAAATATCTACGAGCTCTAACTATGTGTTGAAATAAGCAGTTGTATTCCGGATAATAAGCCGGTTTACCAACATATATTGACCGAAGACTTTTTTAAATTCGAGAGAGCAATCGTACAACATTTTTGATGCTATTTTGAAAAAAAATTAGGCGTAATTATTTTTTTATTGCTATTATTTGGTAATTTGGTGTCCAAATATGTAGACAACTAAATGTTGGAACAAGTACCCCGTAATCCTACAAATGAAAAAGTATCCCAAATTATTCAATAGCATAAAAAATGAATTGATATAAAGGCAACACAATAAGTGATATTGCAAACAGAATTTTTAATATAATAAAAAAAAATATGGCGAAACTGGAAATACAGACATTCGTGCTAAGTGTTCAGTGACGCCCAAGGTAGTATCTCAAAGAAATATGTTTGATATGTAAGTCAGAGAGAGGAAATACATTAGGAGAGCTAACCGCACTATGGAATAAAGAAACGGGATTGAACATTTATCGAGAATGCCGTTGAATGTACAAGTGTGGTCTGCGCTTTTATAAGGTATAATTGATATTTCTTTAGTATACAATATTTTACTGATCTATAAATGTTTATTGTTTTGCTAATAGGCAAAAGAAAAACGTTACTAACTGCAATTCAAATCTGCCGAGATAGCGCTGTAGTAAGAGCGCTAGGCATCTGTAGCGGATGTTGATGGTTCGAATCTCCGTTGAGGCAATCGATGTTTATAAAGATCGATTGCAGCAACAGTGGTTGGTACCTCTCCCGGTACCCTTCAGTGATGAGAATAAATCAACACTGCTGCCCTCTTACGGCGAGGAGAGGCAGTTACAAACCGTACACTTCACACACAATACACATTTATACAAACCTAATGTAGAGTGATACAATAGGCCCCAAGGCCGCATTGTTAAGTCTCTGCATTAAGATACAAACAAACTGCAGTTCAAAAGAAATATCGCTATACCTGGACAAAGTCTAAACTCTCGTGGACTGAATAGTAAAATCATTTTTTTAAATCAAAATTTGATGTTTATGTAGGAGACTACCGTAAACGTATGATTCGGGATAAGAAGGAAGAATTTACGGACTGGCTTAAAAGAACAGTTTCCCAAATGGCACTATGGTTTGGAAGTGTATGCCGGCGACAGGATTGGGGACCATAAAGTTCATAGAAGGTTCTATGAATGCTCTAATATATCAAGAAATTCTTCAGATCACGTTATTGCCAAGCATTAGAAAATTATACCCAAATGGAAACTCCGTATTTCAGCAGGACGGTGCATCACTGCATTCTGCAAAATCCACTAAGAAGTGGTTTTCGAATCATAATATCGACATTGTCACATCCATCGGACAACCTTGATCTTAAGCCTATAGAAACTCTGTGGCTTAAAATTAAAATTAAACAAACAATCCTCAGCGAAATTTTTTCAATTGCCTGCCAAACTGCAAGAAATTTGGGATAGTTTTACACCTGAACGTCGCAAAGGTCTGGTTAATACGTTACGGCTTCTAGCTTGTTCTCAATTAGTGTAAATATCCCTTATTCCAACATTTAGTTGTCATTATAATTATACAAAATTAATACAAAAAAATGTATGACGAAAATATAAGGCTTTTATTTTCCGGAAATGCTTTTAAACATGGCACAAAATGGCATTACATAGCCCAAAACACTTTTATATAAAAACCGTTCAAATATTTGATCGAATATACGTATGACCGTTAATTTAACTCCAACAAATAGTTGTTACGGCTCGTATATCAACTGAATTTCTTTGCCGAATGTGTAGCTCTCAAGTTGTCGTAAAAATGATATAAGTTAACTGGTAGATTGCAAAAGTTATACAAGTAAATCACTGCTTAAATACCCTAAACCATTTTTGGATCAAGATGGATCTGCCCAAAAAGGAGTTTTGCAAGGCTTTCTTGTTAAAATACCTTACATGCCAGTAAACATTGAAATTAGCCTTTAATCTATGTTTATATTCTATACTCTGTTCGGAAAATTGCGTCAAAAGGTTAACATGGTGTGTGAGTATTACTAACTCATTAATTTAAAAAATTACTTTTTATTACAGAATAAGGCATATTGCATATATTAATTTGTATTTAATAAAGTTAATTAATAATTATGATTAATTAATTCGCTAAATAAATACATAAACTTTAATAAAACTCCCAGTTTGTTAAACAATCTCCAAAAGCGCCGCCCAAATTGCAAACGACATCCAAGCGGCATAAGAAAGACAGCAGTTCAGATACAATATATACCTCAGAAAAAAAATGAGCCGAATAACTAAAAAGAAGAAGAAAAACAAGGAGGGGATAATAAAGAAGAAAGAGAACGGATAAAACTCAAGAAAAAGGGAAAAGATGTTACAAGGTACCTAAAGTAACATTGCGAACGATTCGGAATGGTATTGCCTAATCTGCTGTGATTCCTGTTCCAATTCGCGACCAAGGGTACAATGTGCAAAAATTGAGGACATTAAAATGTTTTGATAAAGATGACATAGTAAACTATATATGTCCTAACCGGGATTCTAATCTAACACTCTTTTCTGTGTAGTTTCTACCAGCGGCGGCTGCTGAAGACGTTTTGTGTGAGCAGTAGCGAAATGCTTCGTGCGGGGTCCCGCAAGGAAGGCATACGAAGTCACACGAAGCACTACTATCTTCGCTACTGCCCACCCAAAACGTCATCAGCAGCTGCCGCTGATTTCTACTAAGGATGGCAGCTTAGTTGCCGAAATATTCAACTTAAGAACAGCGTTGGAAAGGGCAATGCAAAATTTTCCGGTTTTTGATTGCTTGAATTTTGAGGCAGGTTTACAATGATGAACGGTTGACACTTTCGCATATAAAATTTAAGTTGGGTAAATTGAAATATCACTAGAATTCTCAAATGTCAGTGCCATTTAAGTCGTCTTGTAGTTTGGTTTCGTTGTTTGTTAATATTTTACATCTTTTGAATTAAACAGTTGAGAGCAGTTCATCCCATAGTTATCAGTAAATATTCATCTTTTTCACATACTTTTTTAATTAGTCTATAATGTCAAAGATGTACGTAGTTAGTGTAAAAAGTATTCGTACACTGAAGTAAATGTAATAATAAATACATACAATTCGTCTATTTTCTAAGTGGCATTGTAAAAAATATTAATAACTTGCAGTTTATTCTTTTCTAAAGTAGCTGTGTTTAAAAAGGTCGACAAAAGTTTTAATTACACCGTATAAAGCTAATTGTAAGCAGTTATATATAGTTATATTTCTTACGCACAATAAGTATTCATACACGTAGAATATTCGGGGAATTACATATCGACTATGTCCTGGAAAGTACCGATATATTTGATGCAATGTTTGTATACAGTATTTATTCAAATTGGAGACGGACCTTCAGTAACCGCCGCACTCCAATAGACGCCGCAAGAAAATGATGCCGAATGGAATAATAAACTGCACTCTAATAAACGCCGCATCTTTATGGGAAGTGCACACAATCAACGTCAAAAGTTGGTAGGGGGATCCCCGTTAACCACATTCAGATTGAATTCCGTATGTGATACTAAAACGGAGAAATGGGCCGTAAGAATAAGGAAACGACACCCGAAGAGCGGAAGATTATAATAAATTTACATAATCGGTGTAAATCGTTGCGTACCATTTCAAAAATTTTGAACCGATCTCACTCGACAATTCAATCTATTATAGACAGATATTCTTCTACCGGTAGATTGTATAATAAACCGCGAAAAGGACGCCCAGCCAAACAGACTAAACGTAGTGTCAACCTAATTATATTAAAAATGAAAAACAACCTGAAACTTAGGGTGGTATTTATAGTCCGCGCTCATACTCAAATATGCGTTAGCACGTATTGGGTATGCGCATGCTTTATAGCGCATCCTCAGTACGCGCCAACACATACTTGAGCATAAGCACCGCCTTGAGCACGAACTATAAATACCAGCCTTAGTGCACGGAAATTGAATGCGGAAATACAAAGATGTACAGGTGTGAATGTATGTGACAATACAATAAGAAATACTTTGCGTAAAAATGGTTACCATGGTAGAACGACACGCAGAAAATATTGGATAAGTAAGGTCAATAAACTCAAACGGTTAGAATTTGCCAAAACGCGACTCCGGAGTTTTGGAATAAAGTGGTATTTATGGAGG
The DNA here is from genome assembly GCA_031763485.1 of Osmoderma eremita. Lineage (NCBI taxonomy): Eukaryota > Metazoa > Arthropoda > Insecta > Coleoptera > Scarabaeidae > Osmoderma > Osmoderma eremita. The sequence continues at coordinate 16,473 of JARFOC010000788.1, read as the reverse complement.
AGAGCAAGTTCAATATATTTAAGTCTGATGGTAAGTGTTTAGTGTGGAAGAAAAAAATACGGAGTTCGATAACAAAAATGTATGTCCAAGTGGTGCAGTAGTCGTACAGGTGCGGTTGGCGTCGGCACATTACATTCTATTGATGGTATAATAGATCATCAGAGTCCAGATATAAATCCCATTGAACATCTATGAGATTATCTAAATAAACAAATAAGAACGCGTCATATTTCGCATGCTTTTTCGAGTTGATTTTTTTAATACTATACATTAGTTTATACGTCAATAAAATATAGATATTTTTAATGTTGTTAAAACGTATTTAACTAATAACGATGGGAAAATACCATTATCAAAAATGACCATGTGCGGATACGGATAAACCGCAATTCTGCGTACTCTATCTGCGTATTTTGTTTAGTAATATATTTTTAGAAAGCACCTAATTCTGTTAATTGTTTTTTTTTTCTTATTTTCCGACTTAAATTATAGCTCCAGCCTTATCTTTTCATGGAAACAGATAAGTGTACAAATACTTTTTTACACTAACTGTATGTTTTCGAATGTCAGTTATTTCAAGCTACTGTATCCTGTATTTTATATGCTAAAAGGATGGGAAATTTCGTTATAATTGGATATTTTCTTGAAATCGGAGCTTCCAGTCCCGCTCTCCCCTATTCCATTATATTCACTACTTGTATACAGGGTGATTCGCGGAGTTTGTAAAAAAAATCAAAATAGAGTCTCCCACTCATATATTGTAAAAATAAATCGGCAAAATTAACATTATTTGCGTTCAAAAAATTTCCTCGAAACCGTTTTAGAACTGCTGGAAACGAAGGTCTGAATTGAAGGTCGATTGTGGCTCCAGCATTATTCTTTTGGCCCCGCTCATGTGTAACTGTTTACACTTGGGAGCGATGTTCTCGAACGCACTCCAGGCGCATCATTGTATGTTCCACTGTACATCGCTTTTCTAATGGGAGGAGTGAATTCAATTCAATTGTTTCGTTGCCCAATTAAATTTGATATTTTTGAGACCGTATGACAACAAATAATTATGCAAAAGAACGCCGCCACCATATTGGCTCAACAGCTGTTTCAGCTGTCGACTTACCCTTTCATAATTTTTTTGTTAATAAATGGATTTTCCGAACAAGGTATAGAAACGGGCCTTATAAATATGTAGAATTAAACGTATTTTTCGATTTGCCACTACACATTTCTTTGTATTGAAGTTTGAATTGAGGTTATCTAAGTGGAAACTCAATTTTAATATTGCAACAAGTGCTGATGAGATATATCTGCTAAAGCAAACATAAATTTTAGAGTAGGCTATAATTGTAACCATAACCTTCAGCTAGGTTAGCAAAGAGTGAAGTTATCTTTGACTCTTGGAATGATAAACGATGAAATCTCAATAAAGGTATTTATACTTTATTCACCAAACGGATGGAGTACAAAAAATGCGTGATCAATGAGTGATACGAAAACTAAGCTTTCTATTGATTGGTAAGGACTCCTGAAAAGTCCAGTGCAAACGATGTAAATAAAAAAAAATCATATTAAAAGGCGCCCTTTAAAATTCAAGAAGCGATTATTCGAATGATTGCTATAGACTGTATAAACAAGGGTGAAAATAGCATCATAAGTTCTGAAATTAAATTCCTGTTTCTTGCTAAAAATAAATATAACAATTGCACTGCTAAAATAGGACAGAAAGATAAAAATAAATTAAATTCATCGATTTAAAATGCATAACAAAATTGCATCGCTGTATTGCATACCAAGGACGCCCAATGTTTATATATAATCAAACATAACCACAACATAACCCCTTTATTCCTCTGCGGCGTTGAGTATTTATTTATTTCAGTTTTGATCTAGTATTTTTCTTCTATATTCCATATTTGTGTCTTTTTTTAAGACTCTATTAGCACATAAAATAAAACGGGCAAGGTAAAACAGTGTCAATATACTTTGTATTTATAATAAATGTACAATATACTGAATGTTAAGCACGCTTTTCGGTGTTGGAATTTCAAAGGTGATTATCACATATTTATAATCATTATTTCATAAGCATAAACACACCGATAATTAAAACATCTTCTAAATAAAATAAAACCTGTGATTTCTTTTTGTTATGGCACAAGTACTTTTTAAATAACATATTACACACCGTTTTACTAAGAAAAATTATATTCTTTTGAGCCGATCACACTTCAATATTTTCCACCTAGGCTATCTTATACATTATTATTTATTTGCTCCACTTTAAAATAGAAATCTGATTGCAATGGACAGCAAAAACAAGTTTACTTTTCATTATAAAGCCGAATATATTTCCCAAATAGGTTACAAATAGTCATAGCTGGATGGAAATAAATATTTTTCTGTTTTCCAGTGTAAAACGGGCTTTGCACGTGCACGATGCCACTTCATCTGTTCGGTGAACAAAGTATAGATCCATAATATTCCATCAATAGAATCTTACTTGTATTGACAAGGTACACAACTCTAATAGTTCTTGCACATAAGGAATAAGTCATTGCTGCACACTATCTTAAAATTTTATTTTATGTAACTCTTCTAAAAGAGATTTAATATTTCTTACTGGGGTAGATGTGATACTGTATGGTTTACGTACGCATGTCTAAGGCGTTGCGAAATACACTGCTAAATTACTGCTACATTCATTCAAATAAGATTTATATTTTTAAATTTTACTTCTAAATGTGATTCATACATTTCCCAGGTACACGTGTTCAAAGCGTACAATCTGTTTCGGAGCAAATCAACGGAGACAAAGTTTCCAACTTGCTTTGAAACAGCCTAATAACTTAGAAATACTACTGATTTCTTTAGGTAGTTTAAATTTGCCATTAACGAGAAAATATTAATCATTACAAATAAAATAATTATAATAAAAATAATGATACAGTTAGTGAAACTTATTAATTTAAGGCATAAAAGGCTACAGAAAATTGTTGTTAATAAAGGAATGCAGTCACCGTTAAACGTAAAATAAAATAAAATTTGTTACTTTCGGTTCGAGTCCCCGCCTAAATAATAATAATAAGAAGAAGAAGCTGTACTAAGCATCAAGCGTTAACACAATTGTTACTATACAAAAAGGCTACATTAAGTAATATATTGGAACAGTCTTTTTACAGTATTAGCAACGTCATGCTCAAGCACAGTATTATTTTAATACCTAATATATACGGACATATACGTAATATATATGTATGTATAAGAATGTACAAAATAAAAACACAACTAAAAGTATACGTGAAACGTCATCTTTACAATGCATGATAGTTACTTGGAGTGCGATATGGCAAAGTAAGGGTAAAGAAGTATTTCACGTATCTAATATTTATATTATTTGACATACTGGAAAACGAAAATATATAAATTAACACGAAAAAATTCGGTTGGTTTCGCGACAAAAATCGATACAATTTCTGTTGACCTATTCTTTTGACTTACGTTCGCAAGAAAATGGTTTGTCAGGGTCACCTGGGGTCGGTTCAAAATTGTGTGCAGACGCCTTTTTTCTCCCTCTGCCGCCACCTTTTCTACGTCCTGGTGTACTAGGAGAATCACTACCCCCTCGACCCTGTAAAATTTCATATAATATATGTAAAAATACAAGCCAAAGTTGCAGATTTTTCTATTCTCACTCTATGGATTCACAATAAGACCAATTTTTTTATTGATATAATTAAGAAGTATTATACTCACTCTACCAGTACCTTTTCTTCGCTTACTCCTCTTACTATAAGATTCTTCATAATCCAAATCTGAATCAGGATCTGGTTCATCATACACTTCCATATCAATTATATCTTGTTCGTCATAAAACCATTCCTAGCAAGAAACAAATGTATCAAAACTTACACAAGATAACACTTAAAATGTCTTACTTTCGATACTTCATCCCTCAATAGTTGACTATCTTTACTATCAGTATCTTGGAGAGCTGGATTTTCAGATTGCGAAATACTATGTACATCACCATCGCCTTCCAACACGGAATCCGCAGCTCTTGCAAAAGCTCTTGAATTCATTATCAGGTACTGTCGGCGTTTTTTACGCCACCTTTGCCTAGGATACGTGTAAATTTGACCCTGCATAAGGCCAGGCATTCTTTGACGTTTGTGCATAAAGAGAGACGAGTGATTCTGAGCAACACCCGTTTGACTGTCAAGAAATGGAAGCCTGAGCCGCCTTTCAATGCACAATCTCGTATTGTAATTTGCTGAACTCTCAATTGCTTCTTTATAAGTCGTATCATTCATGAAACTAAAAGTCAATAACGAATCATATTGAAACTAGAACATTACCAAAAGTATGTGCAAAATGTGGAATTTAATTGCTATGTCCATTGCCATATATGGCGTAAATACTTATATTGATTTTATAAGAGCATTAAGTTAAAATCTATAAAGAGAAAAAGTGTGGTACTTCAGAAGTCATAAACAATAGCTAATGTTTAACGGTTGATCCGGAATATTATGTATTTTTAAGGAAAACCTTTAATTTATAAAATATTATTACATTAAAAATATGTTGCCTGGAATGCATTCAGCAGTTTACAAAAATTAGTGCATCATGTAGTTAATTAATTAATGATTAGCCCTACACTAAAAAACTAACAATATTGTAAAGGTCATAATTATTAAAGTCAATAATTCAGTATTGCACCAACAGAACGGTATATAGGAAAGCAAAAATCATTATGAAATGAAAAGCAATTAAGGAATTATAACCCAGGCACTTAAAAATTGAGCCTTACTTTTCTATTTTCTCCAAATTTGATTGATTTAAATTCTGCAGAATAGAAACAGCCATTTTCCTATACACAAATACTAACACGAACACGAATTAAGGGAGTTAATATGACGGGATGGATTATTATGGGATTATTGATGGATTGTTGTAACGCGCAGGCTATAATTCAAGTAGCATACAGCGACAACATAGGAATCGTAAAGAGCCAATGGAAACCTGTAAACAAAGATAGCAATATTAGTACATGTCTTAGCGGTAAATTTAAATATTTGCCTGTACGATACATACGGAAATCCGTTGGTCATTTCTATGACATGCCCTAGCATGTTATTGTTTTCGAATTAGAGAAGAGAATTTTATTTTTTATTATATTCAAAACATTCTTTACTGTTTTCGGTTTCATTTTTCAATCAGAATGAAATCTCGTTTTTGCTTCTTCTTAATTCTTAATTATCTTTAATTTCAATTTTATTTACCCAGTCATTTCTTGTATGGGTTAGCGTTTTCCAATTTTACATTTTAAATATGTAGCATATCTATCATCCAAACATCTGCCCGTATATTTCTCGGATAGTCCCATAGGAGAAGACTAATAACACACGAAATTACCACCACGATACTCTATACATTTTTAGCTGCATAACATAAAAAGCAGTAAATCAATATAATTTTTAATTGATTTATGATACAGCATTTACTATGTAGTGTTTAAATTACCGCCATAACATGATAAAAGGAAATAAACAGTGTTATCGTCCTTGTCTATAATATTCATGCTAATTGCAGCCTGTATGTTGTGGCTGTTTGTTGTTTGAATTCTTGCAGTGGGTGGCATATGGGCATTATATCCAGTTTTATTGTAAGCAATTCTATAATACATGTAAACTGTTCCATAGTCCATTATCGTGTACGGTTCAAATTTTAAATTAGAAGAAAATGCTTTAATATTTTAGAGCATTTTCAAATGCACTATATTTTAAGTACATACTATAGAATACTATTAGCAGAAACTTTAACTGCCGTACGCAAAACTCACACCTACATTTGAAAAATAGATAAAATAAAATGAATTTTTCTATAAATCAAGTTTCCCCAACGAAATATACAATATACAGTGATCAATCTCAACTGTCGGAGGTTGGTATCAAGAAGGTCCCTAGATTGGTTATAAATTAGTTCATATTTATTTAAATAAAAGAACGAAGTACACGCGCTAAACGCAAGAAATATACAATAATATTTGTCATTTGTGCCCCACTTTAAGCACATTTTAAATGATGTTGACAATATGGACAAATATCTGGCAAACATTATTTCTAAAATAATTAAAATCCCTACTGTCTACCCATATTTTTGTAATAGGGATTTTAGCATTTCGATAGTTTGGGAATTTAAACTATCGAAATGCTAATTTTTGAATACCTGATAATTTTGTAAAATTTCATTTGTTACTGCAAAGTGTCTATGTAATAAAATTGACATATTTATATGTATTTACTTTAAATTTACAAAATTACTTACAGTTTCAAATTTTCATATTTGAAGATTGCTACTATTCAGCCATCTAGACGGTCATTACGGAAACTTTCTTCTCGTTTGGCAAACGTGATGGACGGTGCAGTTTTATTGTAAATTTAGATTAATATAAAAGAAATGACAATGTTATCGCCAAAAGCAGCACTCGGAATAGCTGCGGGGGTATGTGGCACACTAATTTTGGGATATTGTATATATTTTGACCACAAAAGGCACAAGGATCCTCAGTTTAAACAGAAGTTAAGAGAAAGTGAGTACATTCATGTTGTATAAGCGTGCATGCTTTTGAATGAAAGATATTGTATCTTTACAGGACGTCGTGCTAAGAAAGCAGCGGCTTCATCGACCCGTCGAGCAGCTGCAAATTTCCCAAATATGAAAGATCATGAAGCCGTACAACGATTTTTCTTACAAGAAGTGCAGCTCGGGGAAGAATTACTAGCTGCTGGTGACCTTGAGAATGGAGTTGACCATTTAGCACATGCAGTAGCTGTTTGTGGACAACCAAATGAACTTTTACAAGTACTTCAACAAACATTACAACCTCAAGTGTTTCATCTTCTGGTTCAACGACTGCCAATTATTTCTCCTCGTGTTACGGGGCAGGAAAAACAAATGCAAGAAGATGATGTGGAATAACGTTTATACAAATCGTTTGCTAGTCACCTTTGTTAGATCGTTCCATTACAATACATTTCATCTTATTGTAAATGTATAATATGAGAAAGCAATACATTATCTCTTCATTTTATTGTTTGATGAGGTAATGCGTGTATTACATGGATTGCCTTTGTTATTCTTGAATACAAATTAACATGAGCTATTTATCTTTTGGAGTATTTTTTTATTTGTGCGTTTCCTTGAGGTATTGAATATTAAAAATTTGTAGTCTCTTATGTTTTGTATAGTATTTTTGTTTTGACATTTTTAGATTAAAACATTAAAGATACTGTTTTGGTTTCTATTTAACGTTATTTTTTAATTTGAGCAATATCAAGAAGTAAATTCAGTTTTTCAGTATATGTACTTTCATTTCAATCTTGTATTTCAGGGACAATTCTTAAGACAAAAATATAATTTAACAAACCAATTTTGGAACTGCATTTATGTTTAAAGAAAGTGGTTCAAGTTTGTGATGTGGAGAACTATGTCTTATTTTAATTGAAGTGTTTATTAGTTTCCTTGAAAATAGTTCCTATGTGGATTCCATGATAACAAGCTTATTTTTTTATTTACAAAGATGCCTTATATCGTTCAACGCTCATATATTTTAGCACTCGAGTATAAGATGTATATACAAGGGTATAAGTTTCAAATTACACAACTAAAATAGCATCGAGTTCGAGGAAGAATATTTTGCCGCAAAACCTGGTTATATAATTTGTAAGATGAAGTAAATAAAGTCTTCGGTCGAAAATTGTCTTTATATTTATAGTCCAATTGACTATGGATTTAAGTCAGACCTGATTGCTGTATAGTAAAATGTATTGATTATGAACTAACTACTTAAACTTTTTTAATAAGCATAATTCGTTCTCAATTTGCCAGCACGGGTTTTTGTCTACTCGTTCTATAAATACAGCCTTGTTTAAATTTATAAATCAGGTTTCTCTTGATATTTATGCGGGCCATCTCACGTCAGTGTTATTTATAGATCTATCTAAGACTTCTGATATCGTAAATCATGAAATTCTACTGTCTAAGATGGAATCATATGGCCTCAGAAGAGTTTCCTTAACATATGGTTTCAGAATTACGTATCAAACAGAAAACAAAAAGTTACTATCAACTTTTATCATTCTAAATCAGCCGTGGTCTCAAGAGGTGTCCCTCAAGGATCAATTCCTGGGCCTATCATGTTTCTAATTTATATCAATGATCTTCCATCGTTAATAAGTGACATCAGTAATATTACCCTTTATGCGGATGATGTATTCAGAAGCACTAGTTTTAATGATCTTATTCAAAAAGTAAATGAAGCTTACTGAAACCTAAGTCGCTCGCTTTCACCCAATAATTTACAAATAAACTCAGACAAAACTCAATGCGTACTCTTTCGTAATCAATCAAGATATAATGTTGAAAATTTTGTTCTGGATAATAACAGTATAAATCTTGTGGACAAAGTTGCTTGGTGTATTTGTTGATGAAAAAATGGAATGTTCATGTGGATTATCTTTCTAAAGAGTTATCGAAAATTTATTACACGCTGTCTATAATTTAAAAAAAATCTTGTAACTTATTTTGACCCTAAAAAGGTTTTATTTTTCCAACTTTCATTCTAGATATTCGGAATAATTCCTTGAATCTTGCAGACAAACATTCAAAGATAAAAAAAATATTGACTTTCTTTGATAGCTATATTTATGAAGCATATGAAGCTCTGTATTCAAGCATAAAGCTGTTTTCCGCAGATACTCCAACTACCAATGATATAAGAGATTCTCTATATTTACTACCCCCGTCCCATATGCTTCCATCCCTTTACCAAGAAGAAATCTCACTTACCCTTACTTAGGATGTAAGTTGTTCAATAAACACCTTGATGATATACGATGGTATATATGATGATATATAAATCCTAAATAGTTTCAAAAGTTTTACCAAAAATGTAAAAAGCTATCTACTAAATTTAAAGTGTTATGAACACTTCTATTTTACTTCAAGTAAAGTAGATCTAAGAATAAATTGCACGTACACTTTCTCAATCACTTCTTTTCATTTTTTTATATTTTTGACGTTATTTTGTACGTTTGTATAGCGTAGGTGAAATAAAGATTATTAGCCATGTTAGTAAAGTCGAATTAAACAGAATTATCATAATACATTCAATGAATAAAGAAAAGTACATACATAGGTAAGAAAGTGAAAAGAGACTGGCACCTGATTTTTAATTTTTATAAGAAATAGAAAATTGCATTTTGTTGCTTAAAGTTTCGCAGTTACCTGTTTTTTTATTGCTACATTTTGATTAATAGGCCGGAATACAAACCCATATAAATTCGTAGTGATGGTAGACTATATTGCAGGTAACATTTTAATGAATAAAACAATGGGTAACATCGGTGATAAAGGCACAATACATATTAACGTAAACATTATGTGAAAGTTCTTTTTTTTATCTTCACAAAACACATCAAAATGAAAATGTAGAAAAATCCTTTGCAAATGTGAGCATAAAGGATTAGAGGAATTTCTTTAGAAAACCGCTCAATTTCTGTCTCTTTGTTCAAGTAAGGAAATGTTTACTTTACATAATTATACCTCATTAAAATTTTCAGAACTGTAACACTTCGAAAATATTAGTAATCCTTAAAATTTGAAATTGCTGTCAGCAACAAAAGTGTATGGATTTTTGTTTGTAGCTTTAACTGCACTTCTAACTTTGTAAAATTTATTCTTTTGGGTTTCTTTTTAGATCAAGTAAAAGCTTTTGTATATCTATTTTTACTGATGTATATTTAGAATGTCAACTAAGCACATGAACTTCATACAGAACAGACATATATGAACTAATCTAATTTGTTGTTATATTAAAATAGCTTTGTCCATATTCTGAAGGCTGATGAACCAATACGATAATAAGCATAATACATTTACACAAATTATTTGTATCTAGGGTCCACATAGGGTCATTGAACCAATTAAGCAAATTTCATTCATCTGCGTGTAATCACTTGCCTCGTGTAGAAAAGTCGATCTATTAGTAAAAGAATGACCTAAATTAGATCGATAGGGATTATTCGTGGATTATTCCTAGAAGTGCTTTTATAGCACCACACTTTAGAAAAGGCTAACACATATTATTATGTACCATGAACTAAAATCTTCATAAGTACGCTATAATATGATATATAATCATTCATTGATAAGGAGGAAATTTCATAAAACTATAGTTTCATGGTATTTTAGCTCTAGATATATAAAAATTAAATGTTTCTAATACATATTATTTTAGTAAGTAGTTATTAATTAGTCGGTTGTATCTTCCATCTTATTAGGATTAAATGCTTTAAGTTCAATCCTTCAACTTAAATAGACCAGAATATATTTTAAAGCATCCATAATATCGATATTCTCCGCCTTAATTTTGAATAAGGCGCCGGTAAAACAGATGATCTATCTCTGGTGACTCATTTCCGATATGCGCCATCACTCACTTCATCGCTTCAGTCCGTTGTGTAAACTTTCCTTGCAGTTGTGTTTTAATGTTCAGTTTGTGTTTATGGCGATCCGCATGTTCGTTAAACTATCGTGGTAAGCATAGCGAATGGATTTATCGCCTTTAGTTGTTCATATTTGAGGAAACGGAATAAATATGTCACAGAATTTCATGTTTGTTTGTACAATTTGCGCTGTAAGAGAAATACATACGTAGTCGACATACAATCTATTAATTGTTGTTGTTGTGAAGGTGATGATTAAGCAAATAGGTCGCATTATCAAGAAATCCGTTTTTCTTCCAACGACGATTATACTAAAGTAGAGTTTAATCGTTTTCCACAGTTGTGTTTAGTAGTTTGACGTGTTTCCCTGCACGCAGGACAAGTCTTTGTTTTGGTTGTGCGTCAATTGGCCCGCATCTGTATTCTGTACATCTGTCTGTCGTGTATACAAGCTAGGGTTTAGTTGTTTACGTCACCATAGTACTAGTTTCTCGAAGTTGTGCTATATTTTTTAAATAAATTGCAGGTTTGTGAGTGTTAAACGTAAATATACTATTATTTCAACATTAATATAGTAATTTTGTCATTAATAATTGACATATTGAACATTGACTTTTTGTAAGACTCCAGTTTCTCTGTTCTTTCTGTGAATGTGACATATTTAATGTAAACTTAAGACGTGGAATAATTCTGGTTGTTTTCTGTGAAATACATTAATATATTCCGTAAGTATGCATGTCAACTTGAGAGTTTTCTAAGATTAATTAGAATTGTTATTAAATAGTTTCAACTTTGTTGTTTTGTTGACATACATACCTTACCAGGTATACTTACCCAGAATTTTTGGAATTATTGGATACACTTAAATATTCTTGCATTGCCGATGATGATGAATCAATTTGTTAATTCATGAAATTACCAAATCATATGTGCTGTGTATGTCTGTATGTCTTGTCAGTTTATTTAAAACAAAATTTTATTCTTGTTTTCAGATAGACCTTTTGCAACTTTGGTTTACATCTAATTCATTTGTACCCATGTAAAATTTACGAAAACGAGCGAACATGAAAGAGGAGATTTTAGCAGCTGTTATGTTTTTAATTCGCTTCATAGAAAAGAGTGACACTTTCCCTAGAGATCAGATCGAAAATTTTAAGAATCATTTAACCGCACTTCTTATGCAAAGGTAAGTGACAGTTTGACAGTTTAAGTTAGATTTACTTGTAGATAGTGAACATTATAGGATTCAGCATCACTTATGCTCTACGGTACTAGTATCTTTTTGCAAATATATACTTTGCGGAAGGCAATATTAGTGTTTCGTTATTATCAAATGTCAGTATGTGGCACTAATGTCAGAGATTTTGCTATTCGATATGTTTTGTTTATTAAGTAATTTTTTTCTTGATTTGTAAGCTGGGTAGGGTAATTTCTTTTTCTGTTCATGTCTGTATATGTACAAGTTTGTGATGCTACTTTCTAATAAGGGCTAAAGCAAAGAATATGTGTGGCATATTTTTGCAAATTTTTTTTTAGGTGTAGTTGACCTAAAGAGAAATCTTCTTGGTAAAAAGATTGGGGTACGGATGTAGGAGTCACAATTATATAAAAAATACATACTTTTTAGGTTATCGATACATCTTAATATAAGTATTTTTTCATGTACATGTTATTTAAATACTTTTCTTGATTGTATAACATTTTCATGGGACAATACCTATGTTAATATGTATTCATAAGCTAAAAAGTATGTATATTTTATTTAATTGCGACTTCTGCACCCGTCCCCCATTTTTCTTGCCAAAAAATACGCCAGATATATTCTTATTGCATGGAAAGATTCCTGGCATATTCCATACACAAATATTTTTAATTAAATATGCTAATGACGTTATATTAATTACAATTAATGACTTGTTTTTGATAATTATGTCATATATTTTACTTTGCTCAGATTTGTATTTGCTGTTTTTTTTATATATTATATTATTTTTGTAAGAAATAACTAAGGTTTTTCATATTTTTGGGTGCTCATAACGTTCTTTCTGCAGTAACAGCAAACTTTCTCTCAAAAATTCTATTGCACAAATAATTGCGGTATATAGAGTGTATCGAATTGTTGTTATATCCACATTCTGTGCGTATATTGACAGTAGGACTGTCTAAACAGTCAGGCTTTTATTTTTTTTTTAAATTCCATGGCTAATTTGATATGTTGATTGCAATAAAAGTATGCTACAAAGAAAAAAGCACTTAAGTCTGCTATAACCATTATTTAAATCCAAAAATATTCTTCAGGTATGTTCAACGTTAAAAATTCAGATCTTTAAATAGAAGCCGTGTTCTGATATTTTTGTATCAATGTGTTTGCTATTGTAAATAGTTGTTTATATTAACCTTATGTTTTCTGTTTGTTTGAATTTTATACAATCAAGTTTAAAGTATACCACGGGAATGACATTTTAAACGTTGGCATTGTGTAACCTTACCCGTTTCGAACAAAGCAAAAAGAGTCGAAGGAAAAAGTATGTCAATTATCATCCTTGTTGTTTTCTGAATCATTTGTTTTATAAATTGAGCAGTGTCGAAAGTTATCTGTTTGCGATTGCAAGTTTTCTACTAATTGAGAACCCAAAATTTTCTTTAAAAAAACATTTGCAGATAATTACGAAAAAGTAGTACATATAACCAATAATACTTTCTTATACTGACATTCTATAGCAGTTTACAAATGCCTGATTTTTAGCGTTTAATCATGATTTTTCTAATCACCGGTTCGATAACTTATTCTAAAGGTACGCACTGGAAAGAAATAGATATGCGCGTATATATTTGTATTGCACTCGGCGCAATTCTAAACTTTATCTGGCTATTTTTTATAGGAAATCTATGCGGTCTGGCATTTCTCTTATCGCTGTTTTATTATTTTGTGCACTTTTCATTAACCATTAACACTTTGACGCATAATATAGTGTTGTGTTATTGTTATCTATTTTATGAAGATACACGCGATTAAATATCGTATCTAACTAAATTAATTGATACACTTTGACTGTTCTTACCACCCTCTTAAGAGTTTTTTAAAGTTAAATATACGTAGGATGTGGCATCGAGCAATTCAACCTTAAAGCGATAATCAACAAAACAAATTATCATTGGCAACCAGTTATTGAAATAGGTCAGAGTTGTACTTACATGCATGTTGCACAAGTACACACATTTACACATGGCTACTTTGATCAATCGTTCGATTTTGTTCGTCATTAATTTATTCATAAATTCTATATAATTTTTGTAATTGTAATCGTATTTTTCCTCCCGCGATACATTTATTTCAAAAATACGTATTATAGTGCCGGTGCAGTTAGTCGAAAAGGAATAATAATTAAGGTTACACAACGAAGTGGGCCAAATAATAAGAAAAATAATTACTCAAGCTGCATATTGAAAACCGGTAGCCGTAGCACTTGATATGGCTCTTGTTTTATAAACATGGCTTACTTCAATGCCGGATTGCTCGCGCGTAAACAACGTCATTATCGGGAATGGATCACATCCGATCGTTGCGGGGTTTATGTTGATAGAATACTCCTAGATTTTTGTTGGTTCCATTCCTGGATTCCATTTTTCATATTTAGAACATTTTGTAATCATAAATAAATATTTGTGTTGAATAGGGAGCTCGAACATGATCCTTATAAAGGATACGATTGTTTGTTTGGATCTATAAATTCTAGTTAAGTTTTTGACAATTCGAACTTAGGACGTGCCTCTTTTGCACCATTGCATTCATTTTGTGGGAAGTCTATTGAAATTTTTATCTGGTTTATTAGGATTCTTCATCTGTGTTTTTCTGTTAATGTCCAAGTTTCGCTACTATTCTATTCTGCGTGGGTTATTCAAACTAAAAAATATTTGTGACCTAGGGATTAGCTTTTTTTTTAAGTGGAATTGTATCTTTAATGAAGGTAGTTTTTTCTCACCCTGTATGTTATGATAATGGAATGATTAATTATGCATTCAGTAATAAAATTAAATTACAGCCAAGAACTGTCAACCGATCAGAATTTATAATACGATGAGTCCAACAACAAAACAATCTATAGACAATAATTATTCCCAAGCATGTTTACATTTTTTCATGTTTCTGACACATTTCAAATTGCTCGGTGTCATTTGCATAATCTTTCAACATTTTCTGTTATGGAATTTTTTTAAAAGGAATACCCTTTGTTACTGTTTTTAGCTGGAATACACAAAAATCCATACATTAATTTTATAAAATTAAATCTCTCACGTGAACTTACGATATTTATGGAGCTATTTGTGAGGAGTTTTTCGGTGCATCATGCAAATTTAGTTTCTCTTTAGGGACGTCCGAGCTTTGTTTGTCAATGAACACGTGTGTAGGAGTAGAGGGGAAACTAATCGCTCGTTATCCCTAAATGGAATTCATTCTGCTCGGGATTATGACAAACAACTTGTTTTCGTTCATATGATGTGTAAGGATTATGTAGCAAAAATGACGACTTCAAACAGCTGATCCGCAAAAACAATGAAATGTGAAAATCTGCTTTAAAAAAGCCTTTACTTCTTATCTATTCCGTTTCAGGGCTTAAAAAGATATGTTGTCACTAAAATGATTTGAAATTTTCGGATAAAATGGGGTGGACAAATTAAAATAAAATAGCATGATATTAAATACATACAGGCTGGATAAACCGATATAAAATGAAGTAAAATAAAATATGTGCAGGGTGGGGAAAATAATTTAAAAAATGAAAAATAAAAAGTCAGAACGGAATAAAAAATAATAACAAAAGCCCCCCCCCCCCTCTCCCCGAACATGTGAAAAATGTAAAAATGTCTTTAAAAAATGGAAAAAGGGGACCTTCTTGAAAATTTGAGTTTTAGAAAGGTTCGAAAAAAACTAAAATGAAAATGTAAAATTCTTAAAAATGAAGAAAAATGAATTTAAAAAAATAGGGGACCCCACATTATTTGTTATTTTTTATTTTTATATTTTTTCATTTTCTTATTTTTTTTTAAATTTATTATTATTATTTAAAGTTCACACACGGCCCACATTTTAAAATTACACACTTAAACACTTTTATCCTCATGTATTTTATACCACAATTAAAAGATGTAATAATTAAAAAAAAATAAAACACCTATATGCATCTACACAACAAAAACGCGTATTTCTAATGCGTAGATTGGGAATCGAAAGAAATGGTTCTTTTCGATTCTTCTTCGTTCGTGACTCGAAAAGAATCATAAGTGGGAATGATTCCTCGAAGGAACGATTTAAATACTTTTAGTTCACTTCATAAAATTCGCTCGTCAACTAAATGGAATTAAATTCAACTCCGGAACGATTCAAATGCGAACGAATTAAATTTTTTTGATTCGCGAATCGGATTTTTCCGCATCCTGCTAGGTACACAAAGCATTCTTGTTATGCGCTTTATGATTTATGACTCATATGAATTAGTGATGTGACTCGAACGGTCTTTTTCATGATTCATCGCTCCTTCGATAAGCGATAATTGAAGTTCATTTTGACTTGTTTTCCAGAGAATTGATGTTCTTTTATAATTTTTGAACAAAAAGATTACACATTTTTGAGTAAATTTTAATTATTAAAATAAAAAAATACTGGAAGTACCACTATAGGGTACCACTTTTACATTTCTCTAATCAGATTGCAGAAGAAACATTTATTGTTACTTATGTACTGATATATACATAGTACACTTGTTGATACTGTATACAGCTGTGTGCGAAAAAATAGCAGTGCATTGAAATAAGCTAAAAACTAAACCACAACACATTATGTAGTTATACTTAATTTATTAAGTAAAATATAATCTACATGCTCGTTGTACAGTAAAATAATAACAACTTGAGAAATTATTACACAAAATATATATTCCAGGTGTGCGAAAAAATAGCAGTATTAAAAAGA
>JARFOC010000787.1:0-13664 GCA_031763485.1 Osmoderma eremita | reverse complement strand
GAAAGATCCAAACACATGTAAATAATAGAATGGCTAAAATTAATAGGTTATTTCTTTTGTTTGGAAACCTAGACAGCCTAAAATGATAAAAAATATCATTGTTTTAATCATTTTACGCTGTTGGCGGCGCTACAAATGTTTCCAAACAAAACAAATCGACGTCATCACTTTTCTTCTCAATTGAGAGTATTTAATGGTACGATTTCAACCTAAAATCGCCGCATAATAATTTATTCACAGAAGATCTAATTTTGACATATCTGAATACAACACCCATATTTTGTTGATAAGATTTTAGGTGTTAGTAAATTCGCAATAATAAAGTTATAGGATCTATAATAGTATTAATTTTATTTGTATTCCATTGAGTTTAATTCAGTTATTTACGTAAAGAGGGCAGCACTCACATATCGAATACCCTGTATCTGTATCGATTTGTTGAATTTTTGTTGTCTTAATATTTGTTCTGAACTGGGATTTTTTAAAAAAATTTGTTTTGGTCGATCATACCGATGTGACACAAGAAAAAAATACTCCGATAAACAAACAAAGACGTTTATTTGGCACATACAATGTATGGTCACAAATATATGTATATTTTTAATAACTGATAAGAGATTAAAGTACAAAAAATGTAAGCTACAATAATATTTAGGTGTTATTTTTTTATGAATTCGAATCCACAATTTCTATTTATACTTTTTTTTTATATCATCGATAATATATTGAGTGGGTGGTACAAAGGTTACGGTAAATACAATTATCATATCCTAATGATGTCTTGCTCTAATGAAATTTTATGCAACGCTTTAGTTATCAGTTTCAACTCGTAACATACGCACAAATTCTTTTTTGCGACGCCAACGTAATAATAAATATGTACAACATTGAATAAAACCATTAATCAATTAAAGGAATATATCCATGAACGTAACAAGATATTTATTTTTCCAAGAGAAAAATGCATTTTAAAAAATAATCAAACCTATTCGAATAGATGCACGTTACAATAATATTATAAGCCGGCAACTAGAATTTTAACAATTAAAATCAGGAGATATGACATTATAGAATTAATTCTTATCACAAACTTTGAAGATATAATTTTGTATACATTATTATATTTTATTTAATGGCGGCGAATTATTACAATGTTATAAGTACATAAACACTTAAAATTAAAATCACTATACAATAGTTTAATGTTTTTTTTCGGTATATCGATACATACACTGGCCATGAAGCGTTTTTCTTTACTCTAGAAGAATAGAAATAACATATAAAACAACCATTCCCTCGGTTGGATCAGTGTTCTGTGATTATTTTCAAAGTTCCGAACTATAATAATTACATAATAATAATTTCTCTAGTCATATAGGTAAATAATAGAAGTAAGTCTCTTATGCCATACCCGTCTGGCGTAAGACAGATAACGAGTGCCAACAGTGTTCAGAAGATCCAACCACAAATCGAATTTATTTCCACAGAATATTAAATAATAAAAGAATACATCAAAGTGAGAGAGCAAGCTTTTTCAGAATTGATATCCTGCTCTTGAAATCTTCATTACGTTTAGTGTAACTGTATCCTCTTAAAAAAAAAAGTAATTTAATTTGACAATTTCTTTCGTATATAAAATTGAAATAATAAAATACAATATCTTATATTGCAAAACATTAATAATATTTCTACCAATAAATAGTTTCTACAGCGTTTCTTCGCCTACATTTTTGCAATTACAGAAGCAGCGATTCTTTACCGTGTTTTAAAAAATTTGTACTGCGCTAGTCAGCGTGAAAACAAAAAAAAAGAAAACTTGAAAAGAAGTCGCGGATCATTTTAATTTACACAATAAATTATAATAGTTATTAAATATATCACATTCCTATAAACATCAGCACCTTATAATCATGACATTTTATTCCTGAACACATTTTTTTATTTGTTTAATTTGCTTATTTTGAGATATTATAATAGTAATAATAATACTTATGTTAATAATAATACAATATAAATCAAAAATAACCAAACATTTCCTGTATTTTAAGAAAGAGGATTTTAAAATAGACGAAACGTTTTTTTTACTTTTGATCAAGAATGTATATAATGGAATGTCGATATGATGGATTTTTTTAATATTACATATATACAATAAGCTCAACTGGAGCCGAAATACTGATCTTGTTTTAAAGTAAAAATGCCCAGTTTGAAATTGATTTTATTGCACCAAAAGACTTCTTTTTGATTTCTAATACAATACATATTTTTGGACGACACTGTGGCATATAGATACAAAAAGTAGTTTTTTTTATCTTCTAAAATTTAACGTCATTTTTATTTTGATTTTAACATGGCAACATTCGACCCTTTTCTTTGGAAAGGGGATCACCATTTTCTCGATTTTATTTTGTCCCTCTAATTTCAATAGATATGCTTATTAAAGTGTATATTAACGTCGTATGCTTCCATTTCGTTTTTATATGTAAAATATCCTTAGATAATACTCCTAAAAATTTACAATTGATTAATTAATTCATTACCCTAGCGCTAATAAAAGGATTATAACATACTTAATAATAAACTTTGGGCTTAAACTTAAAATCTAATACAATTTTAAAACTAACAAAATATGTTTCACATCTTTCTAATACAGACAGAAGTTAAAAGGTGTTTCTTTTTCAATTTTTAGTATTTCTTGATTGTCGTTTACTTTCAATTTCTCAACTGTCTATATATTTTTTGACATTTAAAATTATATTGCACTAATTTCCATGAAGAAGAAAACTAATTTTCGATAAGCTGTTGTTTGTAATGTGATGGTTATCACTATTATTTTTGTGTTTATTTAGTTAATACTTTCTTTGGTTTAAAACATAGTTAACTATAAAAATTAACTAAATAAATTAACTCTTTTGTTTCTCATTAAATTGTTTTGTTTTCTCGTAATATTATACAAAAAGAAACTTTAAAAATATACAATATATATATATATCTATAAAAATATAATAATAATATCCGTTTTAATAATTAATAAAAATAATAAATTAGTGAAAATTAGAGCACTAATCAAAGGAAAATGTATTTTAATGTGTTCTTTAATACTACACTATGATGAAGATGAGTACCAATTTGCTGGTGCTGTTGGGGCCCTTTTGCCAGGGTGATAAAGGTGAAAAGATGCTCCAGTTGCACTGTGATGATAAAATTGCGGTTGCTCTATATAGGAGTACACCTGGGGCTTTAACGGTAGGGGGCTATCAGGATACTGGTGCCTTAAAACGTCTTGGTATGTTGGGGTTTCAAAACCTACGCCGCTATGGATTTGTTGGTGCTTGTCTCTTGGAGATACACTCGATGGTGGTGTCATGGTGCTATGATAATCCGTGGCATAACTCGTTGGATAATTTTGGTGTTGTGATAATAAGAATTGGTGCTCACCATATGACGATGCGTCAGTAGTGGTTGGTGCCGATAGCGGTCCAACCTGTGTATCCCCCGAATAATATCCACATCCACTACTTCTAGGGCTTGTGCTAGTGATTCCGTGGACGTTAGCTCGTATAACGCTTTCCCTGTTAGCGTATAATTGCCTTAATAAGGCCGAAGCAGGTAGAGCTCTTTGCTGTTGCAATTGTTGATGAGCACCAATCCACTGTATCGTAGTTCTTTGTTGTTTGAGCAGAGCGTCGGTGCTAAAATCAGTCGGCTGGTGCACGGGGGATTTGCAGGCTGGTAAGTGCTTCGACATGGCGTTTTCTAAGTCTTTAACAGACGTACTTCCTGGCTCTTCGATATCTTTGGGACTAGTACCTGTAGGTTGTTCGGATACGTTCGAGTGTACCACGCTGGAAGCATGGCACGACGAAGTGGCTGGGCTAACGACAACATTTTTGTGAACACCCTGCTGGTGGTCCTCATCTTCATCCGACGATTCTTGACACAAATCGGCGTTTTTCCTTTTGGACGTTTGCCGTTGGGCGTTGACTGCTTTTCTCTGGAGATCATCTGTGGACGTTGGTAACTGATTAACGTGATCAACTGTATCGTTTCTATACTCTGGGTCTTCTTCAGCACTGTCTTCTCCTTTTTGATGTGGTTCTTGTGGTGGATTGAGCGGACTTCCGCTGTTACGACCATCTTACCACAGATATACATTTAGACTAATATTTCATTTACATTTAGCATTGGTGGTACGTTAACGTACCTCCTCGATCGGCGTCTGGGGATTCATTCTCCTGCTCAGTGCTGCTCATCTCCTCCCTTTTAACCGTGTGCGAACTGTCCAGCTGGCAGCAGTCCATCACCATGCTTTTGTATTCGTGGCCACTGTACGAGAACAATACAAAAAAGCGTATCTCATTACACCTAACTTGATCAAAGATATTTATTTCATTCCAATTGCTTATAGAGTGCAGACCTTCAAATGTCCAAAAATGAAGCTATGATGTACAAAATTTGTGGTTTTGCCGCTCCCATGTTAAAATTAGAAGATCTACATTCTACATTTAACATTTTTTTTCTATTACGAGCACTAACTACTACTTTTTTTAAATCAAAATCGTATTACCTTATCACATAGTTAACGCAAATAATATTTTGCTCGTCGGCATTTTTAGTGTTGCAAACGACAGTAGCGCATGTCTGCATCCACGTGTATCCGCCATTTTTGTTCATTAATCTATAATAGTGCGTAAGTACTTGACCCTTATTTATCACTAAAACAGAAATAGGAGAAGAGACCGATTAACATATACATGTTAAATTAATTTCCAAAAAAACAAGGATCCTTACGATCAATGTGGCATTTCCTCAGTTTGCTCGCGTCCTCGCCATGGCACAACGCGTACAGGTTTTTTCCGGTAAGTTCATCTGAGGTATAATCAAGTAAATCCGAAACTTTCGGCTCGCAATGCGCTATCCTAAAATCAAAATTTATGCGTGTAACGAACATGTCCGACTCCAATCGAATCTCGTGAACACTGGGGGGTGGCAGTGCTATTGCGAGGGCTACCATGCCCAACAGGAGGGGTTGCGACTTTCGCGAATGTGAGAAGGTATATTGGGGCCTTAATCTGCATAACATCAAAACTACCTGGAATAAAAATAGAATTTTATTGCAATATCTTTCATTAACCAGGGATATTTATACCCTATATCCCGATGATTTGAAATGGCAACCCCTTTTGGTTAAAGTAGACTTCATCCGAACGCAGAACGCCCTATCCATACCTTTGTACGTCGGAGTGCTTGCTATGGTCATTATGGTTGCAACTATTGTGGGAGAAAAGAAAGGAAAAATGAGATTAACGCAAAACCTGAAAGTATAAATGTATAAATCAGGAAGGACTAGATCCCCTATATGCGGTCAAAACATAATCCAGGCGTGACTCATATAATGCGTCCAAAACTATTACGAACCCCCATTCTAACAAATTTAGCGTTACAACTAGGAGAAAAATCCATATTTTTTTTTTCATACTTTTTTCTTTCTACATTTTTTGTTGTTGTATCGAAGCGAACGACACAACAGTTAAGTAACATGTAATTGTTGGCTACTGACAGGAAACTGATTTGTATGAAAGCCATATATTCGTACGTGGCCAATTGTTATTCTGAAAACATAGCATTGTGTCACGCCTAGGAATGTGTTGTATCAGTTGGCTAACTACACTAATCGAGAAGACTTTTAAACGATTATTTTATGTATAATCAAACTTTCTATTCGTTATATTCTATTCCTCTAAAGAGTAACCCATTTTCCAATCCTACTTTCTTAGTTTCTGGCGAAAATTTGTCATTTTAGAATTTAGAATTTACTTTGATAAACGAAGAAATATTTACCATCCGGATTGTTTGTACCAGTGTTCGATGAACTCTCCTCGGAACTGCTTCCAGGCGATGCCATACTTTGACCTTGCGACAATCCTAAACCAAGCTGCTCAGCGATTTCTGAATGATCCTGGTGATGGATATAATCGAAAATGCTGCTCCCAGTCATCTCGACCTAACGTACAAACGAAAGTGAATATTCCCCGGTACATATCGTCATCTTTTATTTTAATCTACTAAATCCACCCTTTGCTTGACGACACCTTCAGCGGAGGATATGCTCTTTCTAGATTACATCAGCCGCCTCCTATCAAAATTTTCAACGTGTACCGACTCTGGATGCGCGACTCGAGCCAGCGGAAGTTATAAAGTTAAGAGATTTTCCGATTAAAACGGGCATTCATAATGCATGCATGTATATACATGGTAAAGTTTCTTGCTTTTTGTTTGTGACTGCTGAGAGTTTTGTTCAAAAACCCCGCCGTATTACCTAGCGATTATTGATTGAAATATGTCCAGGAGATGCGTGTTGGGGATGTGTTTACGCTATCTTTCGCTAGATGGCAGCTGAAAAGGTCCCAGTAATTCCCTTATCTATCGTTAACGCAATTATTTCTAATCTGTTTTATTAACATTTGAACTTTGAAACGTATCCGTAATTTTTGACGTATTAAATTTAATATTTGAGCCGAAAATTTCTGCCTTTATATGTAGATATATAAATTTAGTTTTTGAGCGGGAAATTTGAATTTCAGTCTCGATTTGTGCATATGTACATTTATTCAAAATCATTTTCAGGGTAAGTTAAAATAATAACCATCAATTTACAATACCCATTTATTTAAATTTGAGATTTGAAACGTATCTGTAATTTTTCAAATGTTAAATTTAATATTTTAGCGGGATATTTGATTTTCCGCCCTAATATAGTGAGCTTCACGATAAATAAAAATAACTTGTATAAAAATAATGAGGTTATAAAAATTATCGGAATGGGAATCTTTAAGTACCGAAGTAAACACTACAGGGTTGCATTAAGGTGAAATAATATTGAGCCGGATTTTATAATAATGTCGTTTACATTAAAATTAATTATTTGATAAATACGTTGTCGGCAGTGTACTTTTATTATGAATTTCGTTTAATGTGTACAACAAAACTATATTATGCAACTTATAACTAACTAACTAACTAATATTTTCCTTACTAATTGTTATTAAAAACAGCACCTGTAGTCCCTTTTCAATTTTTCCTGATACCCCCGTAATAGACAAATACTATCTGCAAACATTTAATCCTTCACAATAGCAAACCCTTGTAGTCCGATTAGTACCAATTAAAGTTATTTTAATTTATGGTAAAGCTCACTATACATATGCATGTTTATTAAGAATTATTTTTGGGAGTGTGCCCAATTTGCATGGTTAAAATGAAATGAGAAACATCATTGAAAAATAGAAATAAAATCTATTTTCTCTTAAAGTAAGATTATTTTAGCAGATTAGAAATATAATTTGAGCGGGAGATTTGAATTTGAATCTTGCAATATAACATTTACATATGAAAACCATGTAGAGGTGAGGCTAATTTTAATTGGTTAGAAATAAAAGGAACGTTGTTAAACGTAATTAATATTGTATTTTCAAGGGGTCACTACGTTAAAAGGATGCCAAAATTACCGACGGAAAAATAAAAAAAAGCACGTTAAAGTTCGGAGGTGCTATAGAATGTGTGGTGGTTGTACAATTTTGAGCCAAAGTCGGCCATGTTCCTGTAGTTGCAAACACCCTATTGATTGTAACCCCGGCAGTCACATTATGAATGGCAGGCACGCCGCTGCAGAGTACTACGTGAGGAGCATTTACCGCCGCTGAGGGTGGCTGGGTGGTTTAGGAGCAAGAAGCGAACTTGGATGTCGACAAAGTAAAACCTATACCCACCTGCGAGAGCCCCAAATATATAGAGACAGTCTCCGAAATGTAGAGAAATCTACCGTCAGCGGCTAAAGCTAGGGCGAAGCCGTCCAAAGACTGTAACAAATTAATTTTTGCAATAATATTTTAAGCACCGTTTAAATTACCATATAAAGCAAACATTCCCCGAAAAATCCGCCTCCCCATGTATTATTAACTTTCATAAAGTTTTGGTGTGTTGCAAGTTAGTTATTCAGCTCGTGTAGCGACGGTCATTCTTTATATACTGGAGGGATCAAACGTCATGCGAGACAAGCACAGGAAAATTGCCTGGAAGAAAGTAAACTACTTGCAAAAACCTACCCAACGCTCTCAACTCGTACATTCCCCATACATACGCCGTAGACATACACATTTTAAATTGTCTTTTTATGAACGTACCGATATTGTCGTCGGAACCCCTGCTCCCTCAATAAAGAGAAAGAGAATACGATTCATCAAATCTTTTATTAGCGATAAAACGTTTTATTCAAATCAAGCTTTGTTGTACGAAGAAACAAAATAAATCGCGATGATCCCATCCCTTCGAGGTACCCCCTAATTAAGTGTGACAATTCCAATAATTCCCGATCGCTATTTTTTTTTCCTTCACGCAAGCAATTCTCACCCCGGGCTTCTTTATTAGCCGGAGAGAGGGTTTGTGGTGTCCCGTCTTTACCCCTAGGGTCACTTTACATTATCTGCTGGAATTACTTCAAACACCTAATAAAGCTGATATCGTCAGACTGGGAAATAAAGTTTTATTTTCAAATCAAACAATTATTTCGGGTTCGGCAGTAATGACCTTTTCGATTTTCCACTCGAATCGTTTTCGATTTCCTCTTCCAGTATTTAATACATATACAATAAGTACATTATAGACATTACAGGCCCATTTCTCTATTACCTAATATAAAGAAAATCGTGGGAAAATATGTTTCAGATTAAATTTCTTAGACAAAAATGAATTACTACATTCTAATCAAGTGAAAGATTTATTTGAAAAAGCAGAACTTTCCTATAAAAGCATTGTTACTGTTCGATAATGCATCAAGTCATTCTCCTCTGAGGAGCAAGGATGGATCAATTTTTGTCATCTAGATGGCGCCCAACGCAACCCCATAAATCCAACTAAAGGACCAACACGGAATACGACTCATCAAACTATACTACCGAAAATTTCTGCTTTCGTTTGTCTTATTAAAGAATTCTGAAAACATATCCGTCGCTTTGAAACAGGTAACATTGCGAGAAGAACTTTTAAATTTGCACATGTCCTGGAATACACTTAATCAGCAAACAATTCAAAACCGTTGTTGTGTGGATTGCCTGAGCGAAATGCTCCAAAAATACGATCACGGTACTTCAAAACATGTCTATGACACTGTAACAAGTGAGGAATCATGAATCTATGCCTATGAGCCCAAAAGTAAACAGCAGTCGACTGTATGGGTCTTTCAAGCTGAGCCAAATGCAACAAGAGTTGTTCGCGCACTATGCACTTCGAATCAAATGGTGGCCTGTTTCTTCGGAAAAAACCACACATGTGGCAACTGTACCATTGGTGCAACGTTGGACGGTCAATTCTGAATGATACATAACCATCTGTTTGCCAGAAGTATTTGGAAAAATAAGGGAAACCAACCGTCGAAGCCGGATCATTCTTCATCAGGACAATGCGAGCTCTACTACGTCAGTTCAAAAAAGAGAGTTTATGGCAACTGAAAAAGTTGAATTGATGTGTCATCCGCCGTACAGCCCTGATTTGGCACCACCCACTATCTTTTTGTTTCCGCACATCCAACAAAAATTACGTGATCAAGGTTTTTCTACGGCTGAATGAAGCGGTTGATGCTTTCAAAATGCATATTTTGTAGCTACCTCAATCGAAGTGGAAAAAGTGCTTCGAAAACTGATTCAAGCGCGTGCAAAAGTGTATTGATCTTCATGGAGAATATTTTGAAAAACGGTAAAGCCATGTACTATGATTAATTTTAGTTTCTGCTCTCTATTCCCGAAATATAAAAGGCATCCCTCGTACATTTACTCAGCAAACAAGTCAAAAATGTTGGATTACAGTTCTTGGACCAGTATTGAAGATGAAGACGATGTTCCCTTCAGCGTAATTAAGCGAAAGAAAGGGATACGATGCTGATGTTCTTGCCAGTGTGTCATCGGATGTTGTTATTTACTGAAAATAGTGAATCCTAACTTTTTTTTTGTACGCTAGCTGATATTAATTTGTCGAACGAAGATATTGAACGATGTAAATGAGGGGGAATATGCAGTGAAGATGAGAACTTTCCCATTGAAAGTAGAAATGTAGTGACTGTCGTCTAAGTTACAGAAGCTTTTAACCAAAGCTTTGGAGTGGGCTGAAGAAAAAGAAGTATCATGCACGGGTATTTCAATTCTTCGTAAATTATTAATTTATTATCTTTATTAACTTATTTTGTGTATTACATACCGCTGGCAGACTATGTTTTTTTATTGCGTTATTAAACGTTTCTTTCAAAAAATTGCTTCTTAATAAAATCACGCTAATGTAAACATTTCGATTAGGTGAATATATTTGGCTTGAATTAGTTCACGTTATGGAGTGTCTGCTAATTAGTGAATATATATACATTTTCTGACATATTATATGTGTTTTTCTAAATATATGCTATCGTATTGTTTAATAAGTAAATTAAAT
This sequence comes from Osmoderma eremita, assembly GCA_031763485.1. Taxonomy (NCBI): domain Eukaryota; kingdom Metazoa; phylum Arthropoda; class Insecta; order Coleoptera; family Scarabaeidae; genus Osmoderma; species Osmoderma eremita. Next base: position 3,188 of record JARFOC010000787.1, on the reverse strand, counting down.
TAATCTTTTGAAAAAGAAGTATTACTCTCACATTTCTATTTTGTTTTAAGTCTAATAATACTCACTATACTCGAGAGGTCCTTGACATTATTAAAATTTTGAATGAATATTCTGTCTCTCTACTATATTCGGCAAGGTCCCTAGCACACTAAAACTTTAGACTTCTGCTCTCTTTTTTTTTGTCGGCTTAATCTGGACCATTCATCAAGAGCGTACCTCCTTACTAACAACACATATACACAATTTCATTCTTTTGTCTACCTCTCATGGCATTTGGTTTTTGTTGCATATCTTTTTAATTTTATTACTTATTGTAACCATAAAATGCGTAGTCCTTTTATTTTCCGTGCTCGCTTAAAGGAGTTTAAGAATTTTCTTTCTGTCGTAAAAACAATTCAAACATTTTATTTACCGAATGGTAGTCAATATATTGGCAATTATCTGAAATGACTTGTCTTTCATTTAAATTTAGTTTTAGTTTTAGTTTAAATTCTTTCAAGCAAAATAAAAATAAAATATATTCCAAGAAAAAAACGTTGACTAACGACCATTTGAATTTTATTGATAAAAGAAACGGTTATATTCTGAGATAAAGGAATCGTCCTATATGGGGTTAACTAAAGTCTAATAAAATTCACTTTTGCTGGATCTATTGCAAAATTTGATTGAAATAGACACATTTCTCGTAAAACCAAAACAGATCCTTAACCAATCCCAAAATAATTAATAAAAATGTTATATACAAAATAGGAATTTATTTATGGGTTGTGTGTATAGCATTAAAAAAATAGATCTAGGAAAGCAAATTTGTTCTGAATTTAAGGCGTTGGGGCATGGAGCTATTGCAAAATTAAGAGTTTAAATTGAATTACCATCTCCTTCTGGGTGAATAGAATCAAGATTCTTACCTAATCATAATTAGTTTTTATTTCTCTTTCGTTTAAGTTAATGCAAGCAGTTTCTCTTTTAAAGGTTACTTAGGTCTATGCGTGGTTGTTTTGCTAAAGGTGTTCCCAAAAAAAAAATTAATGGCTTGTCTTTAAAGACTTGTAATCCTATATTTTGATTGAAAATTGCAAAATAAAAGCAAACACTTCGAAGCAAATTTAAAAAGGCGCAAGTGAAGGAAAGGCGTTTGGGGGTGGATCCAAAGTTGAAAATATTAAATCAATATATTTTAAATAATGAAGTTTTCTTAAAAGATTTTAGTGTAGTTAGGTCATCCTAGAACGTAATCATTTTTGACGAAATTTAAAAATGTGAAATCGAATGAAAAACGTTTGGGAGTGGATGCAAACTTGAAAATATTAAATCAAGTAGGATTCTAAATAATAAAGTTTTAAAGATTTTGGCGTGGTTAGGTTATCATGTAACTTAAGTATATTCTAAATGTTATTTAAAATTAACTATTATATAAATATACTATAGTTTACACGTGACTATATACATGTTGGAGCAAATTTATGAATCTGAAAAGCAAGGAAAAGCATTTTGGTGGTGGATTCAAATTTGAAAATATTAAATCAAGTGTTGTGTAAGGTTTTGGCGTAGTAAAGTAATTTTAAAATGCAAGTAAATTCTTGATGTTATGTAAAATAAAGTATTTTGTAAAAATCCTGTGTCTACGTACACATGACTATAGATACATGGGGGCGTAGAACTACGAACATATAAATATTTAAATTACCTGAAGAATATGGGTACCCTGGTGTTGCTCAAAACTATCAATTGTGAAGCCAGCTGATCCTCGATTTCTCCCTGCTGGAAAAAAAAACAAAAAGAATATGTATACGAGATACTAGATGCAGTATTAATCGGTATAGATCCCGTGCTAGGTGTAATTCGATGAATAATATTAAAGGGTTCGACGTCATGGGAGATTAGTGGCTAGGGTGAAACTTCTTAATATGTATTGACTCTTAGGAAGTACATTAAATCGAGATATTTCTTGGGCTTTGTGGGGATTTATCAAGGACAGAAGAGTAAATTCTTTTAATAGCACGCAATTCCCTTGCCTTTAATTAGAAATTATTGCCGTGTTGGTTTGTGGTTCATCATAAAAATAGAGTGTTAACGTTATTAAGTCTACGTAGCTATTCAGAATACAATACAATACAATGCGTGGCTACCGCTAGGAAAGAATGATCCTAGATTTAAGAGTTCTAATACTTATTCTGAAAGTGTAGTTACACGCGGCCAACATCTACAAGTATTTTTAAAATGTACGCCCGCTGAATTCCAAATTAGGATCTCAAAATTATACAAACATACACATATAAAGTATTAAGCTTGAGCAGTGTAGCTTACCGTTTTGTTCCTGAAATTTAACGACGGAAAAAATTAAACAGAAAAGTTTATGTGTTTGTATTCGCTAAAAGATCTACCGGAACCGAAATTTGTCGATGTATTTAGTGCGAAATAATTGTACAAAAGCATCAGGGCAATTCATATGCATATTAGATGGGTTCTGATTGAATGTATGTCTCCTTAAATATGAGACACTAGATGAGTGACTACGTAGTAGCGCCGTCATACAGTAGGGCAGGCAAATCTGATCATTAGCCCTCCCAACTGAATCTGTAAATCCAATTTTCGCCCCCATTGCAAATATGATAATATTAGCGGGTACTTATTGTAAACCAAACTCGGCAAATTGACAACAGTAATTCTTATACTTGCCGGGCTCCAGTCTATCTCCACCGTGTTCGTTCCCTCCGAAAGGGGTTTGTTCGCGCGGAGATACGCTAAAATAATTATGCAAAATTGATTGAGTTTAAAAACTCCTGGTTTCGTCTAATTGACACCGATCAAAGACTGTTCGAAGTTTGTGTATCATTGCATAATTTAAAGAGAAACAGAATTAGTTATTTGTATCTTTGAAATTAATATTGGGTTAGAAAACTTGTCAAAATAGAAAGGAACAGATTTTTTTACCCAAAACGTAATTTTGTATCTTTTTTGCATAACACCAAATTAAATCCCATATTTGTATACATTACCATTCCTTTCTTTTTTGGTACATCGTAATTTGAACCAAAAGATTTCGCACATAAACTTTCAACTGTTAACTCCTTCCTTACATACATCTAAATGCGACATGATTACCTTTAACCCTATAGATCGTCTCAACCTCCGTATGCAGTATGGGATATAATAGCAACTTTTATCTCTTACTATCCTTAGTTGCT
>JARFOC010000786.1:0-16629 GCA_031763485.1 Osmoderma eremita | reverse complement strand
CTTGCCACGTTACAGTCCTAGTGTACCGAAAAGGCCAATAACCATGGCAGACCACACCCTGCCTTCCCCTAAGAGCCTGGAGGCTTGTTAAAGGGAACCATTATTATGTCGCAGCAATCAACGCATTTGTTATCTACAGAAGCAACAGCGCAGATGGAGAATTCGCCAAGACGCGTAGACTATTTCAAAAAAATTTTGGTGTGGAATTAGTGCAGGAAAATATGCGAAGGAGAGCCATCGACAGACACTTGACAAAAAGTGTGCGCACTTCGGCGTTGAAACTTTCAGACTTTGAAGAGGAAGTTGTGCCAGAACCACAGTCAGGTAAAAGAAGGAATTGTAAGTATTGCAAAAAACGAAAGTATCGTTTTTTTGAAAAAATCTGTAGATCTTAGTTGTGCATGAAGCATATAACGGCATGCTGCAAAAATTGGTTGGAGAATATGGAGACCAAAGTATGAGTTTTTTTTATTTTTTATAACAATTTATATATTTTGAATAAATATTCTTATAAAGCAATTTTATTTTTTTTTATTTAGGCGTTTTTCAAATATAGCACAAGAAAAATTTCTTTGAAATTGACTCCGCATTAGACATTCCATAGAAAAAAGATTGTAGAAAATATATTTGTGCGAAATTAGCACTAACAAGCATGTTGGTACCCTTCAGAGATTATTTTATTTTGATCTTCACAGACCACACCGATCGAAAGTGTTTCAGAAAAGGTACCCGACAGACGGAGAATTAAGAAATTGTTCAATTACGAAACACGTGGCCGGCCAACCATTTGACTGGATTACTTGATACTTAACATCCCAATCTGTAGAAATAGAAAAGCAAAAAACGGAAACCATGCTACTTGACAGTAGTATACCACAAGGATCGGTGTTTGGGCCGTTATTATTTACTATTTATGTTAATGATTTTTTTGAATACAGTGGCGGAATAAAATACAGTTATGTATGCGGACGAAACTAGTTTTCTCGTATCCGGTAAGTCGAAACATAATTTGATTTTAAAAACACAGATGTTATTAAATGCTTTTGCTGAATGGTTCTATAATAAAAACTTTTATGCAAACAATGACAAAGCTGTTTTATCAGTATCGGGTATCAGTACTATGCATGAATCCATCCTTATAAGACTTCACTCACGTTCAATTAAGCATGTACAGAATACCAATTTTTTTGTTATATACTTAGATAATAGTCTGACCTGGTAAGCGCGTCAACTAAATTGTGTAAAGATCTATCGGCTACGTGCTTTGCAATATACAGGTTAAGAAGCTTAATTAATCTAGATAGCATTATGAATCACCATTATTATTTCTTTCAATCTAAATTAAAATACGCGATATTGTTCTAGGGTGGATGCCTCTGTGCATAACATGAAGATGCTATTTTAGAACTTGGCCATCAGAAATATGATTGCTGTTTCAAAACATACTTCGTGTGACAATTAACTGACACTTGCTAATTTAATTGTAATGACTTAATCAAGAAATTGAAACTTTTTTTGTGTAATATCGAAAAACCTAAAGATGTATTTGAAAATATTATTTGGAAATGCTACTATAACAATAATACGAACATATAATTTTAACCAATGAATTGACTTATCAAATGCCTTTTCTAATACCCTTTGTATGTGTGGATGACGTGTACCGCCCTGTTCCGTCTTCTCTCGTCTTGCGGTCACTTGTTCCAACTCCTTCCAAATCTTTCTCACTACACTTTTCCAATCACCCCTTCTTTTTCACTCGTTTTCTTAATATCCTTTTTTTTTCATTTTACTCACAGACTTTACTTTTCTGAAATTTTCTGACTTTTCAATTTGTTTATTCTTAATTAATTCGTTGCTCTCGTTACCATCCCAAATATCCCTGTCGTCATTACCACGACAATCTATTATTATGTAGTGTACCGCGATGTAACGCATTGTCGAACGGTTTCCAAACTATACTAGCAACATACGGCCGTCCTGAGCGCCCTCAAGACTCTATGGTGGCAACTTGAGTTCAGCTAAATCCACTGGCGCGTTGTTCTTCGTCACAAGCCTAGTACGATAGCAATGATTTTTTGAATCACCGCAAGATGCTATAAAAAATCATGGAAATATATTTATAAAAAATGCTAGTCTAATAAAAATTAATTAGAAACTTATCAAATACTCAATCGTTTAAAACTGAGTTGTTAAAGTTTCTACCTAGTAATGTCTTTTATACATTGAATGAATTCTTTAGTTCTATATTATTATATTTCATATTGTCAGATTACGTTATAAATTAATTGGGCGACTTTCTTTTTAAAGTGTTTATGCAAGAATAACTTTCTTTTGCGCTTACTTTGTATCTAATGTTCATTAATATATCTCTTACATTCATTAACTATTATTATTGTTAATATCGGTTACCAGAAACATCTCACATACGGTATATGTTATGAACGAGGAGTATTATTTTAGGGGCCGCTCTTAATCAAATTTAAAGTATTACGTTGATATTTATAAAACTAAAACTTAACAAAACAGTTTTTTACTTAAAATTTTTACTTTAAAACATTTAAAAAAGACTTTGGTATAAAAAAGGAACCCAAAATGTGAAAAAGTAAAACAAACTAATGTGAAACAATTGTGTAGTAAAATGTTAAGAGATAAAGGAAAACAATAAATAATTAAGGAGACTATTGCAAGTTTAAATAGACATAGACTCATTTAATATACCCTCATCTGTCTGTTACACTTACCAGCAGAGGACGAACACCTCGGAAACGCATTGTTTCACTTTAGCGATTTAATCTGTCCCACCGGTACGTGAATAAACATTGTCATGTCGCAAATCATCCATGTTCCGATCAATCAATTCGTAGAAATTGTCGTCTGGGACGTTACATTAATTAATAATCTTCTGTGACTAGTTGACGTCTTAACTCTTTTAACGATTGGCATTCCCGAGATCAGTTTCACGATAACCGAGTCTATTTTGGTGTCATGGAGACTCAGAGCGGTGTATTTAAATGATTTTGAAATAACTAATCGTCGACACAACAAATTCGACTTCGAATTGCATATTTAAAAATTTACTTTAAATTTCATTATACACGGTGGTTGATTTTTCATTGTGCACTCATTGTTTCCGTGGGAATCACAGTATGTAAAAAATTGAAAAACAAGATTGCTGCACTTTCAAAAAAAAAGAGGAGCGAACGACAGTTTCTTTAACTGAACAAGATATTTAGATAATTATTAAATTCCGAATGTAGCTAGGCTTTTATTTCGCTTTTATTTAGGCAATAAATGACATCATACTAAAAGAAACGCAAATTACATAAGTAGACTTTGGAAATGTGAAATCTCGACGTAATTTATTGTGCAGTGCTTCAACAAAAATGGTGGACATTTTGACCAATTTCTGCAGTAGAATACTTTTTGATTATCTGTTTTTCTTTTTATGAAAATACATCTGCTACAACGGCTTCGAATCCTCGATATTTACTGCCTCGTCTGGAGTACCACAGGGATCAAATTTGGGACCACGACTATTTAACATCTACATCAATGACTTACTGCCTCGATTGAAATGTCATGTGTTAGCTTATGCCGACAATTTAAAGATCTTCAGGAAAATAGCATCGGTATAGGACTCTCAATCTCTGCAACGTGATTTACGCGTTATAAATAACTGGTGCAATGAAAATATGATCAGGGTAAATATTGATAAGTGTGCTCTGGTATCCTACACTACATTGAATAATCCGTTGCTCTTTGATTATAAATTAGATAATTTTCTTATTCGTCGACAGACTCAAATTAGGGATTTGGGAGTTCTGTTTGATCGGCGACTGCAATTCTCACACCATATTTCCGATATTTGCGCCTCAGCTTCGAAGTCACTCCGTTTCTTGATTAGATCTTGCAGAGGATTTGCTAACACGAAAACAATGAAAATGTTGTACTACGCCTATGTTCGACCCAAACTAGAATACGCATCGCTAATCTGGTATCCGGTGTACACATATCAAGCATTGCAGTTGGAGAGAGTCCAAAAAGGATTCTTGAAATACTTAAGCTATAGAGCATCAGGAATGTATCCTCCGCGGGGTACGGATTACAACGTCCTTCTCTCCAATCATGATTTTGCCTCTCTCTCTGATCGGAGAGAAGCCACGAGTGGTAATTATATGATCAAACTAATAAATAGCAAAATTGATGCACCAGAGTTATTATCCTTAGTACGCATAAATGTACCCAGATATGGAACACGATCGACCGACACCTTTTCTATACCTAGGGCAAGAACAAACGTATTGACTGAATCACCTATTGTTCACATGAGCAGGGACACGAACAAGCTTTTCCCTGATCCTTTTTACCTTCCCCCTTCTACCTCGTCTATCCTTAAAAGGGCGTTGCAACCCTTGGATTGTTGTTAATATCCGTATTATTGTATTGTTGTTTTTTTTACTGGATTCGATTATTGATATTGATTCATTTCATTTTTTAGTCTATGCATTGTCCTGTAAATGGTGTTATCTGTTGGACAATAAACATATTATTATTATTATTATTATTATGAAATAATTTCTCGGGCTACTTATGTAATTTATGTTTTTGTTAATAGCTACACTCGGCGGTTTTTAAAATGGTTTTATTTAAAACAACAAATATATAACAATTTCACGCCTCTATCTTATCGTCCCTCTCGCGTCACTATCTTCCCCAACGTTACTGTGTTGTCAACCTCTTCTTTCCGAAAATCCCTGCTCTTGTCGCCAACATTATTATGACGTTATTTATTGCCTAAGGAGAATGAGCGCGTCGCTGCGCTCAGAATTTCATAATCTATCTAAATATGCAGAAAAATCCAGGGTATTCAATTTAAGAAAAGCAAACTGTCGTTCGCTCCTCTTTTGTTTTCGAAAGTACAGGAGTCTACCTTACCTGTCTGGAAAGAGCGCAAAAGATAGGTCTTTGAATTGTAGAAATACTTCGATTCTCACGGAAATAATTAGTGCACAATGAAAAATCATCCATTCTGTATATGAATAGAATTAAATTTTATTTAATTTAGGCATACACATTACACACGTTCCCCTGTAAAACTGCAACTCTTTGTTATCTAGTATGTTCACTAATATAATTTACATAATTATTTTTTAAATAAAACGTGAGCTGGATAAAGTAAAAATTCCTTTAACGGAATACACACAGATAAGAATAAATATTTTGTCTACTTTAAGTAGAAACGGTTAGTGTATACAACAGATACACGTTTTCAGCTAAAGTGGCTTCTGCAAATTACCTTTCGACATGCGAGAACTCCTTTCCGACTGCTCTCGACCGATTTTTTATCTCATAACAGTAGATAACCACTACTTACTGAAGAAGTTGGTTTCAAATTCATTATGATGCCTGTTAAAATCGTTTACGTGGCCGGGAAAGAGCGAAAAAAAAGAAGCTCAATTAATTTGAGTTCTCGGAAAATAACAGGTTTATAGTTTTGACGGCAGCTTTCATGGGCGTGGAGGTAAACAACGATCTTAGATCACCTCTAGCTTTTGTGTTTGTCGGTACTTTCTATTCGGGTGTTACAAAATATATGATTAGTGCATTTCAAGGTGTAACAGTACGTATTGTTTATAATATTTCATCACAACATGTTAAGAAATGTATAAACAAATGTGAAATTTATTCTGTAGTGTCTTGAGCGGATATTGGTAATTTAAGTATTTATTCGTTTTTCTTACTACTTCTGCAAAATTATCATTTAAAATTACGTTAGAGATTGAATAAGATATTACACTTAAAAATAACATTGCTCTTGAATCTCTCTAACTTTACTCAAAAACATTCCGATGAATTGGAAAAAGAATGCTTCCGACAGCAAAAAAATGTAATAACTGGGATTACTGTGTGAATATTTTCACAGCTCAATTTACTAAAAACAAAACGCCCAAATCAACTATCATTAGTACTTGCTGGTATATCAAACAATATTAAGAAGCAATACTTGTTACGAATTTAATCCATCTGATTGCCTACTTCACAAAAGCAGTGGCAATGGAATTGTAGCTAAAAATATGTGTTTACTAAAAGTTACGTATTTATTAAAAGTGGAATGTGAATGGGGTTCGAACTGATTATTGATGATAAAAATTAGATTTTAGTTTTAATGAGTTGAGTAGCTAACATTGTATAGCGTAGTATAGTGCAGTTCAAGTTTTAAAGGAAGTATTGCTCTTATGGGGATCATACACCACGTTACCAAATCTATTTAGGTAATTAATTTTCCATACGTTGTCGCTCTGAACACGTTAGTAAATTTTATGTTGCCAACTCATAAATGTCATCTGTGAATTTATGCTGGAAAGATTTGTATTTGATTTCTATTTATAGGTTATGTTCAGTTATGTTCTTATACGAATGCTAATTGTTATACCATGGGCATACATTACTTTAAACAAAAGGAAACAACATCAAAATACAAATAAATAAAATAATCTATGTTACTCCCTATTATTGCCGTTAATCAGACGTCATATTGTATTTATTTACAGAAAAACTTTTACGGATTTACATGTTATAAATTTACAAATATTTACACTAGTATGCTTATAACAATTAAAAATTATTTCTGTAATGAATGTGTCAAATTAAGTAGTATCGGAAGACCATGAAGATGATGATCATGAGGCTTAATAATAAATTCTTTGGGTTCATCTTGCATCTCGTCCAAATTTCCACATTTCTTCTTCAACTAAAATTGATAAAATATAAGTAAAATAAAACCATTATGCTAAATATTAATTGTCTTACTTTTCATAACATGTTTGTCAATTCCGTACTGAAACATTCTCGTATCCTTGCTGAATAAGCACAGGCATAATCCTCAAGAAATGCTTGTCTAAACGTACTTACTGTGCTATCAGTCCATACGAAATGTCCAGTATTCACCCGCGGTTCATCAGTTTCTCCCTCCATTTTAATAGCACGTAAATAATCATGTCGCCATCTTATAACATTATCATGGTGCATCAACATTACCCTCTTCCCAATTTTTTGAAATGTCGGTTAAGAACCTGTACCGCGTACTTCTTGAAAAATTTGGTAAATCTACTACAGTATTTACTGCAACTAACATCATGGGTATTGTGGGTGGAATATTTCGTCGAAAAAAGCTGTGAACTTTACGTCTGACAAGTGTTTCTTTCAGTGTCTTCATCATATACTTGTAAACGAGAATTCTTGCGAATAACTTTATCTTTTCCATGGTACACAACCTTTGTCGGTTGCTGGTTTTCTTTTTCCTTGCGAACAGAATATACTATTCTTATGCCACAACCAAGCGCTTTACTAGTTTCCTCGACTGTCCCGGAAACATTCATATTTTTAGCAAAATATGTAAAGCAATTCAAAATCATTTGCTTTCCTTTTAGCGAATAGATTTCTCCCCTTTGCCTGTAGGAGTTCATACTCCAATTCTACAAATGCATTATTTTTGTATTATATGGAATCATATAGTTGTTTTCACTATACTTACAATAAACAAGGCTATTGATGGTGGTAATAGTTTTTAGAAAAAAGTGATTTGTTCGAAGATAAATACTTACTACAAGACACGAAAACCTGGGAGAATACAACAGACACACAAGGATGAACCGAAATTGACAAATGACAGAAACAGTGAATAATTGGATAATACCAACAGATTCCAAATAAATATGTGGCATCAATCCCCGTTATAGAAAAGGATAGACTTATACAAATACGTATACAATAAAGAAGGATGGATTTGGTCCATAAGAACAATACTTCCTTTAAAACGTGAGCTGCACTATAATAGCGCCCGCAAACAGATACCAATGCCTGGCGCATTTGCCTAGATTTATCGTTGAATCGTTGTTACTGTAAAACATTATAATTTTGTTGGTACAGAAAATAAGAATTTTTCTAAAAAAAATCAAGGCAAAGTGTCTAGCTTTTACAGTAGAGATTAGTTTTGTAGATGTAGAGTATGTGTTAATGTTAACTATATAACTTTTTTTGCGTAAACAAAACGTTGCCGCAGTTTTAAAGTTAGAGAGAGGCAAGTTGACGGAGCAAAGATGACGAATTCGTCAAGTTTCCTCATTACACAGTTATTAGCTTGCCCAGAAGTAGACAATAATGAAACAATGCACTGCGCAGATGGTGCGAGCATATGTAAAGAGATCTGAAAGTATGTTGGACGGAAGACAATTTAGTGGCGGTGCAGAATTCCACGCCACAGAAATGTTACGCCAGCAAACGAGACCCCGTCCCCAAAGACGCCCGCATCGTCAAATGTAGCCACGTTCTGAAGGCGTGCACGGTTTCGAAGAAGTCCACATCATTGCGAAGGCGTTCCATCAAGGACGTCAAGGCGTCCACTTCGTGTGAAGCCAGCAGAAATGAAATAAATGCATTAATTCAACTGAGGCCGATGCCAAAAGTTATTCGAGTACCTGAAGATAATAGAAGAAAGCTACAAAAAGCCTCAATGCTGACAGCGACACTTAATGAAATTGAATTTGAAGTTAATGAGAAAAAAAATGAGTAGAAATAACCTAAAATAAAACCTGTGTTCTGCAGAAAAAAGTTCTGTTCCACTGTTAATGATGATGTATATTGCCCCGATTGTGATCTACATTATTCCGAGTCTCCCTCAGAAGACTGAATTATGTGCTATAGGTGCAATTGGAGGTGGCAGGAAGAGTGCAGAATTTGCGCCTATAATCCTCAACTAGTCTCAATAGGTTCGTCAATTTACCCCATATACGAGGCAAGTTGACGAAATTGAACAAAATTACGTTTTATTATTTGGTATTTTTCTTGTTGAGTTACTTTTATGTATTTTCGTATGTGGTTACCATCGGTCACGACTTGTTTTAAGTTTAAAAAAGTTTGGTATGTGTCTTTTGTGTTCATCTTTCCGTAACGAATGTTAACTTTCTATCTTTTCTTGTATTACGCACAAAACTCTTCTGCAGATCTATTACACCTAAGCGAGAATCAAAATACGTTACTCAAGGTAATAATAAATACACTTATATAATTTTACGCTTTCTTCTCTACACTTAATCACACTTACACTTATAAAGGTGCGAATCCACGATGAAACTTTTTGATGAGTTTTTTGTGTCACGACACAAAAACTCAACAATCACTGTGGAAACAGTCGTTTAGCTCGTCACTTATTTTAAAACGTCATATGAACACTTCACTCATGAAACTTTTGTTTCATACATAAATGTTACTGTGTCAACACGATATGTGATTTAACTCGTGAAATCTGTAACTCTCCTACAGCAAGTGAGTTATTTAGTATTTATTAAAGGATAAGTGTGTTACAAAACAATTTAATTGCATCTCTGAAAGGTGCAACTTTCCTTAAACACCCTTGATTAAGACTTATTTTCCTGTTCTCCTTTAAACTAACATAGTGAGTACATATCTGCATATAATGTACTTATTCGAGAAAAATAATACTAACTTTTTCATTATTCGAAATTATTATCATCTTTATTTTGAAAATATACCTACCTAGGTATATTTTATTTGAAAACAAACTATATACATACATAATTAGCTGTTTTATTCTATCTATCTATTTATTCTATGGAACTACATAGGAAGATTGTCTGAAAAATACCGATTTTCATCAATATTTACTACCATTTATATACATATATGCGTGAATTTAGCGGCGGATATGTCATTTAGCATTAGAGTGTCTTGCTTTTCTATAGCAAATCTATTTTTTAAATAAATAATGAAAATCATCAACAGAAAATTTTTGTAGCAATCTTCATCTTCCCGCATCAAATCTTTTAGTAAATTGCTGATAACATTATTATTCTCTCTTTTTAATCCAATCGTGCATCTATGAATTTTTTTTCGTTGAAATAATTAATGAACAAGCCGCAATTTTTCTATTTTGCATGTTTTATACCATCTCTAGCATGAACGTAATATACCCAACACTACAGAAGCGGTGACATTTAGGTATCTCTTGAAAATAACTTTAAATAAATATTCCGATCCATGTGAGAGCACCAAAATACGGTCGCAGAGTTTCACGACTTCATGTGACATGAAATTTCTTCAATCATGACACATATTTTGCCCTGTAGTGGAAACGCAGCTGCTGACTTAAATACATAATGAGTAAAAAAATCACGACTTTTTGTGTCACTGTGGATTCGCACCTTCTATCGGTACTCTTGCAATAAACTTAAATTTAGAAAATGGTTTGTCTAACATGAGCACTCCATTTTATACTTACCTCAAGTCGCGCAGTTCTGGTAAAGTAATTTATGTGTGTACCATATAATAAATTTGATAACAACACATGTAATATTTAATAAGGGCAAAGCAAACAACAAAAAACAACAATAGATAAAAATAAATATTTGGGGCCCCTTTTGACTGTGAATATGAATACTAATGAAAACAAAATGCGTAATGGATTAATGACTAATGTAGGAGTTTATGGACTTAGCTCTCCGGTCGTTCCAATTTTCTAATCCGCCGCGGCTACCAGATTCAACGGCCAACCTGCCTTCTTCGTATACTGGTCTTCTCTCTTTTTTACTGGTCCGACTCACGAACAGATATCTTAATAATTTATTACGGGGTTACGGGGTCGATAACGACTTTTACTTAAATAACGTAACCAGTTGAGTCAATTAATATCACTTGACTCTCTAAACTTAGTTACACCCCCAGCCAGGTTAAGAATTGTCCCTTGACTCCCTAAATTCAGTAACACCCCAGCCAGGTCAAGAATTGTCCCTTGACTCATTTCTCATTTATTTTTCCCTAATGTCAAAATTGACATATCGCCTCCTGCGAATTATCCCATTCAGTAATATCACCTGACTCTTAATTTAATTTAGTTTGACGCATTGTCAAACTGGCGTAATGTCAAAAGTGACGTCCCGCCTGACAGCTCGTGTCCCTCACTATAGGCTTCCCCGCTTCTCTTCTATCGTTTTTCGTCCAGTCCACACAACTCCTTTTTACAATATATAACGGATAATTTAATCACATCAACTTAAACCTTTCCAAAGCTGCACTAACATTAAACTTTCTATTCTATTTAAATAAAAATATTTTAAATTTTACCGTTCCATTACAACCTTTATACTCTTCGTTTACCTTACCTTTTGTTAACTAATATTATTCATAAAATTCTCTTCGACGTATTTCTCAAACTTTTTTCCGGGAAAGTGAAACTACATCATTTTGCTATCGCAGAAAATGTAATCATTTATCTTATATAGACGTTGGGAAGATGCAAAATGCTATTGTCTATCGACAGAAATTCGTTAGAAACTTCCGCGTAAAAGTTCATCACCGCGTCATTTCATCATGTTTGTGATGACAATCGCCTTTTCATCTAAACGTCTAACAGCTCTTTCATAACCTCATTCATTGCGCATTATCTAAATCGCACTTTATTGACGCTAGGAAACAATGTATTCACACCGTTACTATGGAAACTGTGTGGCCCGACGACGTGAGTAATACGAAACGTACAACATTGAATGTAATGAAAGGAGTAATTAAAAGACGCTCATCAGATTTCAAGTACGTTCTTAATGTTAAAAAGCTGTCAGTTGGATGCGGTACAGTTTTAGAACTTTAACGTTAGCACTTTAACGACCCGTACACGATACTAAATTTTATTTACGAACGCGGCGGTTCGTCTTTCATTAAATTAAAATCATTTCGCATAACTGTACTCGGTAATCACTCCGTCCTAAATTAAATTTATTTTCGATAGGTACATGTCTTCCGAGACATCAAAATATCAAATGTCCGATTATACTCGCGTATGTACGAACGTACGAATCATGTGAACTCTCGCAACGTTTCGTGTAATTAACGCTTTTTGACTTGATCGGTCTAAGTTTCTTGGTACTGCGAAGTTATTGGGAATCAAAATTGAATTCCGCTTACATCGTAATTCATACTTGGTGGATGTGTGAGTACCGATAATATTATACCGTGTGGAGATTGCGTTTCACGTTTAATAATCGTGTAGACTATTAAGTTTCCGTACAGTTTTTATGGTCGTCGGTGGTATTTCTGGGATGAAATTTTAGTAAATGAGCTAACTGTTAGTACCATATCGGATTAGCAGAAGCCGCAATTATTATGATTAACAAATTAACAGATTAACACGTTTACCGGTTTACGGATTCTATAGGATGGTCGTATTCACCTTAAGAACTTGAAGTTATGAATTATTACATTAGCTGCATTATGATATTAGCCGTAGTTTTCAAAATTTTGCCGAGCATTGATGAAAAACGTATATTGCTCGGCATTGTAGGGAAAGCGACTCTCCTACAACCGCTTTAAGGGAAATCTAAAGCAAACGCGTGAGTCAGATGACTATAAAGCAATGTTTCCCAAGTGGTGATGCCTGGACCCCCAAGAGTCCACGGACATTTTACTGAGAGCCCACGCCCCAATTTTAGAAGGGTGGGAATCAGGGAAGTAGCACCATCTGCCGAGTGGCATCATTGTGCCATCCATCGGGAGTAGTCTTGACAACCAAAAGGATTCTAGTTGAACTGAAACAAATATTCGAGAACTGCGTCTAAATCATAAATTTTATCAGCAACGAACTCTCCTCACAACTATGCAAAGAAATGGAAAGTCACCAGTATATACACATTGTTAATGCATACTCAAGTAAGGTGGCTCTCGAATGGAAACCAACTAACTCGATTTCGGGATCTACGCGATGAAATGAGGTTGTTACTAATGGAAGAGCACGCCAAATTCTACCGCTCTGAAAAATTCTGAAAAATGTCTAATTTTTTACAAAATTTACGTTCGTGTCCGACATCTTTAATCTGAATAACATACTGCTAATTTAAATTGGTACGATGTGGAGGGCAAAATTGAAGCAACTATTTTAAACTTAAAATTGTTGTATTATAGAAATGAGCCCCAAATGGAAATGCGGAATCGTTCCAAGGCTCTACCAAAGGAACAATCTCGACTAATCTTCGTTCATTTGCAAACACTTTCCCTTTTCTGGCCAAAATAAAGCGTGAATTCGGAATTCGTTCTCCATAAAAAAGAGGACACCCTTAAAAGACAAGGAAGAAGAAGATTTCACTAACTTAGTTACTAATGAAAGGGCGCAAATTGCATTCAAGGAGACTGGTTGACTACTGGGCTTACATTGCCTGTGAACTGCCGCAGCTCAGGAATAAAAGCTTTGCAGACTTTGAGTCCATGCCCTTACATACTTACCTACCGCTGTCAACAATATTTTTCGTCACTGCATCAGGTAAAAAATAAATCAAGAAATAGGATGTTCAATTTGGACTGCGAGCTACATATGAAATTGTCAAACAATATACAACTAAATTTTGAAAAACTTATGTAGATATGCGAGTCCACCATTCACACTGAATTCCAAAAATATATGGCCACATATATTTTTGGAAAATAAACATTGTATTTCCCGTTCATCCTGAAAATTGAGTGTACTTACACTTGGAATATTCATTACATTTCAATCGCTATAAACGGGGTAATGTAAACATATGGCTTTTCCCAGCGCTGTTTTATAGCATTTTGCGAAGGATTCTGTTTCTCCGGATACCGTAGCGCGGAAGTGTCGCATATTCTTGATATTACTTTGTTACATTCTCCATAGATATGATTTCTATAGTTAAAATGCGCTTTATTTAAGGGCTTGCATATGTCACTTTTTCACAATCGAAATACCTCGAAAACAAATGAATTTATGTACATAAACTTGAACTAGGATTTTAAGTAAAAATAAAAAATACCCTTACCACCTCGATAACTGCAGAACCCCTAGATATGTATTTCGACAACTAAGTAGCCATCCTCAGCAGAATCTACAAAGGAAGATAATGTGTGTGATAATGTTGTTCTGTATGGTGCAAATCTACCAGAGTGCGACGTCTAACATTATCTTCCTTCGTAGATTCTGCTGAGGCTGGCAACTTAGTTGTCGAAATACGTATCCAGGAGTTCTTCACTCATCGAGGTGCTAATGGTATTTTTACTATTTTAAGCCACCGTATCCTATTATTTGTATTTTATAGGATTTTAAGGACAATTTAAAAATATACATGATGTTTAATTTATAATAGAAAGTTGTTCCGATATAACCGAAAGTGCTAAAGGCTTGTAGAATGAGTGGCATTAGGCTTGAGTCACTGAAAGACGCTGAATTCGTGAATTCTGGAAATATTCTACACGTCATCTTTCGAGGCCATACGTGCTTACATGCTTCGTTACATTGCCTTTACTGCTTCAATATTATAACGTGAATTGTTGATTATATTATTTCATTTCTTCTTATTATTCTTCGTTAATATTTTTTTTTCTGTAGAATAAGTGCTGTTTACTTGTACGAATGAATACAAGTGATGTGCGTATATTTTGCCTTTTATTTATTTCCAGTCCCTAGGAGCGTGGAAAGTGTTTGTTTATATTTGGATCGAATATTTCCAGATATTACAAAATCCGTCTCTTACACTGGGTGAAAACTAATGCCTATGATAGTACATATTTTGTTCGATTACGACAAATCGCTGTTAGTACCTACGATCAAATTTTCAAATTTTTCCGGTGAATATAGTTTTCCGTATATCGATCACAGCAGTTCGTCGTGCGACTGTATCGTATATTCGAATAATAATAATTTTAAAAAATAGTCATGCTGCCTTATATCCTTGCCAAGTATTAAAAGAGCAGATAAATTTTAATATTATCTGTAAACAATTTAGAAAGCCTATTATAAAATTTGAACATAAACTTATTGATTGAAAAGAAATGTTTCGACCATTCACAGTTCGGAAACACGATGCCCAAATTTCAATTTCGGTAGAATCTGATACTTGAAAATTAAAATTATTTTACCAATACTCATTCAAGCCAAAATGTGTGCCCCCAAAATCAAATAGAACCAGAGAATCATCCTTGGAGATCTCTTTTTTATTCGTTTTAGCACTGATCCATAACTGGTTGTAGAAATATTCTTCCACCTTACCAAACAATACAATTCAAAATAGCTTTCGATATCTAAGTTTCCATGCTCATTAGAAACAATAAAAGGGAAAAAAGGTGTTAGATATAGTATCTCTGGCCAAAATAAAAGCTTGGAAGATATGTTTTTCACCAGTTCACCAGTTAATAAACGATGTTTAGATAAAGCACATATCTTCCAAGGTTTTACATAGTTTCTACCGAGAATGGCAACTTACGTTAATTGCCGAAATACATATCTAAATTTATTTGCACAAAAACTTCATAAGGGTATTGTTTCAGTTGCAATATTTAAAACCACTGTCATCTATTATTTCACTCTACAATAATGTTGTAACTATCATGAATAGATCCTTTATTCCTAACTCTTTTTTCAGACATTGACGAATGTGCGTCTGCTCCTTGTCAAAACGGTGGAACATGTCAGGATTTAGATGATGCATTCAGTTGCGAATGTCCACCGGCCTGGGAAGGCAACGTTTGTCAGTTTGGTAAGTTATTTACTGCTCATGTTTATGTGTTTACTATTAAATTTGTTATTATTTTGATACTGCTACAACATGGTTTCGATGCTAATTGCTCCCATTCTCTCTCTGGAATTACAGATGCCGATGAATGCCAAATGAATCCGTGCATCAACGCCGAATCCTGTACCAATTTAGTGGGCGATTACCATTGCAAATGCCGGGTCGGATGGATGGGCAAAAACTGCGATCAGAACATTAATGACTGTGTGGGTCAATGTCAGCACGGTGCAACTTGTATAGATCTTGTAAACGACTACCACTGCGCTTGTCAGCCTGGTTATACAGGTTTGTATATTATGTATACAGTGCAATTATACATGCAGTATCGTTTTTTGCACCCATTCAAAGTAATACCATCCGTCGATCGTTCTGACCGGTGATCGTTCGTTTTAATTGAATCTCCATCCATATACAGACTGTCTCTCGTAAACGGTAAGATCGAGAGTTGATCAAATAACAGTATGACAGGATGAGACAAAATGTGCGAACGTCAACGTTAATAATAATGATAAAGATTTTAAAAAGTCGAACGATACGTGGGCTATGGTAAAAATCGAAAATTTGGTCGTCTAGCTTATTTCATGTAAAAGATATCGAAAAAGTATTTAGACGTTATGGAGATACATTTTTACGCAGAATTCAAATATACTTTGATACCTATGTAGCTTTTACGCGTATCGATTTATACAAGTTTTAAATACAATAATAGGTGACTTTCACTATATCAGAAAGAGTATAATCTGCTGATTTCAAAAATCTATAACACAGTGGGTTTATTTGCAGAAATAACAAAGTTAGAAGAATAAATCTCATATTTTTTATTTTACGCCTATTCGTGAAAACAAATAATGACAATAATTGTACATAACTATTTACCATTAGTACCATTAGCTTTATCAAGGCAAATTACAAGAATCAAGCAGTCTTCCATTATTATTGATATACAGGCTGATTCATTTTCCACCCTCACCATGGGGATCTCGCTTATTATTGGAGATAGAGGGTAGGTTTAAATTTGGCAAAGTTGCTAAATTTTATG
>JARFOC010000783.1:0-11023 GCA_031763485.1 Osmoderma eremita | reverse complement strand
CTTAGCTATTAATTCCATTAATTTTAATTTTTTGTTAGTATTTATTTTATATTTTCCTTTGACGTGTTTCAGGCATGATTATGATTTTTATTGTACGTGGTTTCTGAAAATAAAGGATATTATTATTGTTATTATTATTATTATTATTATTATTATCACTCGCATTTTAATCTAAAATGTTACTTTTATTTATTATTTTGAAGGATTTCCGGTTGAAAAAGGGTGCTGCTTGTCAAGTGAGTCCTTAGTTGTATTAGATTTTATCAGGGAAAAAACGAAAAAAAAATTACTTTTACCCAAATGGTCATTGATTTTTAAATTTACCTGTTTGTTTGAATGAATCTTTCATTACAAGTTCTACGCAATTTCAATTGTTCAGGCATAAGGGATGATGCAGAATCGTTGGAGTCCTCTTCCGATTTATCGAATATCAATGGCTACAATATAGTTGAAATGTGATTTAAAATACTTTTCCTTCGATCGTCATGACATTTATCTAGTTCGTTTGTACCTATTTCAAATAATAAATCTGTGACTTCGTTTATTTTATTAGAGGTAAAAGGAGTTCTAAACTAATTCTTTATGTTATTTCTAGTTAATTCTACCTCCCAATTATACACAAAAAATTCTACCATCAAAACTGAATTAATTATAACAGAGTAGGCAATAACCGGCCCTGGAGAATATTCTGATTTAAATAATGTAACCTTTTGCAAATCGATAATTTTGAACCAGTGCTGAGGTAACTGGAAAGGATGGAAAATAGTGAGAGACTCCTTAAATTCTGCATATGAAATTGATTTTTGATTCTCTTTTACTTTGTGCGATTGCTGTGGCAACATTTTCTTTTTCAATGATGTCTAACTTTTGATCGCGACTTTTGACGAAACCTGATATTCTTTGATAAATAAGTTGGACGTTAGGAAATTGACTCGGTACTGCACATCGTTAAGCTTTTGGAATTTTAAAATTTACAGTTTCACCGGTTCTTGAATCGGGTGCTGTCGAAAAATGTATAATATTTTCTTCCGTAAAATGTAACTCACACACGAGTGCATTTAGACGTAAGGTACATACGTGTGACGTTAGCAGTTAAGCCTTTTGTTATCGGTGGCAATGCCTGTACATTCCATCGTTACGTAGGAATTGCAATGCAAGGGATTCTTATCGCTGATCGCACGTATTTTATTTTCGTTCAGGTGTTCAGTCTATTACCGATTATTGTAGTGTATGTAAGGAGTTATCGCTTTACTTATGCCTAATTATTTTTTGAATTAAATTAGATTTACAAAACTCAATTTATTAAGGAATGTGTGATTTTAATAAAACTAAAAACACGCTTAGCATCTTAATGAGTGAAAGACTATTTTATTTTTATTTCGGCAGCTAAGTTGCTATCCTCAGTAGAATTTACAGGAAAATAAGTTATATGTAGTATCGTGGAGGATATGCCCTGCACCACTGGAATAACACTAAGTGGTAAGGGTTTTTTTTGCTTTCCTTTTACCATTTCAAGCCACCAATACATTATACCAGCATGTAAGTTTAACACATAATTCTCTATTCAATCAGTTTTCTTGTTTTTATCCGAAAATATTCTATTTTCAAATATTTTGGGTCAGATAGGGCTTTCTAAATATTGTTATTTTATTTTAGATTTTCCAGTTGATTAGAGAAGGCCCCGATTTGGTTTGACGGTCCAGAGATGGTTTACTTTGGATCAATTTGTTTCATTGGGTATATTCTTACATGTTTCCTCTTTCTTTTCTGGAAAGCACTAGTAAAAACCAAAATGAAATAAAAACAGATTCCCGCTCACCAGGTAAATTTCCTAAGGAAATTCGCTCATGTGTGAATCTTAATTCCATTTGCCGACGCAGCACAAGCGTTAACAGGCGATACTCAAAGTTCCATTTCGAGAAGATCTAATAAAAAAGGAAAAGAAAAAATAAACAGTAAAAGAAACCAGAGTAGTACAAAACGAACAAAGGCGCACACCATCTCCTAAGACGACTTGTACGATAAGTTTGTTTAAGTTACAATATTTGTTTCCGAAGTACTTTGTTTTCCTAATAGCTTTTCAGGGCGCAATAAAATATCCAGCTCGCCGGGACCCCTGTTCGCGTCATTTTTCCGATAGTAAATTACCGCTAGATTCTCCCGGTTACTACTACAACTACTACTTTTTCGTAAACAAGCGAAGCCGTGAAATTTATTGGGATGGTTAATTTACGAGGCGCGGAAGGACGGACGGAAGGAATGCGGAGAGGAAAGGAACGAATCTAACGGCGTGACAGTTGCACGGTGTCTTGGCCCTCTCGGTCTCTGCTCCTTGTCCGCCCATCACGTGACGTTCAATACATGGAAACAATAACACCAAGTAGCACTAATACCCCAGGAAGCTAACTATAATTTATTAAGTATTTGCATCTATGCTTATGCATTTATTACTTCTTAGCATCAATAAGGTTAAAGCGACAATCGATTAGCAATCAAGATTATAAAGATATTCTATAGGGTCTGCAGTGGCTCGATGAGGTCTTTCAGTATTCTGCTCGAATGGCCGGCTGCATTTTAATCTCTTGTTGACATGTGGATCTAACTGTGGCGTAACTGAACGTATCGGTGGGTTTCCAACTTGTTGTGGTGTTTTGCGCTGCATTCTTTAGTGACATCCTTATCATATGGCACTTGTAGGTCTTCATTGATAGTTTGATCTGTACCAGGGTGCCTATTCGCAACTCTTGTGACTGGTTTCTCTGAATGATAGCTGTAGTTTGACCAACATGCACATCTCCAGAGCTCTACTCTATAAGTCCAAATTGGTTTGATAATCGTCTTATATACGAGGATTTTGTTTTCCAATGCTAGCCTGGACTTTCTTCCTATAATATATATAATAATATATAACGATAATATATCTCGTTTTTCTTTAGATCTATCTGTTTCCTTTTTTTTCCAGGCGAGCATGCTGTCGATGTGTTGGTGGGGCACTCTCTCAAGGTGAAATTGATTTGTACAATCTATTTGGTTCAAATTGGTTTGTCAATAGTTTGAAGCCTCGACTAAATTCTCATTAGCAATTGAGATGCTGTGTTGGCAAGTGCACCAACCGCGGTGTTCTTTCGAAACTTCATAATTGATGGCAAGGTATTCATATATGTCTTTGTTCTAAATTATCCTTTTCTTACGACAAAAATGAAAACAGAAGCGGATGTATTCAATAGGAATAGCGGCTTCGGTACTAATATTGGATGCCTTTAAGAAACCAACACCAACTAATTCGACGGGGCGAGTTTGAAACAAAAAATGAAAAATCGCCCGGTAATAACCACACTTATAAAAAGTAAACAAAAAAGTGATTATTGATTAGAGAATTTAACGTACGAAATTTATTATTTAGGTATCATTATAGTATTGTTTAACCCTCAGATTTCCGCAACATAAAATGTGAAGCTCGGACTCACGGTAAAAAAAAACTGCAAAAGTAAACTACTACCCATTGGTTGCATCACTGGTAGCCGACACACATTATAGATTTTTTTTTTATGCACCTCATATGACTATGAGCGCATCAGACATTCTTTTATATATGCTACAATATACCGCAGTGTTTCTCAGTTTTGAGATGCTTGCTTTTCTTTGTTCTGCAGTATTGTTCCACTCCCTGTTCTTCTTTTCTGAATATGCTTTCCATTGCAAAACGAATATACATATACAGTACATTGGTAGCCTGTTACTATTTTGAAATCTTATTTCCATATAGCGCTATATTGGTTCAAGCCCCAATTCTCATAAGTATAGACACAGACTTCCCTATCTCGCGTTGATTTATTTCATTCCGGATCATTTTCAACGTATAAAGTAAATGCATTAGCTGCGATATCTGAAAGGGTGTATAAAATTGATCGGGGTAGATCTCTGAGTAGGGTATTTTCTGATAATTTGGACGATGATGTTTACGCGTTCTTCGGATTTATTTTGATAAAGGTTTGTTTGCTTTCTTTTATTACTTTTACCTTGGGCATTATAACATCAGTAGATTCTTCTTTGGTTTATTTTCATTTCAGAAACTCATCACCTTAGGGTGACTTAATGGAACATGCAAATTTGCTGGAATATAACTCACAATATAACATACGATTTAGTTCTTCTGGTGCACGCTTTTTGTTTTGTCGTAGCGCTCTAACTATAGTAAATTTTCACGACTAAATAATTATTTGGTACTTTTTTTGAAATTTTTCTTATGTCAAGGTATAGGCACTTGTGATACATTGTTGTTTTAGAAAAAAAATTCTCCATCCGAATCATAAAAGAGAAGCATGGTTTAATTAAAAAAAGATGGTCCTAAATCCTAAAAAAAAATGCTTAATGGCTATAAATAATTTTATCAACTCATTTTGTAGCCTGCATCAAGCCATTTAATTTTCCGTTTCAATTATTAAAAGCGGCCTATAAATAAGAGCGCTACAGACTCGTTTAAACACCCTGTATAAAAATATGCTTTTAATATCTACACTAGCGGTTGTAAATTTAAAACTGAAATAACTTTAATGATATACCATAACGGAACGGAGTTGAAAAGAAAATTTATGTAATTCCCAATTTAACAAAGTTGCCTGTTTTATTATTGTGGTCATAGTGCATTAATAGGTGACACATATACTGCCGCAATCCAGATTTAAAAACGGAAAATATACACACATATATCACCTAATTTCGGTTCTCAACAAAAAGCACTTAATATGCATCACCTCAAATTAGTTTCCCGGTTAATTCGTTTCATCTCCAACCGAAAATACGAGCAAACAAATACATAACTCTACAGTCGCCGTAGTAGCTGTGAGAGTGTCGCAAACTTCCTCTTCATCATTCCTTAAGATCCCGCGACTGCAGCTCACGTGAGCCTACAGAAAACTTAGCCGACGCGCCCACTTCCTTGAACATACATATATTTTCGTTATAACGTACCAAGCTACTCGCCCCTTAATCCAGTTACCAGGCTTTTAATTTAATGATATTTTTATACCATGATGCTAATCTGCTCGTTTCTGTAATCGTGCGTAAATTCCCATGCTAATACTACCCCGGAGAAACAGACGAAGACGAAGGTGGAAGAAAAAGAGAGAGAAACTACTAGTTCAGACAAAATGTAACGCTAAGGCATAGAGATTAACTCTTATTTAACCCACTAAACGTTTTACTGTGGTTGTGGTAATATAATTTTATTTGATGACTTTTCTATTATATACGCATACATATGTACTTACATACATCTGCTTGTGTAACATTATTCGATTTATTAATATCTTTTCTATCCTTAATGAAGGTTGTTTTAGTGCCAGACAGCTTTTAATATATTACAAGCCCCCCATGAGATATTACGACGGTGTCATTTAATATTTTATTGCCTAAATACTTTATTAATAATATAATACGCTACTCGTGTTTCCCTCGGATATTTTACATAAATTATAAGCAAGGTGACATATGACATACCAGGTGTCCGACGAGCAAGTTCGAGAACTTCATGCTGTGATTCCTTGGTCAAAAATAAGAAGAAAAAACTGCCAATAAACATGGATCAAATTCTCAACTGTTGTAGAGATATGGGCGTCAAAGATGCGCTACATACTATCAGATTTTCACAATTTAATTACTAACTACAATAAAATTACTAACTAATTGAACGCTTCTAAAGTAATTCACATCTAAAATGCGTTTTTAAGAACTTTTATTTTGAACCTGGAACCAATAATTAATATTGCAAACGAACTAAGCTACAATACGAACGTTATCAATTCTTAAAGTAGAAGTTTCACAACTGCTCAACATGTCCACCAGGAGTAACTCTTCTGCTTGGCTCCCCCAGCCCACCCATATTGTCCATCCTTCTTCATACGTCATCAAAAACTTGTTCGATTCTAACCAGAATCTTCTCTGGTATCGGGGTTTCGTCGTTCGTATACAATGGTCTTTACATGTCCCCATGGGTGAAAGTTCATTGGATTAAAATCGGACGAACGACCCAGCCAGCGCACGGGACCTTTCGGTCATATCCATCGATTTGAAAACGTTGCATTCAAAAAATCAGTGACAACTCGCCAATGATGCGCAAGGACTGCGTCGTGTTAGTTCCACATTTGCTGACGTAGATTCAGGGCGACGTCTTCAGGCAGTAACTGAAGCTGGTTTCACATGAAATCTCAATACATTGCACTGTCAAAATTTCCCTCAAATATATTCCGCCCAAGGAGAACGTTACTAATCCGTCCTCCCCACACATTCACTTGCCATAGATAGCATTATAGTTCCAACGTACTACAATGAGGTTCAAAAATGTTTAAAAAATATTTTTTTCCTCTTCATACCTTCCCTAATAACCTTTAATTATTAATAATAACAATCTTTATTGCCGTCAGAACTCTGTACACAGATGTTGGCATTGCTAAATACGAAACAAAACCAGTCTAAAACGTACCACACATCATATATATGTAAATAGCAATTAATACAATGCACTAAAATTCATTTAATGCGTAAATACAACAAGGTATTCCTTATATATTATATCTTAAACAAGGCGGGTGCGAGAGATTGCCTTATATTAGTTGGCAGCTGATTGAAATAATGAGTACCAGCATACGATTTTATGAAGTTTTCATATCTTGGAAAGTCGGTACACAAGTGATTACTAGTCCGAATATTATAATCATGTAGGCACCTAGCCCATAGGTGCGTAGTTGCAATTTTTTGAAAATATGTATCGGTCATTTATAAATATACATACATATATAAAAAAAAACTATTAATATTTTATCCGATTTGAATTTTTTCTTACAAGAAGCATTGTGTTGTAATCCAAACATAACACTTTAGATGCCATCAGGTCAAACTGATTCCACCAAGAAAATTGCGCATTGACGATTAACCCATGCATATTTATATTTTTATATCTAGTATATACTTGACGGTAAGGAGGAACCGCCATTTCTTCTACAGAACTTCACATACTCAGTTTTTTCATAACTTATTAGTAACTGATTGTTACTGCAACACTCATCAAACTCTTTAGAGTCTTGAACATTATATTAGCCGTTCTTGCAGACACCGTGAACAGTTAATAAAATTCATTTCACTGTGGTAATCGTCCGTTTTTGTGCAGATTTTGAAAATTAATAGTTCATTAGCTACAAATCCAGTTTTCCCACCTACAAACAACAGCTAAAAACTCATATGCAATTAATGAATACGTCATTCATACCGGAATGTACAATAATAGGTAGTTTGCCTTTTTATATTAGCTGAGGTAGGTCTTCACGGCTTCTTGTCAACCCATTCATATGGTGTAGTGTGCTAACCATGTACATATGTTTCATCCAATTTTCATTGGAAGAAAAACAAATTATTCTTTTAATACAATATTCTTTATTGTTTATTCACCTGCATATATAATAGGCATATTTTCAGAACGAAACTTTGTTATAGCTTTTATGTAACAACACCTTAGCTCTCAAGTTCTTTGTTGTTCCAATAAAATAATGCAAATATCAGTAGCTTCTCCATCCATCTGAATAAAGCTACCGGAGAGAGACCATTAAATAGTTTGTATAACAAAATGTTTGTGCTACACTAACTTAACATCCATTTGCTTTAATATTTTCCGAAATGATGAAACCTTCCCAGTAAAATTGATTTCTTCATCTTATGTAAATAAAACACTTGAAACAGTATAAATCTTCACTATATTAAAAATAAAAGTAACAATTGTTTCGCTACATTGGCTTCATCAGACTAATGTCTGATCTAATAGTCTGATGAAGCCAATGTTTTGGCGAAACAATTGTTACTTTTATTTTTGATATAGTGAAGATTTATACTGTTTCAAGTGTTTTATTTACATAATATGGATCTTCATCAAGTAAACGCCAAATCAATCCAATCCTTCATCTTATTTGATTTCATTATGAACTGCATAAACAGCGGGCTTTTCCTTTATGAAAATGATTTTTCTTTACATCTATCATGAAATTGATAGGAATGTATATAAAAACGAAAAAAATGTGAATAAAAATTCTTATAGATCAACCAATCAATCATTGTTATGATTATTATCTTTTGTTTGTAACGAAATTTGTAAAAACACTATAACGAAAATATATAAATAAATATTGAATAAATCTAATCAAAGTTATAACGAAAAATTCCACCTTTCCTACGTAAAATCGTGAGCAACTTCAAATCTCCGTGGGTGAAAATGAACGAGATGTAATAGCAGGGACCTGGGCGGGGTGTGGTGTTACTTGGGTATTGATTTAGTAGCTGGCGGGCGTTCTAAGGCTTTGGTAGCAGATAGACAGCCAGGAATGACGCATTATATATGGCGCTGGAGACGAACTTCTTCGAGCGAGAGGGCGCTACTCGAACAGATCGGGCGAGACAAGGACGGCGCTCGTGTTTTCCATGGGAAGCATCGGGAATGGGAATAATGTGATGTGAAAAGGACAGCTGTACGTTTGAGTTTCGTCCCTCCGGATACATGGAACGAAAATTATACTTTGTTTTGATGGCATTATATCTGGAATGTCTTAAAATAGGAATAACAGAAGTAGAGACGGGAAGATCTATATAGCGATATTGGATCCGTGTATTTCCCACTTTGTATTGTACGTTTGTATTCAAATCTCGGCTAATATGTGAATACGCGTGTCTCGTTTCGAGAATTTCACACTTTTTACATAAAATTTAAGAACTTTCCGTTATTGTTGTTGTAAATTTTCGGAAGTCGTAAACAGTATCTATCTCGCTCCCATTTTTATTACCGCTTCTTCCCTCGTTATTCCACAACAAGTCGCCTAATGTTGGGTATTTTGCATTAGAAATGATTCGAAAACAGCCGTTGATTTATGACTTCTTGTTGTTGTAGAGTTCGGTTAAATGTAAATGTAAATTCAGTTTCGAATTAGCATAGCTTAAAATATTTCAATATTAATTTTTTGTGGTAAAATTTTTGAGGCGTTCAGCTAGTTTTTTCTGTAGTCTCCCCGAAATGAAATAAATCGATTTCATAATATTAAACCTAACTAATTTTTAATTACAACCGCAGTCTTAAATATCTTCGTTTTTATGGCAAAATTTTGTATCTTATGCGTTTTATCTATTTTGATTTATAACATGTCATCCATAGCGAAATCTATTATAATTGCTATTATTAAGCATAATACAACACCTATACCATATTCCCCGAAGATATGGAGTACAAAAAATACGTGAGCAATGCGTGATACGAAAACCAAGCTTTCTATTGGTTGGTAAGGACTGCCGAAAGATACATTCAGCCAATTCAGACTTTTCTACCAGTGATTTTGATAACGAGTGATATGAATATGATATAAAAGTGAATTCTTTTTTAACTTAATTTTTTAAACATTTACTATAATTTTGCCTTGCATGAACCCAGATAGCGCACTTATATAGGTATATACTTGGTAAGGTCATTATCTTAAACAAGTGTTAGATATAGAGACACTTGTTAATATTAGAAACTAAACGTATTACTCTCCTTTGGAGAATGAAGCCACAATCAGTTGCTCTCTCTCATACGATATGCAAGATATGATATGCAAGATGACTATACACCAGAGCATAGTAAATTTGCGCTAGACCATCAATATCCAGACAGGTTTTAATTTCAGAAGGGCATAATACTATTTATTCATTTTTGAAATAATATTCTGTATATATTTGCGCTGACCAGTTTATTTTCGTTTCAGTGGTGATTCCCAAAAATCGTGCACTCTCCGTTTCGCCTGGAATTGCAACCGACACATCACCATGACAGAATCTTACACTGGCAGTTTTATTACTGTTTATAATTAACCGATTCTTTTTACACCACTCTTCTAGGTCTTTTACTTTATCTTGCACATCATACAAATTATCGCCAGTTACTGCTATAGAAGTATCGTCTGCATAATTTATGAGGTAATCTTCTTTTACGTTTATGCGCATATCGTTTAGAAACATTAACAATATATTAATGGGCTAAGGTCAGAGGTGTGGCTCACCGAGATTCACCAGATATTTGTCCGATCTTGCACCATTCATATCCACAACGATATTTCTATCCTCCAGGAATTTAGATTTTGTACATTACCTCTTAAACCAAATTGCGTCCAATTTTTCACCCATCAAGTTGCTATCTACTGAGTCGAATGCAGCGCTGAAGTCGAAGAAGACCCCAACGACACATTTCTTTTCGTCCTGATTCTTCTTAACGAATTCGATAAACTTTCGCAGTCAAATTGATTTTCGTGTTGTATGGTACATTTCTAAGATGTTTTGTCCTGTTTCATCGGCCCTTGTCAGGAGCATTGAAAAAAAAACGAAACATATTGAACTTAAATAACATTTCAAATATTACTTATTTCTACATTGTGCTATTTACGTTCAAAAAAATTTGTTTCAACTGTACCTTTCGCGTTTAGCAGAGAGAACATAGATAACTGTTTTTACGTTTTATCTCTGTTTTGATTTAACGTAAATAAACAGCTCCATTGATTGATTATTCCTGGTATTTCAGTGGAGGAACTTTATTTATTTTTTACTTGCGTTTGGCTGAACTTGAATCCTTATAATTTTTATGGCATAACTTAGGATAAATAAAGATATGAGCCGGCTTCAAATACATTTTGGTCTTAAAAAGTTAAATACCTTTCAAGAACTCCAAGACGTATAAGACACTATATATAAACGTTAGACGTTTATATATAGTGAGTCACGAAAGTTTTCATACACCTACCAAATGTTAAAGAACTTCAAATCTGAACATTGTATAATGATGCAATACTTTTATTTCTTTTTAAAGCAGTTAGACAGCACTAGCACATCATGAAAGCATTTATTATTTCAAACTAGGAAACAATACAGTAAATATTATAAAACCTAAGTTTTCATACACATAGCAAATACCTATTCAAAAACTAATTTAAAGTTATCTAATACTTTGTTGGACCTCCGTCAG
>JARFOC010000782.1:0-31502 GCA_031763485.1 Osmoderma eremita | reverse complement strand
GGTGACGCCTGTATGCCAATATGGCGCATTTCAATTGATGGCAGTTTTGATATCGATATTAGCACTCTATTATCTCTGTGCTTGTAACACGCAAGTTAACTTGAATATTCAATAAAGATAGGTTCAGAACGCCCGTTTGAGGTACCATATGAGGAAGAACAAAGCTAACCGTTTATGCGTTTGTTTTCAATACTTTATCACTTTAAGCCTCATTTATTTCAACAAAAGCTTGTCGTCAAAGAATCATTATAAATTCCGCATAATTTTCAACTTTGTTACCAACTTCTCGAAGCAATAAAATACTTGCTTTTAACTTGTGAAATTCTAATACGCACTTAACTGTTAGGCGATGACTTTTACGTCCTTATCGTGACAATATTCACTTTTTCAAAGTTTCTTTTTACAACATACATGCAATGTGCAGAGGCATAAGTGTGTTGCGCAGATCGTACGAGCGCTAATTATAAAAGCCATTGCTTCGACGTTATATTAAATTAGATGTTTATTAAATGTCCGTCGTGTTATTACAGTTATTAAGCGTTAGAACTAACATGCAACTCGAGACCATAATAGATCACTTCTCTAGCAGACAACATGCGGCGTAGATAAAATAAATTAGGTAAAGCTGAGTTTGTTGCCAGCGGCGTTTGGTGCAAAAAACAACGAATACTTTCACCGGGCCGCCGTGTCATTATCTCAATATTACAATATGTAATCAATAAACTTACAAGATATCAAACACTTACCGAACGATAACCAAATTAATTAATATTAAGGTTTACTGTTACTAGAAACACGATCTAGTAAGAAACACGAGCGAGACGTTGGTATTTGCATTGCATAATGAGAAAGAAAAAGGTTTTGTACACGGTTGCCAATTCGAATTATTAAAGATTTGCGTGTGCACTCGAGAAGGCAGAGTTCGGGAGAGATGATCCTATTAACCGAAAGCGTGGTAGCTATCCAGCAAAATGTATCGACTTTGACCATTGCTGTGTATCGAGTGGCCTTTACAGAATTCCTATAATATCGAGTTGGTACGGTATCTGCACCTAAAGCAGCATACCTGTCTCTAGCACACAAGTACAGCAGCCTTAACATTAGCGGCGATTATGTTGAAAATTAGCTAACAGTTCACGTTTTTACTTAGTGTATGTTTGATTTCTATAAATAAAGTAGCCTGTCTCAAATTCACAAATGTACCTTAGTAACCGGACGTCCCACGTATGTTATTCCACGTAATTCATATAGCCTTGTGGCTTTCATCCAATCTGTATATTAGCTTCTGCATCAAGGAGGAAGCATTAATTTTCCACCTACACTTCTACGCGCAAGCAGACACAAATTTTGTCATCACATACATTGCACAGTAAGTGTTTCTAACCGAAATATTACTGCCAAAATCATATTAAACCAACCAATTAGTATCCACATCATTTATGGCAACTACCTACTCTTAATCTATTAACTAACAGGTAACGAGCTCAGCAAATGGACCTTTATAATGAATTCTAGTGTTAGCACGCCTTCATTACGTTACTAAACAAATAATAGAAGGTGTATCATTCCTTATGTCTAACAATGAGGCGTAGCTTTAATTTAATATGATTACAAACGTTCCTTTTTCAACGGAACACAATTTACAGCTAGGTTTACGTGAGTTTATTTTGTGCGTACATGTTGTTCTATACACAAAAACATATATGTATGGTTTACTCGGAAAGAAGAAGTTGTTATAATGCTTCCTATTCCGTTACGAATTAATTGCTTGAAAGAAGAGGTGCTGAAGTATTTTGGGTTTATTAAATTTTGGCTACAAGAATTGCAGGTATTTAAATTTTAGTTTATGAAAATATGTTATTGCATCTAGATTAATTTTAGAAAAAAATTAAGATCTATAAAACAGCGAAAGATTATTACAGGATAATTTTAGATTATGCAATTAAAAGAAAAATAAATCTAGAAAACAAAATACAACTATTACTTGTTTGTACGTACAGCTAAATATTTTAAAATCTATGAAAATTAAAAGTTAATTCAATATCATAAAGAACACCAAGATCTCTTGACCTTACGCTATCACGCTGTAGTTAGTGGCGGAACTTTGATCTGTTAAAAGCACCGACGATCTGCGAAATCGCATTTTTGCTGCAGTCCAACGTATTCGCGAGAATATGTTAAATTTTACACGCGTACGTAATAATTTTCCTAACCGAATCAATGCGTGTATTGGAGCTCGTGGTACAGATTTCGAATCTCGAACCATTTTGCCTTCATCAATCCTTGACAGGACAATTACAAATTTCAAAAAATGAATGAAACAAATTGTACACAGATAACAATTCAAATATTACTTGTGTATAGATTCTGATTAGGGTTTAACGCAAGCTAGCTTACGAGGCCTCGATAAATTGGGGTGATGTAATGCTGTCTCGATCGAGGCCTTGGGACTATAATGCATCCATCGTAGTCTGCATCGATAAATGTACACAGATGCGCGTATGTTTTGTCGAATTCGCGGCATTTGAATCACTATGTTTTGTTACTTTAAAATTAATATAGATCGTTAAATACCCCTCTTGGTCTTTTTAATTATAAAATAAAATTAGTTAAGTGAATAAATAGGTTTTTCCTACGACCGCCTTAAAAGTTGTCACTTTATACAGCATAACCAATGTCACAAGTTGATGTTTATCACATTTCTCATTAAGCCATTCGATATCGGCCGTGTCGATGGCATAATGCATCTTTATGATGCGCACCTACAATCGTCGCTAACTTCAGGGCGAATAACTGCGACGTGCCCGGCTAATTTCACGCCGATCTATTTGACAATTGACAAAAGTAATTAATCAAAATTAATTAATATATGACATTCGTTGGGCACGAAATTCCCGAACTCATGTCATAAAACCGAACTTGTTACATAAATAACTATTATTGAAAAAAATTATGAGAAGCTATAGGAATTTATGATTTGAATGGCAGAAGTTTAAAATATGCTGCACTAGTAATAAAAATGTAGTAACAATAATTTGGGGCGTTTAAAGTATAAAATAGCACACATAATTATGCTCTCACATATCGCAATAAAGTTTTAAAAGAATTTATGTTAGTTAAATTAATTACAACTCATGGTTTTAATAAAAGAAGTCACGGTAACCTATCTTCTCAAAATGATCTACTAATAATTTGTTTATTTATTGAACATATTCTCCATTTTCCACAGAAAAAAAGATATTTCAAATATTCGGAATATATTGAACTTCTACACATTATTTTATATAACCAGCAATAAGAACGAAGGAAACAGTGCCTTCAAGATAACTTGAACACGTGTCTCAAAGCTTTTGCACTAAAAAATATTCCTTCTAATTTAAGAACCAATACAAACAAATAAAAGAAACACTATTGGCAGTCCCACGGTATGTAATCTTATGTTGGAGAGAGTAAAACTGTCATGGCGGCGCAACTCTCCCATCCCAGCAGATGTCTCTGAGTGAATGTGGTTAGTGCTATATTCAAGCCAAATAATTCATGCTGATTCATGCCCCATGTTGTGCCACAACGTGCTACATTGGTACAAATTCGTTTCGTGTATATGATGTGTTTTGCGTGATTAATTTGCAGTTTTGGACTTTTTTAAAAGTAATTCTTCTTGTTTATCTTTTGTTTTTGTAAGTTACATATATGATAATTAATATTTTAAGGAATTAATTGCAAATATATCATATATGTTGTTACAGGTACGTTACTGATATAGTAGGTAATTATATAATGAGTATGAGAAAACTGGAAATCCACACCTGAGAAGCCAAATACTGAAATCGCTCGATGATGGATGAAGGGAAATGAGAAAGTACGACAGAAAATATGGATTTTACAACCTTCAACCGAAAGGGATGTGCTCTCCTACGACGATTAGGAGCCACCACACCTATACTAACCGGGAAACCGGAAGTGTTGCAATGAATTGGTAGACTGCCATACGATAAATAAAAAATACTTGCAAGTAGGTTTTTATTTATTTATGATTTTTTTGGTAGTTGATGCAACAATATAAAACGTATTAGTGTTTGTTTACTGTGTTAATCTAGGTAACTTGTTTTATTGTATACTATTGTATATCTTTGGTGACGTGTTTCATACTGTTTTTGTATAATGAAATAAAAGATATATTATTATTATTATATATTGAAGCAAAATTGTGCTCACCATAATTTACAGGACAGGGTAAATCACAGATCTGTGATAAAGCAAAAAATTAATTTTAATTTTAAATTATGTAGGCATTCAGCTGATGCAGAAAAAACACTCATTACGAATTTCAGAAAATTGATAATATACCATTATATTAATCGCGCTAATAATATAATTAGAAAAAACGATCAAAGACAGCTACCAGAAACTTGTTCGTTATTATACAGTGTAAAAAAGTCTGAAATAAATACAGGAATTGAAGGTATGTATTCTTTTTCTTTGTCCTTTTTAAAATTTTAATTACAAAACTTCCTACCAATAAACCTATTTTTTAATTCTACCGCCACATAACTCTTCCAATCCGTTAGAGGGCTCTGTGTTCCCCATCTCAGTCCATTTCTTAAGAGGTTGCGTTATATTCGTGTTGTCTATGGGCAGTCCATAAAAAGGTAGATCTTGAGATGAATGTTTTTGATGCTGTAGTGCTTATGTCTATTAACACTGTCGACACTAGATGACCACTTAATTTTCAGTGGTTTCACATTCATCTGTTAATAATCTTAACATTATCAACAATATAATTTCTATATTACAAGGTGAATTAATTACATTATTAAATTATAATTTTTTATTCTAGCAACGCTATACGTGTTTGCCGACGATTTTTAGTACTGACTGACTTAATTGAGTACCGCGCCTCAATGCCAAGTCGGCACCCAAGTTTCTAGCTTCTGAAATGGCCCTAATTACAGGATAACTTTAAGGTTTTCATTATTTTTTCGTGTTGCGTTTTTTTCGACTGCCGTTACCGCCCTGATAACACGGTAGATTTCCACAACAAAAAAAAATACCGTCTGCAGTTACTTCTGGTTTCGTGACGACCGAGCAAGTTGCTATGCTACGCTCCATGCAACTCCAATTCTCTCTTCTCTGTCTCCTTAATGTTGCATTGCCATTTGCCATGTTTTCTCGTCGTTTTTACCTTCTTAAGTGTTATGTTATGTTCTCGTTCGACGGGGCTTCGTAAATTATAGTCGGTCCAATTTTGACAGGCATCGGATATATTCAAATTTCTACTTTTTTATATAGCTGAAAGGGAGTGCGTAGCGTGGAGTAATGAAGGAAGGTTAGCGGCGGTGTTGTATTTGTTGTTGGTAGTCGAACACGTGCGTTTAATCTCCGGTCATTAAGTAATCATGTTTTAGAGGAGTAGCTTTTTATTAACACACCGTCTGAATTAAATGCGAATTACCATTAAGGGATAAGTTGCTCCAATGGTATATAGGTATGATATACTTTACATTCTGATGATCATAAACATGTTGCAATATTTTCAATTGCGTTCTTATTAAAATTATTATATACACACATACGTTTGTTTGAAATACGAGATGAAACACTTTAACGATTTTTTTTTGTAACGTCTTGGGTGGTAAAACAACTTTTCAAGCTGTAAGTTGATGCCGGTACAAGAAGAACACTACTGATTATGCTAATAACCCACATTAAACGTATTTATCCTGCAAGGTCACCCAGTAGGGATGCAGTCCTACCTGCTGCAATAATTTTTGTGTCTTAAACGCTTGTGTTAACTAGGTATATAGGTATATAAAAGACCTGTCAGCATAAATACAATGAAATGTTTCTAATTGTATGCGCGTGCCTTACATCTAAACTAATTATATAATGAGCTTTCTAGTATTATAAGTTTTAACTGTTGTTTATTGCTTCTTACCACTATTCTGAAGATGCTCTTTTCGTATGTTTTAAAATGTATCTTCCATGGTTCTCTTTTGCTTCAATTTTCCACCCTATCTTAGATATCTGTACAATATTTCAAAATTCACTTCTATATTCCTTCTATTGCATTGTTCCATACAAGATCTGTTAATGTGCGTGTTCAAGTTGACTTCTTATACAGCGCTAGCTGCGAATAGGACGAATAGTGATATTAAACGGAGAAATACATAAAAAATTTGGGGTTCTTTAAACTAATACACAGTATCGGGAAAATCCACACCGCACAAATTAATTTAATAAAAATTCGGGACATATGTTTCAAGAGCACGTCGGCTCTCATTCTCAATCAATTCCCGAATGGCCCTAATTACAGGATAAGGCTTTCATTATTTCTTCGTGTTGCGTTTTTTTCGTTACCGCCCTGATTACACGGTAGATTTCCACAACAAAAAAAAATACCGTCTGCATTTAAAGATTTCCAACCCCAAAGGTCAAATTGTACTTAAATTTGTAATTGTATTTAAACCCGCCCGATACCTTTGCTTATCCTGTGTTACGATAAAAATCCTCAGGATTGAAGCTCATAGCGTGCAAGTAAAAAATAAATAATTTATTTATTTAGTGGGGCGAGTTAGCTCGGGATTCCCGAGATATCTTGGTCGGCCGTATACCCTAGGCGAAATGAATGCATACATATTATGCATACGCCTGGTGTATTGCTTTTTCACTTGAGAGAATGATCTGATCGGAATACTTTCTCTTCTGAAATATAATTTACATAAACAAGTGTATTTTATTATCTTGTTGAATAAAGACATTTAAAAATAATAGATAGGGTACAACGATTCTCCTTGTTTTCTTTTATTTAGTTTTTATACGAAGCACTTCAATTGCACTAATATTAAAAATGCTAATACAATTATCTTTAAGCGAATTAGGTCCTACTATTTAATTAGCAATTTGGATAAAAAATAAACTTTCAATCATCAATTTTTTAAATTTATTACTTCGTTTATATATTAAGTCCAGCTCTACATATATATGAATGTACATGGAACATGACGAAGAATTGATAATTTGATAATACAATTAATTCACCTTGTAATATGAAAATTATACTGTTGATAATGTTAAGATTATTAGCCGACGAAGGTGAGTCCATTGAAAATCAAGTGGTCCTCTATTGTGGACTGTGTTAATAGACATGGGCACTACAGCATCAGAAACATTCATCTTAGGTTCAGAACTGAAGTTATCGATTCTGGACAATTTTTAAGAACTAATTTTGTTTTGCAGGAGGATTTTTATTTTACTGTAAACTACACAAGGTCTATCATCAATCATTTCATTAGTTCTATTATGCTCCACAATAGGACCAAGCGGCCGAGGTGGAAGGGGTTGTCTACAACCCGGCGGATGACATCATAGTTCTATTATAATAATAATTTTATTTCCTCAATGGAATGTTGCCGTTTATCATAACCATCCAATTCATAAATAAAACCGCAAGAAGTTTAGATACACAGTCATGTTCGTTAAAATAGCAGTGTTATAATATATCTTAAAATCCGGAATGTAACTTACAAAATACATAAATAATGAGATTGTATAAATATTACTCTCTACATTTTGAAACTTTTCTATTTAGGCTTTAAAGAAAAAGAAAGATAATAACATTTCCGCGAGAAAATGATACTATTATTCCTTCAAATATCAATCTGTACTCTACGCACTTGTCACTTGCTTTTATTTAAATATTGTTCACTACTACACTAATATTTCGTTTCTTGGTCTCTATTTTGAATGACGGGTGCAGAGCGTCGCGGCATAGATTCCACTAGTTGACGGCAGCGAGTAATTCAGGTTGATTTCCAAGCATCTTGACAAATCTCCCACAACTGCTTGGTATTTTGTCGCTTCGCTGCGGAAACGGCCTTCTTTAAATCGCTTGATACATGCTCTATTGGGTTTAGGTCTGGCGATTGTGCAGGCCAGACCAATAATGTGATATTGTCCATAAACCATTGTTTAGCCTAGCTAGAAATGTGTTTAGGGTTGTTGTCCTGCATATAACCCCATCGTAACGACATTTCTTCTTCAGCGTAGGGTAGCATTACATATTGAATTAGACTAAGATAGCCGCCAGCGTCCAAAATGCTCTCAATTTTGTACAGTGGTCCAACACCATATCAGGGAAAAACATCCCCAAACCATTATTTTGGAGCCCTCATGCTTAATAGTTTCCTTTTGTGTACTTTGGACTAAACTCCGATGATGGAGGTCTTCTGACATGTCCCTGGGACCCATGAGCGTCAAACAAAACAATCTTAGATTCATCGCTTCACTTCGTGAATCCCATAATGCATGCAGACGTGCAAAAGCGAATCCGTTTTTTACTTGTCTTTTATTTAACCAAGGCACCTTTCTCGACCTTTTAGCCTGTAAGTTTGCTTCTAAAAGCCTCCTTCTAACAGTTGAAGTACTTATAGGGAGGCAGAGTTCCCGTTTAATTTGGCTGGACGACATAAAGGGGTTCTTTTTAATAAACCCGAGTATGTTTCTACTTTCTTTCAGCTTTTTCGAGTTTAATATCATCTTAACTGAGCATCCAAGCTGGCCTCTTTTCTTGGGTACAATGTTTAGCTCGTCCCATTATAGTGTCGCGAACGGCTTACATTTAACGGTCAAAATGAATATACTAAAGTATTGGTATATAAATTAAGACTGTGTCTAAATCTAAATTTTATGTATCATCTATATAACACGAGTGTTTGGACGAATACTACGGAATACTGCTATTTTGAACATCTGCAATCCCCACATAGCTCTATATAATTGGGGAATTCCCCGAATATCTGGTTGTTTCTGTACACAAGGCAATACATATGCATTTCAAAGCAGATACGACGTATTTCGTTGACAAATACAATTGTGACACTTTCATGCAGGACTGCTGTTTTAATGAAGGACTGTAAATGTACATCCTGTATCTTACGCGTTCACTCAAAATAATCCATACTGTAATGGCCTAAAGTATTCATTATTGCTGGCCCTCTCCCAATTCTCCTATACCAATTGGTATTTAATTTCTGAAATCAGCCATATCAGTTTCGTGCTATAATTACAGGTCGAAAATTTAGCATTGACAAGAAGCAGCAATTTAGGAATGCTGCACTGTAGCAAGAAATTCATACTGATTGTGTTATGGCTTAAGCACCAATATGTTTCCATTGATCGAATCGGTATAGAGTTTGAATCAACGAAATGGATTGGAATAATAAAACTTGGATTTATTATAAGTCTATATCTTCAAAGTCTAATTTCCACCAATTACCTTTTAATTAATTATTTCTTATGGTGTCTATAAATGCTCTTACATACCCTTAGCAAGTATTAGCAATACTTGTAACTAATTCCCTAAATTATAAATTGATAAAACCAGATTCATTTGTAGTCCATAATTATAACGGAAAATCACTCTTCTGATTAACTTGCCAGTTTCCAGTTTCAAAACTTATTTACATATACACGCTTCATTAACCGCACGGACTATCTGCAATCGGCTGTCTTATTAATTTATTATGTACACATAAAGAGGATAACATAATTTCTGTATTACTGCTGTAGGTAAGTTTATATGCACCAACAGAGAGCTTTAGATTATTTATGTAGCATTTATCAAGTGATCTCGACTCGCTTTGTTCATACATTAAACGTGTTTTTTTCCCAACCGGGAACAATATTATCCGGTAGTTCTATCAATGAAAAACCGGAGACGGTTACTTATTGCCCCTCTAGTCTAACGGTTAATTCCGTTGTGTCTTGCGCACGTAAATCATTATTATTTGTTGTTATGGTGTTCTAGAAATGAAATTCCCAAGTTTGTAAGTAAGTGTTTCATTTCAAAAATAAACATATAAAATAATGATTGTAATAATAATTGGTAAGACAATCCCGTTAAATCGCTTTGCATGCCAAATTACGTTATCGGCCCGCAACCAACAGTTTTGGGACTGCTTTTGTGTCCAATGAAGAGAAATCTCATCTAAATAAAGTTCTTTCGTGCAAAGTCGTAAAACAGGTCTTTTTATCTTAATAGTTATTTGAAATGCCGTCAATTAATTAGGTAACAGATCGAGTGTGAATATTATTTTTGGTAGAAACAAACTTTAACATTGGCTTAAATTTCGATTATGGCCGTAGATAGATAGATGGAAATATGATAAAATATAAATATTGTAAAAGATAGATCAAAATATAAATATATAGATAAAGTGTTTATGGACAAGCACATAAATACGAATGGGTTACAACACGTTAAAATCGTAGTGTAAATATTCCTGGATGAAGTATATGGGTTTATTTATAAGGATTTTCTTTATGCATGGCTTAAATTGAATGAGAGCGGTCCGCCCTATTTTCGCTGGCAGTTTATCATAAAATTTTATGGCGTGGTAATTGTCTTCAGGCGCTGGTACGAGATTCTTATATTAAGGTACTTTCCTTTGAGATTCTACACGATGTTTTTGCAGATACACTACTCAATGCCATTACAGTTTCTTTTTGTAGGCGAAGCGCGACTTCAGCCTACAGCCTACGCAAATAATACATAATATATATATCGCTCGTTCAGAATACCCAGAAAAGTTATCGGTCGTGCAGAGCTGGCTTTCCTCTTTGCGGCAAATGTAAACTGTTGAGTCTTACCAACATTTAATTTTTCCCCAGATCACAGCAGGAAAGCCTCCATCGAATACGTCCGTAACATATTGGACCAGGTCAGCGATAGTTGTTGTGGTGGAACCTTGCTGACTTGGATGCAATACTTTAATTTGCCAATATAGCTCACTAATCTGTTCCCAAATAATGGTTTCTCTTATTGTAGGTATCCCAAGCAGTATTGAAATGGGCCTGCAATTGTCCAGCTAGAAGTGAATAAAAGAATGGTAATCCTGTAAGTGGTCTTAGTAGTGGTAATTTTTGAGGGTCTGCCTGCAAATCTAAACGCCGTGGATTCGACAATTTTTGTGCTATGGTGTGCGAAGACAACTACATGATTTTATTCAACATCATCATAATCCTTAAGCCGTACTAACAACCTCCCCCTAAGGGTGTATGGAGTTTATGGAATTGAGTAGTGTAGAATCGGCTTTTTGCAAATTTCTTTCCATATCTTTCTATATTGCGTGTTTTGTTGGATTTTTTACCCATTTAATTCCTCGCTGCAGTGCGTCTTCCAACCACATTCTTCTCGCGTTTATTTACTTTTTACTATCCTTTCTTCTAGCATCCCTCTCACGTGTCCATACCACCTCAGCTGTCGTTCTTCTATTTTTTCTAGTATATTATGTTATTTTCAATTTCATCTATACGTTGTATTTCCGATCTTTTCCATTTTTGTTTTTATTAATTAATTTATTAATCTTGTAAAAAATTTTGAAAAATAAATCTCCACCATTATCCTACACCTTTTAATGATTTCATGTGTTTCAACAATGTAAATGTCTTCGACGATTAAAATGCTTTTGTCTATTTTTGTATAGGCAAAACTTGAAATCATTAAGATTATAGACATTACTACGTCATTGGTAATTAATATATACTACTGTGTTGGCTGGGAATATGGTCCTGTTATCTAGTTAATATATACTAAAAGGCGTCCCATGAGCGGGTATGCAAAATGGTTCCGTTTAATACGAAATTGACTCCGCTATCTCCTCCGAGTAGGTGCGGTTTACGGAGTGGGCGTTATTATATACACTAAAACGCATACATGAGGCGTACGTCAAAATGTGCGGTTTAATCGGGTTATATATACTAAAGGGCATACAAATGGCCTACATATGTATAAAGTTGCATTTTCGTCGTAAGGATTTGCAAGTCGGAAAATTATTCTTTTCCGATCGGGGGTGTTTTTCCAAGATTGCGGGCGTATTTGCGCGACGCGTTGAAATATTTAAATTTCGATTGGAGTTCCGGGGGTCCCGGGAAGAATTTTTCAAGGTTTTGCCTATTTAAAAGCGACCCGCGGACTGCCCTATGATTGCACAGCGCGCTCTCATTGGTTGGCCGCTTTTTTTACTCAGATTTTAATTAGCTGTTCCTAGTGAAGTAATTTTGAATTTGCCGCTCTTTCTGGATATAAGCTTATTTCGCATGTGTGATACGCATGAAGATCTCACCGCCGTATACTATAGTATTATATTATATTAGCAACATAACCTTTAAAGTTTAATGCTATCGGAACACTGTACCGATTTCTACTAAATTAAAACGGAGATACGGCACCTAATGATACATTTATCTCCTCGTTTATAGGCGTAAACACAACTGCAATTAATAACGAAACGGTCATTAATTAAATTTAACGTTCCGACGGAGACGTAATGTAGAAATGGAACATAATCTCCAGCGTAATTAAAATCTAACATCGGAGGTAACTAACCATGCACAACCAACTCCCATATACATACATAGAATCGGAACGGCAGAAAATGAGAGAAAATCTCTCCGGCGAGGCGACGAAACAGAGAGATGAGAAAGACGCTAGGTTGTTACATACATACATTCTGTTCTTTTTGAATGAGCGAAGACTCACGAAGACGAGCCCGAAAGATTTTCGAACGGGTCCCGCCATAAGACTATACACAGTTGAAGTGTTGTGGTGAGAAGACCGGAAGCCATAATTCGTTCGCATTTAGTCAGTTAATTCATTCCCACGACAGCCAGTCCCCGAATATCGGTTGGTAAGAAACGCAAAACACCTTTTGGCCTCAGTATAACAGCTTTCCGTTCCATATAAGCGTTTACTTAATGTGTGTATGATAATTAGCGTAGACAAAATTGCCTTAATGTATACAATTTTTGCGATTCAAGAATTAACAGGCGAAAATCCCTTTGGTAGGGGAGCAGTTACAAACAAGTAAATACATAGTTCCTTTACCGTCAGTAGAATCAAGATATTAAATAATTAAATTGACGCAAATCCACCGGAGCGAACTCGGTAGTTGACACTTATGGTACATAAGAGGATTATATGATTAATAATAGCACCTTTTTATGGAGGGATCTAATCGGATTAACTCAAAATTAATCATTCCAATTACATATAATAAATGACTATGATGTTTATATAGGTTTTAGTTTGTAGTTATAATTGACGAGGAAGCATTAAATAGTCATTAATTTTATTGGTAATTAAATAAAATAGTGAATTTAATTATACCTGAAACACAAAGACCAGGTATTAAGTAAATGATAAAAGTAGTATGGCTAAGTGCTTTTGATTTATGGGGCTAGCATATGGGGAATTTAAATATAAATATTGATTTTTCACCATTTCTTGG
This sequence comes from Osmoderma eremita, assembly GCA_031763485.1. Taxonomy (NCBI): domain Eukaryota; kingdom Metazoa; phylum Arthropoda; class Insecta; order Coleoptera; family Scarabaeidae; genus Osmoderma; species Osmoderma eremita. The sequence continues at coordinate 18,216 of JARFOC010000782.1, read as the reverse complement.
TATTTGAAAAATATTGTAATCGCATCTATTTGAATCGTTTATTGTTGAAAGGAGGCAAGCGACATTCGACAAGTTCTGAGAAAAACGTAAAAAACTATTTCGATTGTATTATTTTTAATTAGTTCTCTTGCTCAAACGTAAATGAATATTTTAAAATAAGGTAGATCTGTGCGAAAGAAAGTCGAAATTTTTTTTTCTTTATAAATTATTTTTGCTTTTTTAAATGTCACTTAGCCCCTTTCAACAACTTATTAAAGCAATTCCTTTTAAAGTGTTTATTGGGGAAATAATTTCAAAATAAATGAAAAGAATACACTTTATGTTTTGGATTTATTGGTTGGCCAGTTAACAACCTCATCGTAAAATGACCTATGGTTATCCGGAATATATTTTATCATAAGGTTTTGATATGCTCTATTTGTGTTTCCATAATCGGAATCTTGTTTTGATATGCCTTATTTGATGGCAATCTGACGACACCTGCACTACGCATTTTTAAATGAAAGTGTGTGTAACAAAAGGGCTATTAATAAAGGGCGAAGTAGTAACATATCTGGATTTCAAGGCATCATACTTAAAGTGATGAAACTGTGATACTGAAAAATTATGTTTTTCATTTCGTGACTTCTTTTGTTTGTCTCTACAAAAACAATATTCTTCTTATAAAATCTAGTCCATCAGTTTTTGAAATCCAAGATATCACTGTGAATTTTCTGCTTGCACTGGATGTGATTATCAGGTTGGGGAACTTATGCATAGAAAAAATTCTGCCATAATGCCTCAGATGTTTTTTCGCAGTGCCAAAATTCCTATCACACGGCAAAAACGAATGGCCTCTAATGGGATAAATATGTTCAACTTTTTTAAATCTTGTCTCAATTAACGCCATACACACCCTAACCACTGTAGAATGAATGAAACCACGTGACCTTGTTTCTACATAAGTTGTTGAAAAGGGCCAAGCGACGTCGCTTACCTCCTTTCTACACTATTCGCGGCCGCCCGTGTAGTATTTATTTCCATATAACGCATCGGAGTTTGCATCCTTTCAACAGAAAACGACGCGGATAGAGAAGGAAAACAAAATTCTTGCAATAACTCGAAACACTAGAAAACAATAAACGATTCATTTATAGTTTTCATTATACATTCTTTCTACATTTCACCTTATTAATTGTCATTTGACCATAAAACATTACCACCGAAAGAACGAGGTTGCAGTTCTGATGTGTGACGTCACGATAGATAGGTGTTCCCAACAAGAATAGAAGCGATATTACAGTACAATAAAGCTGAGCAACTTATCACCTAATATATAAAAGTTATATAGTTACCGAAACAAATTTATGGCTCTAAATGCGTTCTGTTTCCTATTATGTAGTTTATGAGGAACGAGTAGTAACAACAATTTATGCACCTCCTCCTGATTTGTAGCTAATTGAGTTGCTCGTGTAGTACAACACTCTCCTTATATCTTTCTTAAAAGAATCGTTTATATACGCGCCGATACATATAGTCACTTATGCGCAGAAATATACAATCTGCATAGGCTATTCTATCCGTACACCGTGGCTTAAAAGTACGTAAAGGAAGTCCATTCAATTTATGACCTCCTCGTGTTAGTCGCCTTTTTTTCTTCTTCGCGTTGTTCGCTTGTTCCGCGATGCGTTTCTTCTTTTGTTTCTCCCGTTGCGCGGGCACGTGGCTAATTCGCTCGGCCGCCTACGATGGAGTTCAGAAGATACCCAGCAGCAATCACGGAACAGACATCTGCGATCTTTATCTGCTAGGCGCTGTTCACCTCTTTTTCGAGCGTGCTCGTATACGTGTGTGTATACACCTTTCTACGGAACGGACCGACGTATTTTGCGACTGCGTTAACTTAACTAATATCGCCGGTGGCAAGCAGCTACATATACCTAGTGTATGGACTCGAATTATTTCAGTAAAACCTAATGGCCGTTAATAATAATGAGATTTCTAATTTCATCTTTTTGTTGGTTATATATATGTAGCTTTAAGTCTGCCAAGATGGGAACGTTCATATATGATTCTTTTATATATATATTGGAATGTTACAAATTGCTAATTAAATTAATAATGAATTCTAATAATAATGATAAATTTGGATTCTTTTTATTTATGTAAGTTGACACAAGTCGGACAACTTCTGAATGATAATTCACTGACGGTGAAAACGGTTATTCTTATTTGTGTCAGATGTGTGAAGATGACTAAATTTATTATAAATTTTTGGACCCCAATAGTCGACGTAGCGCTGAGACACCTGGACCCTATGATACGGGATTCTCATGTTATTTCTATTTCGGGTTTCGTAGTCGTGGTAGGCATCCGTTGGCATGGAACTTCCGTGGGTTATCCATCACAAACTGAAGGGCGGCAAGTATATAAAGTGATGGTATGGTTTCTTGCTGAAAATACGGTCTGCAGCTTTGTTTTAGTTTAGTTTTCATCCTCCGGATAATATATATATATAGAGGATGCTAGTCTCATCGCTAGTTCATTGATATGTGCCCTCCACGTCAACTTGCCATCCAAGGTTAATCCTAAGTATTTGACGGTGCTCGACGTTGAGCTGTCATTTATCGCCAAGAATGTAAGACGCTGCGTCTTTTTCTCATTCAATTTTAAGTTATTATTTTCAAATCAGTTTTTAGCACCATCCAACACTCTTTTAGTTTTAGTCTTAAGGTCGTCGCCAACCGTAGCAGTCACCACAAAAGAAGTATCGTCGGCAAGGGAAGTTTTTCTTGGAGATATATTGCAAGGTAAATCGTTTATAAATATTATAAATAATAAAGGGCCCAGAATTGATCCTTGCGGTACTCCTCTTGCTATGGGTGTCGTAGACCCAATATTTTGATTTTCCTTCTTAGCGAAAAGTTAAGATGTGTTGCTTTCTTTGGGTTTAATCTTAGTTTGTTTTTAGCAGCAAACCGCCCATCCGTCTCCTGCATGACTTTTTCAGTCCTTTATTGAAGGCGAACACTAGCTTTATCGTTCATGAACGATGTATCATCCGCATCCAGACGTATGGTGTTAATATATATAATGAAGACTTGAGCCTTTGCGGACACCACGCGTATTAATACACATTGCTGACGCATGTGATTCTATTTGAACATACTGCTGCCTATCATAGAGGTAAGATTCCAGATTTCGATATACGAACGAGGGCATCCAGAAAATGAAGCACTATTGTGTTCTACCTCCATAGTGAATTTAATGTCTGGGTGTAGACTATTAAGGTGATTCAAGAAATCAGGCAAGGTATGCTCTCCATGGGGACAAACGATAAACGTATCGTCCACATATCTAAACCATACTTTGGATACTAAAGGCTGTAAAAACATTATACAGTGAATGGCAAAACCTGGAATAATATTTATTATTAGGCAATGCTTTTTTTATAAATGTTTGTGCATCGTACGATATCAACCAAAAACATACATAATTCATTTTTTGTATAATATTTGAGACTTTTTGTATCTGATTGTAATTTTGAACCACGTTCGTTATTACAATGACTGTACCTATATTGTTTACACATGGCTTTGTTATACAAATAAAGAAGATCGAAATATTTTATTTAAACATTGGATCTTAGTACACTGACAATGGGAGAGATGACATAATAACTATTCTTATGCGTGATTCAGTCAGTGTAGGTACTGTACTGCCCACGTGGCCACAAATTAACTGCAGAATCTTAGCGGCAACCACATAAGATATAATATAAACTGTAAATATGTGTATATATCGTCGTTTATAAGTATCATAAAGTATTAATGGCACGACAAAAGTGCACTTAAACCTTTTATTTATTTCCGTTACCGTTAAGTAACAAAAAAGTTGTTATATTGTTTGGAATTAAGTGTGAAACGTACACAGGATGCTTGATAATTTTCTTTAATCTTTGTATTAAAATTGAATCGATTTGCTTGATAAAATTTAATTATTAAGTAAAGATTGCAAGGGCTCAGGGGCAGTATAATAAACACAGTGTCTCGGATCACTCCCCACCTTACAATAGATTGATAAATTCCAGACATGTGTTTTGGTAATTTTCGTAATCATTTAAGGAATTGACACTGAAAAACATATTCCTTCTATAAATGTATTAACAAGTCTTACGCGTCAGTAGCACACAGACTTTTGGGAAGTTAATTTAGGCTTCGTAAACTCAGTAAGATAAAAAATCATTCAGACGGATTTTGTTTTCAATGAAAAAAAAATGCAGCAAATTTTTACCAGGAAGTGTATATCCACTGAAAAAAATTTTTGCAATCACTATTTCAAATTCATAAATCTATCCAAGCTTTTTCTATACAGTTTCTATTGACTCAACCACCTGTTTTTATATGATCGAACTGAACCGAGATCTGTCTGCTAATTATATTTTCCGGAATAGCGACGGATAAAACCAGAATCTTATTAGGTACACATAATTGTGACGCACAGTAATATACGGTTACTTACTGCAAGGCTTTTGATTTAGTAAGACTGTGTTGACGTCTCATAACTAAGTTACTGTTACGGGACAGTTACAGTACAATCAATCTTGCATTTCCATTCGAAATATATCACCTATAGGATGCATCAAATGACAATGGTGCTCATTATTTCATCACAATATAATATGATTCGTTGTTAACGGAGCGAGATGAACAATTTTATGGGCAGCCTCATTATGCAACTAACTGTATTTGTATGCGGCATCGATAAAGATTTGAGAGTTAATAACTGTTAATAACGTCACAATGTTCAAAAGGAGAGATAATAGTTTGTTCTATTGCTACATAGCTAGTAGTAACAGCATCTTATTTGTTGCAATAAAATTGTACAGTATGTCTACAAGTAGTAAAAAAAGAAAATTATATAAATAAAATATAAATACGAGTGTAAATAAAATTATATATGTAGTGGTAATAGGGAGAGTGTTAACGCAGTTTTTTGTGTATGAGTGGGAGCGAGATGGTGGGCGCCGGGGAAACTTGAATCACGCCTCAACTTGCCTGTGACGTAATCGAAGGAATCTTGTTTACAAATATTATTTTTTCTTACGGGCAACGAAGTGGGATATATCGACAGCACCATTTGCAACAATTTATTCTTGCAACAAAGTAGTAGCTAGACATTCTTAGAATTGAAAACCTATTCCAAGTTTTGCTTCCTTAAAATTATAACCAAGTTAAATATGAAGAAGATAAGTAAATATATTGCCAGACGAGTTCATGCAGGAGTCACTTAATAATAATAATAACTACAAAAACTAAAGTACTGGATGAATCTTTCCGAAATTTTGATAGATGTCGACTAGTACTGACAGTCGGTAATGCAGATTTTCACACAAAGCGCCATCTCTCGTCAAACACTGGTATTTATCATACCATCCTAGTATTCAAGGTTTTGTATCAAAAGCTGCGTTCCTTTTATTCGTTCTACGAGAACTATTTGTATCTTGACGTTCGTTTATTACAAACGGAGCTAATAGATTTCTTTTTTAATCCTTCGAAATATTAGGAGTGGAGTGAATGGAACACATTCCGCGACGCTCCACAAACACCGAGTGGGAGACGTACGGTTTATAGAGTAATAGAGCCGGTTATAACCTCACTTTTTTGTAAAATTTTAAGAAAGAAAAAATAATACATAAAATATTCATATTTAATGTCCTTTCATTCGCCTTTTGGTGTTTTACATACGTTATGCTCAGTGCTATAGCAACATCAGTGTTTGAATAAGTTATTAAGCTTATGATAAGAACCAAAAAGGTTCTACAACCGTTCGAATATAAAATACACCAAAATCCACTATTCACTCTTTTAACGTTCCTAGATCCGCACCTGTCGGCACTGCTCCAAGTCCAGAACAAATAAACGAACGCAGCTAAAATATCATGGTTGACTGTGTCGAAAGCCTTCAATAGCTCTTACCTGTTAAATTTAGGGATTTTTTTGTTGAGGTACCGTATATGTCTTTGGTATGCTTGTGTTTCAGGTGTTTCAAGAGGATTTCTTCGATTTCATTGGCTAGCTGGACTTATAATTTAAAAACAAGAACAAGAAACTTAAACATGAAAAAAATTTTCAAAAATACAGCTGTTAGAATTAATCGCACGTGAAATACATTTTTGCCATAATCAAAAAAAAAACATTGTTCATTTGGTTTATTAAATTACACCCAAAGGTTAAAGCCAGTTGTTATAATGCTATAATAGTGAAATACGATCAATTTAAACCAAATAATATAATGTGTACGCCTTCGGGAATTGAGTATATATACATTTTCCACATGCAATGTTATCACATGTAACTAAACGCACAAAATCAAAAAAGAGCTCCCCATGTGCACGATATATTGTCAGACGTTATTTATGCGTGCCGTTGGCGATTCTTCGCAATTACCCAGTTCTAGTAAACTCAAATAGGGTCGACGGGTAACTGTACACTTCATTCAAGAAAAGCGACTGCTCCCCAGGTGTTCGCGTTCATTCCTTCTTTTTTTCTTCTTCGTCTCTTTTCTCCTTCAATTTTCGAAACCGTCCATCGCGGGGTTGCTATGCACATAACGGGCGCAGTGTTAAAGAGCGTTGTAGTGGTATTGGAAGGAGGCGTGCGACGGGAGCCTAATTATCAGGAGGAAGTGTTTAAATATAATTCCGCGAAATAATGACAGTCGGAGGGTATGTGAACGAGAAGGATCCTCGGTTTAAATTGGGTTGTTATCCGGTAAGATGGGTGTAGTTAAAAGATGTTTGTCGTTAAGTAGGTAAAAGTATTTCGAAAACTAAGCCAGTAATGGAGTATGTTTAAATATATACGCATGTAAATAGTGAAAAGCAATTCAAGGCCGGTAAAGTAGCGTAGACGTTAACAGAAGCAATTACTACTTAAGGTAGCATAATAATTTGTTTCAACTCGAGCTTATTATCGTGAAAATTGTTATTAGTGTTTTGCTTCCCACAGTTTCGATTCTTCAAATGCTTTTGTTGCCTTAAAGCCGTGAATTACCAGCCTGTTAGTAAGTGAAGTACACATAAGAGAATTTCCTGAGGATGTTGGGTAAAATCAAGAAAGAAACTGCATAATTTAACCCTAATACCTAAATTTTACAAATGTCGCAGAGCAATAGGAAAATCATCGCACGACACTCTGGTTGTATACTGCAGTGGTGAGGCTCATGATTACCTATGGCTGCCTAATTTGGTGGGCAAAGACAAATCAGAGGCAAACAACAACCAAACCCCTAGGAATTCAAAGATTGGGATGCCTCTGTATTACAGGTGCAATAAGAAACACAGCAACTGCAGCCATTGAGACCATACTAAACCTACCCCCACTTGATGTCAATATCAAAGGGGAGACAAGAATGGGAGCATATAGACTAATGTGCAATGGTAGTTGGAAACCTGGGAATAACCTAGGAGATACCAAAATAACAAGGGTTGTTGAAAATCCCGTGTTAGATATGAGCTGCGACTCAATGATTCCTAAACTCTCCTGAAACAAAACTTTTCATTCCATTTATGTTTTTAACCAAAATACATGGTGTTTACATCGTCAAAATAAATAAATATCTTAATTTTTTGTTGAAATCTTCTGGCCCCGAGTCTTTTAATATCGTCCGGCAGCTGGTTGTAGAATTTTGAGCCATGGTAATTTGCCGAGTACTTAGCTTTTTTTGATGCGATGGAATAATGCGATAAAAGTGTAGATCACTTTGAGCAGTATACTTATTTTTCGTTTTACGAATATGCTCTAGACACGCCAAGGTATACACCGAGGGGGTGGTAATGTTTAAATAGGTCCTTACGAGGTGCACGATATGGTTTGTTGCATAGGATCCTAACGGCGGCCTTGCTCCTGCTTCGAAGTCATGACAGACTGCGAGGGGTTGAAAGAAAGGCTGAAACGAATATCGCAGGAGACTAGAATCTGGCACACAGACGGATCGGAAACAAACTGCAATCTGTGCGATACAAATCTGCGCTAGAAAGTGTCTGCAGCAGGGATCAAATAGCAAACCGCTCTACATTCTCATGGATAGTCAAGCTGCCTTAAAGGCATTGGGATCTTATCCGATATCTTCCAGGCTAGTATGGGACTGCCTGCAAGACCTTCAAAACCTGGCGAAATACAATACAGTCAAACTGATGTGGGTGTCGTGATATGGGGGGATTGCAGGCAATAACCAGGCGGATCAGCTAGCAAGGAAGGGTTCCGAAATGACCTTCATTGGACCTCAGCCAGTTCTCGGGATCACAAAAAGTGCTCCGCGTTGTGCGGTGACTGAGCGGGTGATTGAAGAACAGCAGAAACACTGGCACCATGAAGCAGGACAGAAATGCAGCGAATAGATGATGAGGAAACCATCACAAAATTTGGCAGCTGGCATACTGTCCCTTGGTAGAACGCAGTTTAGGGTGAAGATGTGTCTACTGACTGGACACGGCAACCTAAGGGAACATCTACACAAAATTGCAGTATGCAGGGAGGAACCTCTGTGTAGATTATGCAATGAAGAGGAGGAGACGGCATCTCACTTTATTTTTGAATGCTATGCAGTAAGCTACCGGAGAAACTCCCTGTCAGGTGCAGCAGAGGAGACACTGCGGGGCATACCGGAAAATGATTTGGCGCACACACTACTAAGCCTTGTCAGAGGGTAAATCCGTTCGGATAGTCAGGAAACAACCGAGGCCGCAGTGTTAGGGGATGTGGAAGACCTTTTTCTGCATTCGGAATTCAATCAATCAGAAATTTAAATTCAGAAAAAAACAACATGTAAAAAACATAAACGTTTAATATCATAATTTTATATTGTGGCACATTATTTATGTGCCAATTATTTTATTTAAGACACTCATATCGTGTGCCTCAACAGGACAAGGTGCCTTTATACAGATGGCTGGCATAGACAACAAAAAACTGAGGCCTCAAAGTGTAAACTCGAAGAGATAAGTCACAGTTATTTTAAAGAAATTCTGTGTTCTTTTGAAAAAATAACCCACTGTAATGTAAACTATTTGTTTGTTAGAGAGTTTCCACTTTGAGTCCTCAGTTTTTTGTTGTCTATGCCAGCTATCTGTATAAAGGCACCTTTTGCTACCTGCGCACTTAGATGTTGATGCAGACGATATGTTTTTCTTAAGTAAAATATCGACTGACCCTGTACAAAGACCATTGAACAGAAACCTATCTGAGTGGAATCGATGAATGTATGTCAAACAACTTTTAGTGTAACTTTTAACTATTCTGTATTCCTACTTGCCAAACGTTTATAATCAATAAAAATAATTAAGGCGTCAAGATTATCCGATGCGATTTGGATATTTATTTGGATGTAGCTGAGTAGCTGTAAGCAGCTGAACGTAAATTTACTTTGGCAACTTTGTATAGCTACCGATTTTACAAGTGGATTTTTTTGACAATGCGGTCAGTTATTTTTTAACGAAAAAGCAAACAGGGGATTCCTGACAACGCAAATAGGAATTTACAAACAATAATGTCTCTCACGCCGCAGGAATGCAATAACTACGCATCGCAGTGTTATATCGAAACGACGCCACGACGAGCAAGCAGAACAATGTTACGCGAAGTAACCTCATCGCAGCAATCTCGCGTCTTTTTCGTTTATTGACAGGCCGGCGACGTAACTACCGAGAAAGACAAAGGAAATTGCAAATGACACTTTCTAAGAAATCTATAATAAACACACACTTGACCGTCTCGGCCGACTTCGGAGACAAATCGGGTGAATAGCACCCAACAATGAAATTGCGCGTCGATTCCTCGACGAGAGATTGAAGAGGCAACACGAATTAGAACAATGCGCCCACGTAATGTGGATTAGCAGCGAACGATATCAAAAAACAAGTATGAATAGTACTTTTTCGCATCTAAACATCAATGTCGTGTCATAAATACGTTGATCATTATGTTGGTGATTATGCCCGTTTAAAACTGATCGGTTAAATATGTCGATTATCTTCGGCCAGCGTACGTGCGGTAAGATCTGAAGTTGTTAAACTAGCCAGGTAACGTCAGCTTGGAATTGAAGTAATGCATAGGTTTTACCTTATCCGGGTGATTTATAATCGAAATGAAGCCTGAAAATGAGAATCTATGCGAATAGAATTCACGGAATTCGCTTCACTTTTACTCGCAATCGGATTTGAAGTGTTTGTTGTTAGTCATGCAATGTATGTAACTGCTTCAATTTATCCATACAAGATTTATAAAATACAAAGAATATTACGGGATCTGCTTATTTTATACAAGCTGAAAATTACAGAACAATAACTTTACTAGAGAGTATAACCGAAGATCTCCACCACAAAAACTATAACCAAACCCAAAATGCATCTGTGACAGTTTATGTAATGACATCTGACATTTGACACTTCCGACATTCTTTTACACCTACATCTCCATTTGGACATACCTAATTAAGATATTCTAAATCAATGAAATACATTCTTTTTGAGTATTTTTAAAATGAATTGAATTTTTGACGTTTGATATTCTTTATTTGAAGTGTGGAGTTGAATACTTCATATTTTGCGTTTAATATCTAAATATCTGACATCCCACATTTGACAAATGAAATCTGACACTTGACATTCAGCATTTGATACTTTCAACACTGCTTTACACACAGACACAGATGCCCATTAATTTGGGCATAAGTAATTTATTTTAAACTGGTATAATAATAAAAAGAGTTTCTTTGATTTCAATTTTTTTTTGAAATTTGACATCCTTCATTTATTAATTAACATTTCACGTTCTGTAATTAGGGTTTTATGTAACACCAGAATTTCTAAAAACCCTTGAAATTTGACATTTAGGACATTTAACGGTTGTCGATATTTGTCATTTTCGACATTTGACATTTTTTAAATTTTTGATATTTGACACTTTTGACATTCTGCCATGTGACATGTTTTATCTTGTAATTTTTTCTGTTTGACTTTTTGGCATCTGACATTTGGCATTTTTAACATGACATTTTTTACATTTGCCATTTTTGTCATTTAACCTTCTTTAATGTGATAATGGCTAGAATAATACGTAATTTTTTGACATTTGACACTTTTGACATTCTGCCATGTGACATGTTTGACGTTGCCATTTGACGTTTTGGCACCTGACATTTCACATTTTAAAAATCGGACATTTTTGACATTCAATCTTCTTCAATCTGATAATGGATAGAATAATACGTAATGTCAACGAAGGGACCGAACGATACAAAATGGATCAAAGAGCGTTGAAAATAAGATGAGATCAACTGAATTTATAATTAGCGGGCTTAGTGTTGTCACAAAGTTTATAACACTGCCTAGTAATGCCACTGTTAGTAATGTTTCTCACAAACTGAAAATAATAATTATAGGTTATGTTAAAATGCTTTATTTATAGTACATGATTTTGATGAATGTCTTAATAATGAAGCAACTGATTTCAAGGAAAATGAGGGGTTTTTAAAATAATTTTCGGGAAGGGAAGTTCTGCGTTCCAAATTGAATATTTTTGAATCTTACAAATGTGACAGCTATTATAATTTAATGTGACACTTCATTGACAGATAAAAATATGTGTTACCAACCAAGTTGTAATATTCACAGCTTACTATATTCCATTCATTACCGGATACTTGGCTATGCCTGAGGTGTCGTACTAATGACTAAGAATACAGACGATCTGCAGCGCGCAATTATGTAGATTCCAAACAACGGCAAAAGAAGTTCAATATCTATTAATAAAAAGAACGAATCTATGGTCATACCAAAATAACCTATCGATGCAAATTCGCGGTTAAAGATGAACCCATTAAACAGAACATGTGTTGCACATATTTGTGGGTTGAAATAAGTAGTTGAAAAACCCTACATCAGAAGTACTGATTTAAGCAAACAAAACATGAAGAATATCCGGTTGCTTGCGGGATATAATAGTGAAAAATAAATATATGATCACCGACAGCAATACACAATTTTCATGAGGCAGATTTGCTATACAACTATTTACTGTTAGACATTTTCAAACCATAATTAGTAAATTATACCACGCAGTTACAGCGTTTGAATCGACCAAATTCCTTAAGCTCTATCTATTTAATTTAAGCATTTTTTTAAACTTAAACTTGATTATAATGTGTTTGTAAGCCAAAATGAGCTGTTGGGTGACGTCTTTTGAATAATTCCGATGTAATGAGTAAGAAAAAAAACGCGCAATCTAATCCTATTCCATAATTTTAGTTGTAATTCTAGTCACAAGACATATGTATATACATGTGTATACATGTATGCTATATATACACATATATGGGATCTAATATTATAATTTTTAGATGTACCTACACATGCCATCCATTTCAAGGTAAGACTCGTACGAGAAGACCGGTAGCAAAATAAGGCGATGGCAGTCACGCGACCGACATGAGAAACTCTCGGCGTTCACGTCTTCCTATCACAACAGCTACGAGCGCTGACTGTTAATTAGTTTTCGTGACGCTTCGATATTGCTTCTGATTCTAACAAGGGAACACTGGTAACCCGCACATCTCGATTTCCATGAAACTGCACACTGACTGAAAGAGTACCTTGGTATAAGAACAACACCACTTTCTGTTTCTGCCCAACCCCCTGATATTGGTGGTACAGCCCCTCCCAAAGGTTTGAATGATTTTTCAATTTTTGTAAATATCTCGGCAATTATAACAGATTTCTTGGATTTTGTAGAATATAATTTGAAGCATATTACATAGTCTCAAAGATGACGCGAATTATTTTGGGAAAAAATTAATAACGGGGGACCAGAGTACACCATACCCCCCATTTTCGTTTGTATTTTTATTTTTCACAAATAAAGTCGATTTTATGTAGAAAATGGCGCTGTATTAGCAAATATAGACAGTTAATAATTATATAAATGATATGAGAAAACGATAAGGATTATGCAAATATTGTTTGTGTTCCTGAAGAAGGAGGCAGTGTTGTTGATCTAGATTACTGTATGTAGAATACTGGAAAATTGATAAAACCAAGCGACGTTCTCTCGAATCTATGAAACATCATTTCAGAATATTTGCTATATATACTAAAAGGCATCCAAATGGCGCGAAAAAATCACAAAATTTTGTGGAAATTTACGAGTCTTTTCCCGATCGGTAGCGTTTTTCGAAGATTGCGGGAATATTTGGAAATTCCATAGGAGTATTTAAATCTGGATCGGCTCTCGAGGCGCCCCCGGAAGAATTTTTGCCTATTAATCGCGCCCAGCGAGATCGCGCTGCGAGCGGCCGGCGCTCTTCCATTGGTTGGCCGTCAGATCGTTCCGTCTGGAGTCGAAACGTCAGAATTCCGTTCGCGGACGTCGAAATTTTGGAGCAATATTTCTCGACATTTTCGACCGAAAAGGTGTTTGGGGGTCATCGAAAAACGCGCGGGAGATGTTTAAGCATCGACACGCACTATTCCGAAAGATCTAAAGCGAAAATTAGGGTCTCGACGACTCATGGACTCATGGAATTTAGGGCCTCGACGACTGATGATAGAAATTACACGTATTTTTGACAGCGCAAAAAACGATAACATTGCGGCCATGGAGAGCGTTTCTCGGTAGAAATTTCGTTGGTGTGACGATAATCCGAAGCCTATGGAGATATTTCAACGTGCAACGTCACTTTTCTTTCCTAATTTGTGTAAAAGCATACAAAAGCGGCTCGTATTTCACATTTTTGAAATATAAATAAAGCATTTGCAATTTTGGAGCGACCAATTTTTGGAACTCTTACTAATATCGATTAAGAGATGCGTTGCTAAAACAATTATAAACATTTGTTTATTCATTTTTTTATATGCACAAGTATTCAAATATTATAAATTGGGGCAAATCATATAATGTTTATATTGGCAGTTTGTTTTTGTCAAAACTTAATTGCAAAATTCCTTTAGCGCGTATATTAAATACAAAATGCTATTATTTCAGTACTTCGGCATTATTGCAACACTTACTTTTTTAACGTATTTAACATAATAAAATTACATAATACATGCATAGATTTTTTGCTTACCACAGGTTCTATGGCGCCCGAAGATTCTGAAACAAAATAAAAACATTTTCAATCTCGCATTTCAATCCTGCACCAGTCTGTTATGTAATCAATATATTCACTATCAATATAAAGTCATGCATACCAGGAAATTCGTAATTTTGAAAGCATTACACCTGAAGCTAGGCTATATTGTTGTTTGAATCGAGCACATGTTACATAATGGTATTTTTTGTTTCCCTAAAAGGAATATTAATTAAGATAATACATCTTCTTATGCGTCAGCTCCATATTAAAAGTGCAGATTTAAAAGAGAAAAAATGAAATATCTTTTTGTACGTGGAGTTTCTTGAAAATTTCTCCTCAACATGGATAATTTCAACTTTTCCGTATAGGTGTACATACGCGCGCATGTGAGTAATCGACATGAACATGTACGGGAAGAGGAAAAAATGGTGCCGCAATTATCATAATGATTTTAACCTTAGCATGGTACCGACCGTACCGAGATAATATATAAAATTCGTGATCAGTGAACGGACAGATTGGCATTTGTACCGTGGAGAACTGCACAGTCAGTCTCACAATCAGTCGGATCCTTTGGCGAATGGAAAGTCCTACGTATGCTGGGTACTCTGTTTTGTATGTACTGCATACGCGCCTTGCGCTCTGTGTAGACATGCATGAGCTCTTTTTTATCTTCCTTGGCAGTAATCATCGGCTCGCTTTCGTGCCGCGGAGCTAACAGCAACAGGTGTAGAGAAGGACATCTCAGTGGGGAGTAATTGAAAGAACGGGCGGGCCATGCACATACAGCGCTCGTACGAATTCCCAGGAATTTATTTCGCGATTTGTAATAGATCTCGATTATTTGTACACAATAAAAGGTGTGATTTCCTATTGTATTTGTAGATATTTGTCGGTGATGGTGATGAGGATTAGGTGCCTTTTACGGCGCTGGCATTTCGTGAATGTATGTCAATGATAAATGAAAAAAATGTGGTACTTTTGTTGCTTAAAGCGATGCCAAATAGAAATGTCTTTTTTTTTTAATTTGGATGTTTTACGAATTATATCGGGCGCTAAAAAGGTAGATTCTCGAATATAATGATAGTATAATACGAGGGATGTCCGGTTACTAAGGTATGAATTACATACAAATTACTTTATTTATAGAAATCAAATATACACTAATTAAAAGCGTGAACTGTTAGCTACTTTTCAACATTAATCGCCACCAATGTTAAGGCACTTATCCCAGCGAGGCACAAGCTTCTGTGAACCCTCTGCGTAAAAGGTACGATCCAAATTTGTAAAATACTGCCCCACTTCCTCTTGAACTTCGTTGTCGTCTGCAAACCTTTTACCCGACAAATGAGCTGTCAACCGCCCTAACAACTGAAAATCATCCGGATTATGGGTCGGATGGACAATTGTGTGTCTGAACCCAGGCCTTCGTCTGATTTGAGGTGTGCGGTATTTTCTGCAGAATCCCCTTATGTCATTTTTTAAGAATTTGACAATAAATATCGCTGTTGAGTGTTGCCTTCCGTGGTAAAATCTTTATGAGCAAAATGCTTTGCATATCCCAGAACACAGTCGCCATTGTCTTTTTTGCACACTGCTGAACTTTGAATTTTTTCGTTGTTGGAGAACTCGGATGCCTCCACGTCATCGAGTCTTTTTCTGATTCTGGGGTATGGTGGTATACTCACGTTTCGTCTCTTATTACTATAGACTCTGGAAATCCGTTTTCCTGACGATAGCGCGTTAAAAGCTCCATTGCCGCCGCTATTCGTTGCATTTTGTTTTGGTCGGTCAACAGCTTTGGTACCCATCTCCGATAGCTTAATTCAGATACGATTTGACTAACAGAGCTTTTAGGAATGCCGGCCAGTGGAGCAATTTCCGGTATTTTCAATCGACGATCTTCTCGAATCAGCGTATTGACTTTTAATTGATTCTGATCCGTTTTCGTTGTTAATGGCTTTTTTCGCACACCTTCGGGATCATCGTTCAGAGCTGTGCGTCCACTTTTGAACTGTTTACGCCAAACACTAACTTGTTTTCGACTCATAATGCCTTCTCCGTAATGTCTTCAGTATTTTTTAAAGAATTTCGGTAGGTGGTTTATTATTTGCGTGCAAGAAACGAATGACTTCAAACTTGCGAGTATGTTTTGCTCGGAACTGACATTGTTTGGCTGTCACTGCACATGTTGTACTGAACTTAAGGCAATGACAGTAGCCAAATATGTAGTCCATATGCATGTCTAAAATGCGTGCAAGTTTCAACCTGATCGGAGCGACGTCGGCGGTGTGTCGTGCAAACGTACCTTAGTAACCGGACATGCCTCGTACGTTCAAGAAATCATCATTCCATGAATCCGCGGCTGGACGTTAGATGTCTCTGGTTTTTCCTTAAAGACATGTGCTAACGTTTGGTTTACGATACGGAATATTGATAGAGCGACCAGGCATCCTCCGACGTGCACTGATGAGAACTGTGTGAGTTCGAAACAGCTGTCTGTACGTGAGGACTACCTGAAGCTATGCAATCAGACGTGTTGTGTGATCTCAGAGGTATTATTTATATATTTTTTTAAATATATTTTTTATATACTTCATTTATTGACGAATGAACAAATACAATAAGAATCGACACAAATTAGGGCAAAAGGAGGAACTACAGACCATGAAAATGGGACTGTTCTTCCAAGAAAAGGCAGCAGTTTGAAAAGGCAAGAAAATCTCCGATCTACCTGAGCCAATATTGAAAAATTTAAATTCACACAGTTCCTGTGCGTGTGTATAAATCGAAAGCTGGTTTAAGGACTAGCGTTCAGCTCTCGCATATTGATTCCGCGATAAATAATTACTAACGACTTCATTAAAAGCGATACCATTCAAGCATACGTGTATGTTATATTATATACTCGTGTTGTATGTGGTTGAATAATTTCATACAACCAGCTTGTCGTACGTAAAGAGTAAGTAAACAAGGCGTTCATTGTATATAAAATATGACCCTAGTTGGAGACGTGTCCATTTAAGAATTAATTAATTAGAGTGACATTCCTCAAACACTATCTAATTATAAGCAGGTATATATGTGCTTTTTCTTCTGGTGTTACGTATTAAGTTTGTTGGAGTACTAAATATGTATGCACTATGTACGCTTGGAATACATAAATATCTGGTATGCATTTATATTAAACGCGTTTCAAATTCTTGTCAGCATAATCTCTTCTAGGTTGATATATAATTATGGAAATGGAAACCGGAAGTATTAGAGGTTAAAATAAATTTGTGATACACACACAATATTATACAATACAAATAGGGCCGTGGAAGATAAAAAAAAATTAACTGCACACAGGTATACAACCCTGCGAGCAAATAAGCAAAAGGGCAGTTTCTTCAGGCGATGTTGCCACTGAAGAAGAAGAGACGCCAGTCTGCGGTTGCTGTAGTGTGAAGGGCGCAGGCCTCGATTTGCGATTCCATTGCACAAGGCCTGGTAAGGCAACAAGTGTGATCAAGGTAAATACGAAACTGAATATTTGAAGTTTAGGAAGAGAATGGTGAAGGAAGATCGAACAGGAAAAAGGTGGAACACGTTACATTGAAGCTTTACAAGCGTAGTTATGGTATTTATGAATTCGAATTAAAAATTCGTTTAATTACTTTTATATAGTAATCAGAAGTCGCATTTGACACATTGCAATACATGTGACAATATTTTTTTTTGTTAAATAATTAATAAATTAAATAAATTTCGACATAAATTAGAATTACGATTGTAGAAATTCAAATGAAATTTATTTAATTAATTAGTACCAATACAAAAAAAATTAACCATTATCATAACTCATGGTTAATTCTTTTATTTGAATCGATCATAAGCATTCACGCTTCTCCACAAATGATTGGCATGTAATTAAGGGAAGTTTAAAATAGCTTTAATGAAAAAGAAACAAAGAATTTTTTTTATATAGAAAAGAAACTTTTTGGAATTAAAACCTGGTGGAGGCGCAGGTTTAATATTACTATAACTTCTTATAAACACACTGTTCGGATTACTCCTCCCGCACAAGTATTAATTAATTCGGGACGACACGTGTTTCGGGAATAC
>JARFOC010000779.1:0-35317 GCA_031763485.1 Osmoderma eremita | reverse complement strand
CTATCATAATACATGAGGATGAAAAGTTATAAACACGAGTGAAACGAGTGTTTATAATCATCCGAGTGTATTAGAGGATCATACGCGAATTAAATACGACGTTTTATCTACGACTATCATAAAAATATAAAAATAAATCGAAGTTACTATTCCGATTATTCTTATTTAGGCAACCAACATTTCACAACTCAGTAAAAATGACATGTCAAACGACAGGTCAGTGTTTTATAATTCATAAAACACTGTGTTTTATAAGCAGGCTTATGTATCTATAGTTACGTATTTAATGAACATATTATAGTGGTAGATAAATTATTATGTAGCCCACCTGAAATCAGAGAAATTACATCGGATGCAGGTGTGATTCGTGATTATTTTATGTTTAATCCACAACATTTTGCACTTAATTACTTGACAGCTTTGACTTTACATTTCTCGACGTTTGAAATTTCAATTGACCACTCTTGACAAACTAAATTGCACTACTTTTTACATTATAGCACGTTGTGCTATAATTTATTATGGTACAAAATTTGAATAAATATACTATCTCATTGCTTTAAATTATATACTCTGCTATTTTTGATTTGAAATAAATACTAAACACCATTTTTTATCGATTTAAAACAAATTACCCTTACCGCTTCAATGAATAAATAACTCTAGATACATATTTCGCCAACTAAGTTGGCATTCTCAGTAGAACCTATAGAGGAAAAAGTGTTCATAGAAAGTCTGGCTAAGGTAAAATTTTGTAAGATTTTCTTCACCAGATAATACTTTATTTTTAGTCCAGGGGTGATCTGGTGAAGAAGTTTTATCTTCGCCATTTACACGTTTTTTGACACTTTCTTCTTTTGTGATTTCTGCCGAAGATGGATGTAGAGTATTTTGACTTAGTCCTACCATTTCAAGTATTTTATACCATATGTACCTATTTGTTATTGCAACTATCAAACTTGATAATCTTGCCACAGAACGTTCTACCTAAAACTAATGCTCCAAGGATTTGGATACTACTCAACACATTTTCAATAAACCAGATCTAAAAAACAAAGCTTTATTCAATATTATTTATATATATATATTAAATACCGTCAAATATTTTCATAACAATTTATTGCTTTTATATGGATTAGGTCAATATCGAAGGAAAGGAATGGATGAAACAAATCAGTGAATTGCATAATGATGATAGTGTCCCAGAAATGGAGCAGAATGCGGTAAAACCAAGTTAGAACCCACACGATTCGCAAATCTCTCCAATATGAAGAAGTCGAGAGGCACATAAGAAACCCGGGAGGGAAGAAAGAATATGCGCGGTAATGTTGCAGATGGGAGGGAAAGCCCTGTATAAGAGGATATCCAACCAGATATCAAAATTTGGAATGAGGAAATAATACCAGAAGGGTGGAGAGGAGGAATGGTAATACCAATACCGAAGACAAGTGATTTGAGTAAATGCAGTAATTACAGTTGTTAAACGTGACAAACTAATATCAGCGATATTAAAGTAAAGACTTGAAAAAACACAGAAGCTCATCATAATAACGTCGATTTTTGGTGAATAATGGTCGATAACGTTCTGCCACCGAAAAATCTTGTAAAGTTTCACGCCATTATAAACCTATATGTAGACGTTACAATTGCAACGTAATATTGACGCCTAGCAAACACAATTATAAAAATTGTGTACCGACTTTTATAAACTTTGTTTCTGTGACCTATTTGTACTTATTCATATTTATATAGATTCATTTGAGAATCAAATTGATTTTTTCTACTTAACTTAAATCAATAAAATCAAAAAATAGTGAACCTCCCCCCCTCAAGATACATATGTTTAATTGCGCGAAGAGATTAGCGTTTCACTGCGCCTGCGCACCAGTCTTGCTTACAATTTGCTTGAAAAGTCTGGTTTATAGATTATTTCCCTCTGCGTCCTTTGTTATTAGTACTTGTGCTTGTGTTAATATTTCTGTATCTATTCATATTTATCGTTTTTATTAAAGTTTCATATAGTTTGGGACAATGTGGTGCTGTTGTGTTCGCGGTTGTTTAAATAAAGTTTTCTTCTTTTCCGAGAGAATAGGAAGAGTAAGGTAAGTAAAATATTATGGATTTGTATGCAGTTTATAGTTTTACAACCAAGTATATGTAGTTAATAGGTGTATTAATTTTAAAATGCGCATTATGGGTGAAAAATATTGGTGGATGGGGCTCAAAAAAAATCAGGCATGCACCACAGAGTGCAACGCAATTTAAATAAACACTTCAAGCGTTTAGAAACAAAAATTGTTTGAATTCAATACAAACAATGAAAATGATCAACAATTCCATTTTTGCTAACTAATTCCTTTTTCTCTGTGCATGAACAAATGACTCGGAGTGACCTGACACAGTGTGTTTATTATTATGTATTTAAAATACGAGTATACCAAATCAATGAATGTTTAAGTTACTTCGAACATCGTGATTAATGCAACAAGGAGTTATATAAACTTATTTTCCCCTTCTGACAAAGAAACAAGCAACCCTCATCCGTATTCTAAACTAAAGCAAGTACGATTTTAATGGAAGTAATCGTTATTCCAGTCAGAGCAAAGCGGCATTCTAAATTCCAAAATGCACACCTCAATCTTCATTCTTTAGCCGTCACTCTGGTCCCCACATCTTGAAAAACTCAATACCCCTTATCTAGAGCAACTACCGCTGGCTGCCGGCGATGGTATTGCACGGGGATTTCCCGGTTCTCTCGACAGCTCCCTTTACTCTTTACTAAAGACTGACGACTGCAACGCAGTACGGCCCTAGTTGAAATTCTCCCGTAGAGGAGAGAGAGAACCGTAATTGAATCGAAAAACACATTGAGTGTCTCGGGGTGGCGAGTTTAATCCAATTGTTCGAACCGCCAACACAATTCATTAGCAGCTAATCAAGTTCCACAACATTGCGTCGACGGTGCCATCTGTTATCTGTTTGCTGCAATTGTAATTGTCCTCGCAGGATTCGATTTATGGACTTTCATACCGCATACACATAAACGTATACATATCTACGCGGACCTATAACACAATTATTTGATATCGGATGCGAACTTTGATTTTCGCACCGGTCGCCTTTTCTCGCCAATCGATGATATCTACTAGCAGGAGATCAATTCACATTTGCATGCATGACTTGCCCTCATTCGACTATTTTGAACGAAATAAATGACATGAGAAATGAACGATTTTTCCAAGGCATATAATTTTCACAAAATGTGCAATCTATGTACGGAGGAGTATTGGATAACATAAACATAAAGATTTCTTATTTAGTAATAATATAAGTTTGTATTGATAAAATACAAAACAGTTTTACAGGAACTTGAATTTCAAATAAACGCCTTGGAATCGGAATTGACTAAGGTTTGCTAATTTATTATGTTGAAAACTAATATCTTATTTATGAATCATGATTCTTTGGAACGATAACGTGGTGTTGCCTTAGTTGAACCAACACCAAATATCTATATTTTTTAACGTAAAATGTTAAGATTGAAATAGACTAAATACAAGGATAGGAGAGATTGGAAGAAAATACTATACAGGAAAAAATTCCGGGATAAGGGGCAGTGGTAAGAGTGCTAGGCTGCTGCTGGGGAAGTCGACGGTTCGAATCACCTATGTGGCGATCAATTTTTAGGACGGTCAAAGCGGGACAGTCAGTACCTCTCCCGATACGCTTCAGCATTGAAAAGTGTCAAATCAACGTGTCCTCTTCCGGCGAGGGTAGCAGTACGAAATCACACACCCAATACAGAGCACACAATATATAGTGTAGACTGAAACTAGGGTCTGCATTAAGATGCAAACTAACAGGACAAAAGTACTTCGAGAACTGTAGAAAATAACGGCGGAAGATATGGTACAATCTACCACGACAACCAAAATTATAAGAGAGCAGCTACATTTTCCATGGGAAAGTATACATATATATATATATATATATATATATATATATATATATATATATAAATGCAAAGATTATGTTCAAACATAGAGGTTAATTTAAATACACTCTACTTTACATTAATAGTAATTATAAATTGTTCTCTGTTCTTGTAGACACTGTACCCATTTCAGAATCGCAGCCTTCTACTTCGCGCTTATCAAGGTTTTCTAATTCTCAATCAAATCCGGGTTTGAGTTTTAAGATAATTGTTGAAATGGAGACATGGACCGGAAGTGCAGAAAGAGTTTCTGCAACACATTAACCAATAGCGCACCAATATTAAGTTTATCATAGAGATACCGAAAATGACACATTCCAGGATGTATCGATAAAACGGACCGATAAGGCAGAATTGGGCCACGACGTATACTGCAAAAAACACACACGGATCGACATCCACATACTACATCTCATCCACAACTCAAGAGGTGCCTCGTAAACAAGCCATTAAGAAGGGCATGAGGAAATTTGATACACCCAACGTGCTGTACAAAAAAAAATGGGATAATGCCGAGGAAATACGAAAACCACGAGGACAGAGGAGTAACGAAGACCAACAAAACCCTATAGGGTACGCACATCTACCATATTTGCAAGAGTAACGGACAGATTGGGAAAGACTTTGGGAAGATAAAAATATCACCACGCAGTTAAATACACTAGAGAAAAATTGCACAACAGATTCCAAGTACCGAGAATATATGTACTACCGAAGCAGCAGATGAAAGGCATATATGAACTAAAGCACAATTGTGGTAAAAGCTGCATCGAACAAAGAGGACGGAGTATCCAGTGCATAGTGAAAGAATGCGAAAGGAGGCACTACTACGACATACAGAGAAGTCAGCAGTAACCAAATACCTGCATCAACAAGGGGACCATCCAGGACGGCCCACTATCATATAAATTATACTTGAATCTATAGAAAAAATGAAAAATAGCAACACCTTCAATCGCAAGAGTGGATACCAGATCAGCAATCTGGAAATTGGCACTAAGAAATCATCAGTACGCAAAGGTATGGCTCAATGAACCAAAACATTAACGGATAAACGGAGCGGAACAGGAGTGAACTATATACCAAGGAACAGGAGACAACAACAACAGTCTTTGGACAACTTCGGAAGTAGATGATAGCATGTTCAACGAAACGTGAAGCGTAAATAATACAACGCGACAACACCCCGAAAACATTTCTACAATGTACTGCGATCGTGAAAACCTATCAACTTAAGATATTTGGCATATCACCAGTTTGTGGCCCTTCCAGGCGAAGGAAACGGAAAGAAGCGAAATTTTACCAAAAAATGCTAATAGAAAAAATTGGGTGGAAGAAGTGCAACGGCGTATAAGTTTGCAAGAAGGAACATTAATATAGACGAAAAAGTAAACTCAGTAGGAAACAACATGTTTTATGCCTGGAATCACACGATGAAGACTACATCCAGTGCGCCAAACTTTCGAATATATCTAATTACTATACTGATATGCACACTTTTTATTTAGAATGCCGATTTCAATGTATTATTGCTAGAACGCTACAAACCGGACCGGGAGTGTAGATATACTACATTGGCAACTAGGGCGGCTTCGTATACCCGTGCTTTGCTCTTATTAACAAATCTAGATTTTCCAACCCAGTTTTTGTGATCATTGTATTGTTTGATGATCTATACATCTAATGTCCGATACCGACACTTTTCTGTAAGTTAATTTCTTTATATCGGGCAATTTTCGTGATAAAACCATTTTTCCTTAAGCTTTTGTGGCATTATTCATAATATTTGTAGCTAAGAAACCCATCTACATCCTCCAGATGCTATTTTAAAGATTCCTTCTGAGAAGGAAAAAAAGTGCCTCTAGTGCAGTACTGATTTTTTCTCGCATTATTAATCAATTAAACTAATTAGTTTTAACAAATTCGGAGTGTTACTATGTAGCCAAAATTTAGCTCTAACCGTTTTAGATTTTTTTTAACAAACTGTACTATAATCGTCACCAAGTGTTGACAAATGTGATGAATATTGTTTGGGGTGACACGGACAACTTGTTAATTAGAATACCAAATGAAGTGAATTGCTGGTCTCTTGTTCGTTAGCCGAAGTGAACTCCAACACACGTCAGGTCAATCGACTTAGCGCGTCCCCTACAAAAATCTATCACTCCCATGTAATTACACCGGATGTGATTTGGTTGATTTTGTATTGTTCGGTTTATTATATTTGTGGTTTTGACGCTCAGTTAACAGGGTTGCAAAAGTCAACTTTCCTGCGAAACTAATAGATTGCAAAGGGTTATGTGTGCGTCTATTGGGACATTCAATATGTAGGAGTGCTAGGATTATATTTGCGCACCCCGTTAAAAGCTTCATGAGAAAAGACAAATGCTTTGCGCTTATGCATCGTCCATTATGGTTTTGTGAAATGATGACTTAAAATTCTTCCCCCTCAATATTTTCAATTTTTATCTAAACGCCTACGTAAACATTATAAAGTTACATACACAGAGAAAATGCGTTGTAAATTTTTTTTGTTGAGAAAATATCTTTAGTGTAACAGGAATATAGTGCACAAATACCATACCAACTTACTACTCATAAAAATATTTTTATTGTTAAAATAGTTAGAGGATAGAATACATTATAACGCCGCTCTACTATAAAACACCTTCTTAAAATAATAAGAATGTATCCTTACCTAAAATATCAGTAACGAATTTTGCTATGATCTTTTACAGCATCTCTTCATCGTTCATTATAAAATTCCTCAATGTACTAGGTTTGTACCTAGCTGAGCGTGCAGTGCACGCGATGCGTTAAACTATTTACATGTTAAATTAAAGGCGAGTAGGATTGCCCCCTATACGATTCTCATTTAAGTTATTACTGGAATTTAAAACTGTTGCTATGATAGTAGAGACTACTTCGTAAGTGAATCTTTATGACAGATTTTCTTCTTTGTTTTATTTAGTATTTGTAAACACTATGAAATAAATCACATGCGGATCAATATACGAAATTATATGCTGTAACAAAAGCAGAACTAGCACTCAATTGTCTGGTGTTTATGGTTATGGAACAAAGAGCTCTAGATCATGAAATGTGAATTTTGGATGAAATAGTATGTCCAGGTTTTTAAATAACTTAAAGAGTTTAATGGCGCAATTTAGTAACTTAGTAACAGTTTGTCCCATGCTGGATGTCATAGATTTGCACTATCTGTTGGTTGCTTTGGCCACTCCATTAACAAATAGTAGCAATTATTTGTTAGTTGGCCGACATTTTTTTTTAAATCGTCAGTGTAAATAAGAGTAGTAACAAAATAAAATTCTGAAAATTACTTTTGTGAATACTCTCTGGCAAGAAGGTAATATAACCATGATATTATATGCATATATATAAACATTAATGAAAAATGTAAATATATACGCACATAATGCTTTTGGATCATACAACACAGCTGATTATGCCCAGCATTAGCAGCGACAGACATTCCCACGTACAAACTGCTGTTTCGGACTTCCTAGTCCTCATCAGTGTATGAATGCTCCGCGTTGCGCTAAATGTCGCATATGATTTTTCATTGTGAACATCTATTGCAAAGAGTATGTATACAGCGTGCTGAAAAAGTGGCAGTCATTCCCCGCCCTACACTGATGAGGACTAGGAAGTCCGAAACAGCTCTCTGAACATAGGAATGTCTGTCGCTACTAATGCTGTGCATAACCAGCAGTGTTGTGTGATCCAAAAGCATTATGTGCGTATTTATTTACATTTTTCACTGTTATGTATATATATATATATATATGCATATAATATCATGGTAAATAAGAGTTTTATCCGGATATAGAATTTGTATCATCTACAAAAGCAAAGTTCCCCGGCGAACTCCAGGTCATCCTAACAATATAAAAACAATTAGTCGCTAACAAATTTAAACCAACAACTAAAAGAAAGTATAATTACCAAAAAAACTAGTAAACAAGAAGAAACATTATTAATATTTAAGGAGATTTAAGAACAGCATTACGAATATGCTAACTTAAGAGAACGACACAATCAACTTTGGTGTGCCGGTGCGTCTCGCTAGCATTCAAAATATAATGTATATAAGCAAGAGTTAGAATATACCAAATGTTAGTTACATCCAATAATTTTCATCTCGTTATTAAATATTAAACCATTTTTGAATTACTTGTAATTTTGGCGTTAGAGCCAATTGCGGAAAATTGTAGCAAGGGGCCTTTCCGACTGTGCTTCTTGTATCTGTAATAACTACAACATGCGTTTTTTATATAAATGAACACGGGAAGAAAATGTTATAACTAAATCAAAAATACCCTCAGTAAATATCACTTAATTGAGTGAATGACTAAAAACGTATTTCGGCAACTAAGTTCGTCATTAGTCTTCAATAGAAACTACAAAGTAAATAAATACATATTTAAATTAAATAAAAAGCTTTATATAAAACGCACTAAAAAGGATAAAACAATTTCTTTCGTAACATTTTAAAGGCTTAAGCTTCTTTGTTCTTAACCATATTGGTTTATCCACACCACGAGAAAAAACTTAAGCTTTATAAGAAGTTACAAAAAAAATTGTTTCATCCTTAGTGTAGGGTGAACCAATAGCGCTTAGGAAAAACTTGTTTTATCCTTTTTAGTAATAATGTAGTTGTATTTTTATTATTTATTACCTTGACTTTAAATTGTACTTAAGGTTTGCAAACTATTTATGTATAAACATCTTCGAGTACAGGAGAATGATAATTTAATAATATATATATATTTTAGCTTTTAGGTTGTGCATGCATCTGTATATAGATAAGATTGCATATAAACTAGTATATAATCGTATATTGTTTAATCCAAGTGTCAAAAGCATCAAGAAAATTATTCTAAATAACATTTTCATTCTCAAAACGTCTTTACCCCTCAAAGTAAATAATACAATACAGCCAATAAGGTGGGTATTCAAAATCTGGATGAAGTATAACTCATGCATCGAAGTCCACAAAATCAAGCGGTGTTCCCTTGACTTTGTGGACATCGATGCCTTTAATTAAGAGTAAGTTTTCCATAATTTCACTCCGCTCTAATTCGCACAATAATGAACACCGTCCTTAATACGGCTTACATAGCAAGGGGCAACAGCCTCTGCATTACCGGTAAGTAAGGCACCTTTAGCGAAATTTGAATTTTGAAATGACATAATTATTTTTAATAATAATCCATAATCAAAGCTGCTCGAAAGTACATGAATATGACATTGTCTCCTTGGATAGGCAAAAATGCCAATTTTCAAATCGCTACCACATTCAGAAGTGTGTTAAAACTGCACCAATAGGTCTGGTGATTCTAGACATACTACCCTATACAAGTCAAGTTAATATAAAGATCTCAGAAAGTACTTAGTTTCTCTGACTACAGCAAAACTTTGGAAGAGATGCTCTGCACGAGATCATCCGCACTTGTATTATTTGCCTAGGAACAATCGGTATACGGGAACAATACAATGCAATATATTGTGTATTAAGCGGTATTGGTGGCGAATACCGTTTATTCGTAGGCAAATACTGCAAGTCTGGAGCTGGGGTCAGTCGAATAACACCAATTGTAAATTGTAATAATTGTACGAAAATATCACAAAAAATTGTTTTATATCTTTCGGTTTCTTGAGAAATTCATACTCCTTTTACCACTAACACAAAGTAATAGTTCTTACTTAAACTTATTACAACAATAAATATACTACCTCTTCAAATTTTTTGTAACACCGTTCCATCTAGCCAACGGTGTTACCTGATCATACTGCAGCATTCCTTGTAATCTTTCTATAGCAAAAAGACCCTAATGTCAATATTAAAGATTTCCCTTATGCAAATTCAAATCTAACGAGTATTATTAAACAAAGCAGTCAATTTATACACATATAAGTTAATGTTGTTATGCTAGTGAAACAAACGGCATTCACACTGGAAACGCATCATACAAGACGGTCTGCATTATTAGGAGAAATATCGGCTCTGGCCATGACACCTTATGAATACGTTGACATGCAGACCGTGTTGATAATACTAGGGTGACGTCACAACACGTGACCCAAGCGCCCCTTCTTTTACGTGTACTTATGTATATTATGGTTATTTTACAATTTAAATTCCAAGATGCTAACGTGATATAAAACAATAGGTATGCATATCTATATGACATTTAAAACAACCTCTGAATGCGCTTAGATATTAAATAAACCGTATTATATTAAAAAAAAGTTTTAAACAAAAGTTTTAGCACATAAAGAACATAAATCATGTGCGATCACACCCGTAGAATGACAAAAATCCGTGGATTGTACATACCGCAAATTGACCCGAACATATTTTTAAACTAGTCATACTCTTCTAAACTACCAATTAAATATTTCCGTAAATAAACTTTAACTGCACCGTGGAAAAGTTTCAACATGGAAATCAAATGAAAAGAGGGCACGAAATTAATATGATGGTTTTTTGTCGAGGGAAAAATCTATTTTCTCCGCTAACTACTTCAGACTCGAAGCTTAAAGCTGTCACCAGTAATTATTCAAGTGGGTGTAGTGGTTGAACTTGTAAAGCTCTTAAGTTCTGTTGGCAGCCCGAAAACTCGCTCCGCGCTTGCCAACTTTAACCATTAATTACAGCGACCGACTTACGTACCTCAAAACAACTAGTCATTTTTTATTCCACTCGCATTAATTTATATAAATAATTACGCAACGTAATTACGGAGGTGAGGTTAGTTTTAATATTTCAATGTCATCGTATATAGATGTAAGAATGTCTTTTGGATATGAAAACGATCATCTTCATTCCACTGACTTTTAATACCAACAAGAACTTGCTACGCTTTAAATTATTTATTTGACTCCACCCTAAATTACTTTAAGTAAATAAGCATAAATCGTTATTTTAAATTTTGGTAAGCTTGCGTTTCAATGTATGTATGTCACCTCAATATCATCTATACAGTGGTTCTCAAAGTGTGCTGCGCTGAGTCCCAGGGGCTCAGTCTGCAAAGACTCCGCTGAGTCCCAGGGGCGGAGTCTTCAAAGACTCCGGGGATGATATAGCAGCTAACGAAATTGAAGCATTCAAAAGGATATTCGAAACGATTAATGGAATGTTCAGAAAAACTATTCTGAAAAATGAAGTTGTTGAATACTATATATATTTATGCAATTCCGCATCCCAGCAGATTATGTCAATCGCGTTGACGGAGAAACCGCCCGGTTTCTCATCCCAGGAATACGAGATATTCATGGGCATAACCATTCACGAACCATTCGTTAGTAGAATTTGAGTGCAATATTCAGTACATATCTTCGCGAAAGAGGATTTTCAGTCCGTTTTCTTTAAAACCAAATACCGGCAACGCTTAAATGCAGAGTTTGATATGAGACTGCAACTATCTCCAATAAAGGCCAAACATCAAAGAACTTGGTAGTAGCAAAAACTAATAGCACTTCCCGCATCAAGAATGTAATCTATTTCTTAATTTTTAATAAAATATTTTCAGTTTCATTATTTTCAGAGATTATAGAGGTAAAGATAGGAAACACTCGTAAGCAAGCCATTCAAGAGAGCGACCAGTTTTTACCTAATTAGTTAATCCATTAATGCAAATGCCGCAAATTTGGTATTTCAATGCCACTGTTGCTAATTCGTTGCTCGTGAAGAACCTGAACTTAATAAAATATTTTATTCTTTATCTGTTATTATTGTTGTAACAAAACTTACTAATGTAATATCCACCTCAACTCATCTTTAAGTATCAAAATCGAAGAATACACTATATAAATTGCCAAAATACCTTGCCTTTCTATATGACTGTCAATTAAATGCACTGAGATGACAGATTTAATTAATGGTAGCTACCAAGCTTCTTTACCCAACAGCCGAGACTATACATAGCGCTAGAGTCGACACGGTCACTACGTTTCATGTGTTTACCTCTATAATCTTTGATTATTTTAACATGTGACTCCTTAGTTTAAATGTTCCGTATTAACCATTGCTATATTGAATGTATAATATGTTTTTTTCAGATTGACCGGCGCTCCGCAGATACAAAAGTTTGAGTATCTCTGTTTTGTGATATAATCTCCCTTCTTGCTTAAGAGAATAACGGTATCTAGAACTCGTACATTATATATATTAACATGTATACGTGTAATATCAATTTACTGCAAGTACCTTTATTTCTATTTCTTTATAACCAACCAGCTCTAAGTAGCTATTAAATTCTACATGTAATATAGATTCAACCCTAGAACACTAAACGTTCGGAAAACCTACGATGGCTTGTTAGGAGTTCGGTAATTCCGTATATTTCCGCGAGTGCAATAGAAGTCTGACCTTCAGTAGCTGCACATTTTCATTGGATTTAGTTGTCTCAGTCAGTAATCTGTGTGAACGTCATTTTGTTCTCAACTTATCGAGTGTTCGTCGTCAATTTTACGATGATTTAGTATTGGTGTAATTTTTTAGCGTTCGCCTGTATTACGAATGTCTAGTACTGGAGTATATAATAGGTAACTCCACAATCACATCTTGAGCAAGTAAATTTTATATTTTAGTTTTCAGAAGCATATTTCATTTAAAACATTTCGCCATGTCTAAAAGATGGTTGACACAACCGAATTAGACGCTGAGGCGAGAAAGATTATTAAAGGAGAAGATACCGATGAACAAACGCAATCATCAGGTAAATGAAAAAGATGAAAAAGATATTGTTCAAATGGAAGAGGTAGATTCAGACAACAATGAAAATTCTGAAAACGAAAATGCTCTATCTTCACACAGTATGCTAAAATTCAATATGGATCAAGCAACAACAAATCATTCAAACCTATGTGGAAGTAGCATTATGCCTGTTGTCGATAGTGATGATGAATCAGATGATGTGTCATTGTCTCCCATTGCTGGTAACTTAAAGCATATTATTGTTCCCAAAAAGCTCGCAGTGAAGGGCAACAATGGTCACAGATTGTCCACGAAACAACCACAACGACAAAAAAAGGTTCCTGCTCGCAATATAATTCATTTTGTATCTGGAAGCAAAGGACCTTCAGATAGTTGCTTCAAACATTTTTTCACCGATAATATATTAGATATAATTGTCTGTTATACAAACGAGCAAATCACTCTGAAATCAGCCTCCTATACTGAAAAACTTTAACAATATCCAAGCCGTGCAAGAGGAAGTAATGGCACTAATTGGTCTTCTAATATTTTTCCGGATCAATGAAAAACAACCACTTAAATGCAAAGAAAATGTTTGATCCTACAATATGAGTTGTGATTGATTCATATTTTTATTAGATTGATTACGCTTTGATAATGACAAACACGAATTGATCGGAAAAAAATTGACTCGTTTGCTCCAATTCGAGATATTTGGGACGAGTTGATCGCTATTTGTAGATGCTCATATACTCTATCTAGCTATACAACTTTGGATGAACAACTTTTGGCATTTAGAGGAAGATGCGAATTTCGCATGCTTATCCCAAATAAACCAGCAAGATATGGGATCAAACCAGTTATGTTGTGTGATGTGGCAACAAAATATATGATTGACGCTGATCCATATCTAAGAATGGATTACCTCTAAATACTTATTACATACGGAATTTTACAAGGAGCATCCATGGTAGTAACAGAAATGTCACTGTAGACAACTGGTTCACCTCGATAAGTGTTGCTGATGAACTCCTGCAAGCCCGTTATAAATTGATCCTTGTCGGCACATTACGGAAAATAAAGCTAAAATTCCACCGGATATGTTGGAAACCCGTCAAAGACAGCGCGGAACATCAATTTTTTTGTTTTGACAAGGGAAAAGTTCTAGTATCATATTTATCAAAGAGCAAGAACAAAAAGCTAGTACTTTTACTATCAACAGTGCATACTGATGGAAGAATAAATTAAATAACAAAAAAACAAAAGTTAATACATTTCTATAATGATACCAAATTTGGTGTGGATTCATTTGATCAAATGTGTCCCAATATGAATTGTGGTCGTAAATCCAGAAGATGACCTATGAGCATATTCTATAATATGTTAAAAATTGCTGCTATTAATTCCTTTGTTATATATAACTCGAATGTGTTCAAAAAGATGGAAAATATGTGTCTAGAATGACATTTACGCTTGATTTGAAGGACAAGTTAATCAGACCATACTTGAAAAAACGAATTAACACCCCTAGTTTGCAGTGTCCAATGCGTCAAGATATATGTACAAT
The DNA here is from genome assembly GCA_031763485.1 of Osmoderma eremita. NCBI lineage: Eukaryota > Metazoa > Arthropoda > Insecta > Coleoptera > Scarabaeidae > Osmoderma > Osmoderma eremita. The sequence continues at coordinate 21,034 of JARFOC010000779.1, read as the reverse complement.
TCTAAATATTTATATGTTTCCTGAAAGGCCTACGCAAGTGGAGAAGAAACGTACAATTTGCACGTTTTGCCCCTCACGTCTTCGCAGAAAGACAACAAATTATTGCACAGATCTACCTGCAAAGAACATCGAGTTTCTTGTTGTCTAAATTGCGCAGTTTAATGTCTATTTTTTATGTTATATTAATTTTTTCAAAGGGTTATTTTTCTTGTTAGTTCTTTGCTGTTCAAAAAAAAATTAAAATTCGTACAAATTTGGTCAGTATTTCTGTAAATTGTACAAGTGTTTAGTAGTCCAAGGTTAAACCAAGCCAAAAGAACCAATAAATTCTGATGCTGTACAGAATATTATCCTAACCCATATTCCGCCATAATACTTTTCATTCGTATTTTCTTTTCTATGTATACTCTCAATGTAATAGGTAAATGATAATTTTTCATTAGTTCGTAAAATTTCTTTATTTATTGTAGATGTACATTTCGCGTACACATGCACGCATCATCAATACGACGGCATGTGCACGCGAAATGTATATCTACAATAAATTAATAAATTTTACGAACTGGTGAAAAGTTATCATTTACCTATTACTAAAAAGTTCGTAGCTCGTGTTATATTTTGATTACTCAATGTAGCTAACTTCAGGTATTCCATGCTTCTCTTCGTTTCTGGTTAAAATCTTCAAGCGTTCAACACAAATACAAACAGCTTTCTAAAATTGTTACCATGACAATAATAAATCATCCCTCCACGTCTAATTCGCTTAGGGTAATTATCCTCTCGTATAGATTATGGTATTGTACAGAGAAACAGCAACTTTTTTGCTATTATTAGGTTCCAAGCACATATTTTTACACCTTTATTGTTCTATTTATATCCATTGTTCTATTCATGTCTTTCACGTTTTGTTTTGAATTTACAATTACTAAAGCCCATTTTTTATTTGTAATTCAGAATTTGGTTTGATATTCTGGCTTTGACGCAAACTAGCTTACTTTGAACATACTAACTTTTACCTTGTTTGAGAATTATTTTCTCCAAAAATAAAAAATAAACAATAGTAACAATCAAAAACATAATATTAATAAACTGCTTAAATTCCAAACTAGGAATACTCGGAAAGACGCCAAATATATATATATTTTTTTAATAAACAAAATTCGTCTGTGTTGTTCAGTACGCTGAAGTTTTGAACGGACATTAAATCATTGCTATTACCATATTCAATTCCATATTGATTTTTAAACGACAGCTTTTAAAAAATAAAAAGAAATAAATGAAAAAGCCTCTACATAAGCAGTGGTAAATCTAGAATAGAATCTGAATACAATGGAGTAATACACAATAATAATAAAAAACAACACTGAATAATGCAAATAAAACAACAGTCACACAACACTTTGAATATTCAATATATACATATTACATGCATCATTCCATTTAGAATGAAAAGGTAAGCAATAAATAAGAACGGCGAATAACCAGAAATAGAGAGATCTTTAAAGAGCACGTCTCACAATAAATAACGCGAGTAAAACATAAGGTTCGACACTGAAAAAGCGCATCTCTAAATTCGAGCGCGCCCGAATGCGAAGACGCAGGCAGACGACGACCATAAATATCAGGCAAATCCTGCAGTTTCGTAATACAAACATATCGCTGCCTCTTTAGTACCAGCAAATCTAGTTCGGAAGGCATTTGTAGTAAAGAGCTAGGAGAGAGGAAACATCTTCTGCAGGGAGATGAATTGGCAAAGTTCCTCGCAGGAAGCGGGAACGCTAAGACAAAGTAGAGCTCTCCCCAACTGCGAAGAGAATTGTATGCGGCAGACGGATTTATATGCTCTCGCCAAGAAACGACGCTGATGTTTTACTTGGATAAGCAAATATTCTATTTGCTTAAAGTTTTGGGAAATAAATCGCGGTTCAGAAGATTTTTCGTTATTGTAACGTAATCTCAGAAATGTCTCCATTATCGTACGTCCATAAAAAGGAATATATAATTGAAATTGATAAATTAATATTATTAAACACTAAAAGTCGATGTGTTGATGGTTTGGTTTAGATATGAATTTAAAATTTAGATTTGAGAGTGAATAATACTTTTGAAGCTATTCAAAACCAAAAAGATTATCTTAATATGTTATTATTGTAACTAATGATTGAGAGTAAAATACACTTTATAAAAACGCAAACAGTGTAAGTAAGAATAGAAGATGGAGTAAGTACTTTATAGAAACTCTAAACGGAACCTTTTAGGAAACCTAATTCTATGAAATGGCAAACAGTACCCTATAAACATGAAAATTTGCCTATTCCCAAATATTGTATAAGTATATGTATATGGTAAATGGTAGCACCGTACGTGACCCACAGATGGTGCCAATATTCATCTTTTGAACGACCAGATGAATAACTAACACTACTGATACCTTAATAGTGTATAAATTTGTTTGCAAATTCTATAATTCCGTCAAAAAATCCTTTTAACAACGCAAAACAGTTCGCTTCTTTTTTCTAATTTTTAATTTAATAAACATAAACTTTTTAACAAAAATCAACACTGGTTCCTGACAGGTCACAGCACAATAACAGCGTTATTGGAACTTACAGAATCAATTCTATTTTCCTTAGATAGAAATTGCTTAGCCGGAGGATTGTTTTTGCACTTGACTAGATCTTTTGATTCTATGTCGCACCAGATTCTCTTAGAAAAGCTTTCTACTCAGGCCATTAGAGGTATTCTTTATAACTGTTTAAGTTTTATCTGAGTGACCGTAAACAAACAGTCAAATTAAATTTATATGGGGTTGTAATTTTGGGATCTTCACCAGATATTGGTAAAGTCTTTATACAACAGAAGAGAGCGTTGCGTGTTCTGTTTGGCCTGCGGTTTGGCGCGTCGCTTCAAAATGTCTTCAGACAAAATAACTTACTAACCGTCTATGGCATTTACATGTATGAATGCGTAAACTTCATTTTCAAAAATAAGCACTTATTTGCGGGCGAAAAAGCACATGAGTACAAGACCCGATATAAAATATATTATCTACCTAGGTATAGGTTAGCAAAAATTGAAAAAGGCACAACATACAATTGTATAAATTTTTTTAACAGACTGCCAATCGTACTGAAGACAAAATCTAAGCTTCTCGCGTTCAAAGGATCTGTTTTCGCATATATTTGTGATCTGGAAGTATACTCTGTTAATGAGTGTTAATACGCGTTAACAGGATAATAAATAATTAAAACACGAATTTAAACTTACATGCTAAATTGTGCAGTATATGTACATTTTAGACGTCTATTTTATTATTTTGAGTGCATGCATATATATATTTTGTTACACACTTGATTAATGAAATAAAGATTACTATTATTATTATGATAACGAGAAATGTATCATATCATTAACCGTACATTCTGCACCCTGCAAAGGATAAATATAGAGATAAAACTGTGAATGATCCTTCATTAACTATGATTTCACATTTAAAATATTTATTTCCTACAGTTTCCATTGTTCTTCTTCAACTTATTAGGCATAACATGGCACACTTATAACTCCGCACATACTACATACATACATATTTTTATAACACGTTCGGCATACAATAACTAATACATCTCGCAAGATTTCGTAAGCTTTTTAATTAAAACCTGTAAAAAGGAAGGGTTTCTTTGTGTTATTTTTACTTATATAATTATAAAATTATGAACACGTAACACGAAAAAAACCTCCTCCGTCAAGTGGTACAGATACCGAATGTAAGACGACCGAGACCACTTCATTTACGTGCGCGCTTCGTTACATGGTGAAAAATAAGCGTTGAAAAGCGTACGGCATAAACAAGTCTTGATATGCTTATAGGATGAAGGTGTCTGCCGTAGGTTGGTGCACTAATTGGACCCTCGAGCGGCAACAGCAGGAAAACAGCACACTGCACAGGCGGAGGCATACACGGATTCGCAACGGCAAGGCGACAAATTAAATTAAATCTTGCCGCCGCCACACCTCTGAGTGCTGGAGAGGCCGCATTCGCTCACGTTGGCAGCGGTGCTTGGTAATTTACGCGCACACGGAACAAACTCATCTGCAGAAATGCTGATGAGGAAGGATGAGAATGAGTATACAGACACAAACATAGATGTACAGTGCCCTCGTAAAGTAGTGCAGAAATTTCATAAGATCTTTACATTTTTATTTTGTAAAGTCGCTCAGATACTACAAAAAATTCATAATAATCTCTATTTCACGCATTTCTTTCAAAAAAAATTTTTCAAAAAACAACTGCGTCCGGTTGCATCAGAAAAAGAAGAACAAAAAAATATATAAATACTCAATATTCAAATGTAATATATTACATGGCATTCGGTGCAGGTGCTTGGAGTATTTATCAAGTATATACTTTGTCTTTAAAAAAAATGTTAAAATTTACTGAACAAGATAAAATTCCCGTTAATCGGTAACCCATTAACCAAAGAATTTTGACATGGAGAACATTAATCAATATTTTGTTAATATTGCCCCAGAAAGAACTTCCATTCGATGATGAAATTGTACACCCAAAACTTTCGAAAAGTGATTCTTTATTTCTTTGACAGGGCCGTACTAAATGCGATGTGTTTCAGTTTTCTTCAATGCCGTCTTACCCCCACACTCATAACTTTGTATGCAAGTCTAAATAATGCCAAACCGCCCAAAAATATCTTCTTTCAATAAAATACAGCCTTTTGTCATAATTTAGCCCCAGTTCGAACGAATTTGACACGCAAATTACCTGTTAACATTTACACCACTGAATGTTTAGAAAAATCCTCTTTTAAATTCGATCATTAAAAACATATCTATGACATCATTAGATCATCATTTTTTGGTTACGAAAATTGTGAAAAGTTGCTAAAAAAATAGTAATTGTATCAACCTCTTGACATATTCAAAAAAAATTTACAAAACAAATACATACACATACAAAAGCTTTATCGAATTCATGCACTACTTTACGAAAGCATTGTATAACCATACACATATGTATACTTTTCATATGTGTACCTTGCATACATACACATACAGTGCTGTTATGGAGGACTTTTGAGGAGATCGTCATGGCTTCGCGTTGGTTCGCTCGCGCGACAGGGTTGCATGCTCACTGGTAACGTGTTTACCTCCGCTACATTTATTATTTCATCTCATTTGCATAAATGCATTTGCCATGCTGAAGTGATAATATTTGCGATGTTCTCAACAGCGCCGTAGCGGAATCGGATTCTTCATTAAAGAAATATGCACGATTCCTAGCGTGGTTCGCGCACCTTCATTATGCTTATGTTTCCTTTTCCTTTGTTTACTTTTGTTTTTATATCGTTTATTTCATATATTTTTAATCGTTTCGATGAATCAAAACACTACAATACGATCGATCCACTCCAATGACGGTTATTAATTTGGCTATCATGAATAAGTTAACAATGAATTTAATGATTTAATAGTATACGATTAGATAAAAGCGAACCTTGACTAAAATATGTGACATACATATACATAAATATTATATTTAGAGGAGCATAATTTGACAGAGGCCGATAGGCAAATGAATAGGAATTCTTTCTTCTCATAAAGGAATACTACATAGAAGCTCTAAATGGAATTTAATAAATCTAGTTCTATATTATGACAACAGCATAAATATCAACGGTTTCTTTAACAGAAGGGTATTGATATTTTCCCCCAACTTGGAGAATCATTCATAAGAATTCTGTGTATAACACGGAATAGGTAGAGCTCCGTTAGGTGAAAAGAGTCCGCGCAAAAGTAAAAATTATGCGAGCTGCTGTACTTCGCATAAGCATGTGCGCTGAAGATGGAAGAGCAGCATAGAGATGTTTGACTTGTTAGATTTGGTCGCTTGCAGTTTCTCAGTTAACGTATATGTTTACATTTAACTCCTTCACTGCGCCAGATCACTGACGAAAGTATACTGAAGTCGCTTGCAATTATACTCGCCTTAAACAGTGAAGACTTACGAGGGGATGCCTTTTATATTTCGGGAATAGACGTCCCAGGTGCTGCCACCTAACAACTAACGCCTCTATCGTAAATTTCGGCCTTTTTGACAGTATACTTACTCAGAATCAGAGATAATATAGTAAGGATAGTTGGGGCACTTAACGTTAACATTGCGTGCCTATTCCTCTGGTGGTCTGCGAACCCAACCAAACAGATTACCGCGCCAAATCTCATATATTTCAAACATGACAGGATGCATAATGCCAACCAAAATTCTATACAAGCTTTTTTTCGCATAATGTCATTCACAAAATGTGCCAAAAAGTGTATGCAATCTGTCGTGCAGGTTTTTAAGTAGCACATGTTCTATTTCCAACTATAATTCTGTTCAGAAAGTGAGCGCACAAGTTGCGAAAAAACAAGCAATGACAGTTTCGATTAACGCATTCCAGAAAGTTATATTTACAATTGGAATTTTGCCGTTTTACTTACCAGACGGAATACCATAAACACACTGTTCGGATTACTCCTGCCGCACAAAATTGTTAAATTCACTTATTTTTCAAACACAGTAACGCACCAACCGGCCTTAACAATAACTTTATTCACGTACTGACTTCTACAATAGCACTTAAAGACTACAGACTGAAGGAAAACAATTCGCTTTAACTTTAATCTACCCTACTCGACAAAAACGTAGCCATTAGGAATATAATTACACTAAATAGTCGGGTCCAGGTACCTGGCGATGAATCACTTTTAGCTCGACGTGCGTTAACAAAATAATAATTAATTCGGGACACGTGAATATTTATTGACGAAATACACAATAATAAAAATAACGATAATGATCCCCCTCTATTGGTCGAGTAACCCCTGGTTTACTCCAAAGGTATACTAGTGCACCTCCTTGCTTGTACTCGTAAGTACAGTGCAAATGTTTATTTATGTGATGCCATCTATTGAAGTTTTATGAAATTTTATTTTTTACATAGCTCTATAATTAACCTGGTGATATAATATTACAGATATCATATGATCATTTTTAATCTAAGGGTTCAAAAGATGAAGTAGATGAGAGAACACGTCTGATTGCATAGTTCCAAGCGTGTTGTGTGATCTGAGGTATATTTATATATTTTTTTAAATATATTTTTTACATACATCATCTTTTGAACGTACGTGCCGGGTATTGGCAGAAATCTTCTTTTTTTTAAGTATTAAAAACCTTAAAAACCTGGTTCATCGCTAAAATTTGTCTTTTCTTTAAAGAATTTAAATTGGCAAAATTAGAAAAAAGGAGTCGGAGTATCTTGTCATAATTCTAATATCCTCCGTAGACTGGGAAGATACACAATTGCAACGTACATAATACTATGCACACTAGAAACCAATAATTGAGTTGTTGTTCTTTGGGCTATTTCCATCGCTTATTGGATTTTGTGGATCCGACGTTTTGGCAGTTCATCTACTGGCGTCACAGGGTAGCCTTGATAAGGGGTGTTTCTTGCCAAATTCATTCTTGTAGCTTCTCTGGCAAATATATCCGAGAACCACAGACAACTGACAGATCTCTATGGGTGTTATTCCCTAATTATTCTGCCTCCCGTATCATGGTTGTGGGGTCTTCTGCTATGCTGTATCATTGGTAACCAGACATCTTTGATTTCCAGGCTTGGTGTGCTTATGGCATTTGTTGTTGTGGCCATATATGCTGCTTCTTTCAATTTACTCTTGATGTAATGTTCTTCTCTTGCTAGGATTGTCTCACTGTCATATTCAATCCTGTGTTCGTCTTCCCAAGCATGTTATGCCAAGCGCGATTTTTCCCCCAGTCGAATCAGTTTTCTTTGATTCCGACCTGTTTCTCCGATGTATGCTCTTCCACATTCACAGGGTACTTGGTATATATATTTTTTAGTTTGTGTGTAACGTTACAAAAAAAGCACGGTATGCCTTGCATAGGAACATATTTAAAACTGTTCCATATGGTTTATGCGCAATTACATTTAATAAAATAAGCTTTTAGTTCAAGCGTAGAGGCATAGCTTAAGCATACAAACAAATTTGCAAATTTACTACCACCGTTCTCAGTTTACTCTCTTCAGATATTCAAGCTATACTTTAGGTCCCTTTCTGTTTCTAAATTCAATTAACTTCAATTAATTTATCAACGATTAAAAGTGGATGGCATAAAATCATGATCAATAAATAATGTGGGAATATTTTCTTGCGAAAGAACTTTATTTTTGTCATATAGTTATTTAAACTTACAATATTTATAAATAAAGTTGTAAGTGCAAATACACGCGAACGTTACACCGCGTCAGATCATCGTACAGAACGACAAGAAGAACTTATTTAGTAAAATAGCAGAAGGAAGACCTGCAGACCGGTTAGCATCTGCAAGGCGCCCCGTCCTACTGACCTACTCGCCCAGTTCCGGTGTTGCCTGGCTCCCACCGCCCGGAGTCTATCGCGGCCGACGCGTCGAGAGACACGAACCTAGCGCAGGGACTCACGAATTCACCGCACGAAGCGTATAGGTGTGTGTAGTAAATACACGATTGATACTCCGTGGGTTACGGTCGACACATGTGCACAAATTTCGACAATTATGTAGGGTAGATTTGGAAAAAAACTATGTAATACCCTTTCGTACATTGGTAATACCAATGTTGTCATATTTAAAAGCTGTATTATCTAACACCTTCATTGTGAATATCTGGTCTGTTGTTCCCCTTCCTTTCCTGAATCCTGCCTGATATTGTCCTATTAATTTTTCCAAGTATGGTCTAATTTCCTCTTAGTTGCAGTGGCAAATACTTCATATACAACTACCAGTAAGGATGTCTCTCTGTAATTGTTTGAATTCGTTGCATCCCCTCTTTTTTGAATTGGTATAATCAGTGCAGATAGTTCCAATTCTTAGGCATATCTGCCTTTGTCCAAATTTCAAATATCGGCTCAAATATTTTTTGTTTCAGTTCTCTTTCAGCATATTTCCCCTGTTATTCTCTTTTCTCCTGGACTTTTGTTATTTTTTAATTTTCCACGATTTCCTCTCTAAAGTCCATTCACCCCATTCAGTCCATTCACATAGTAGATGGTACTGCAATCGCCAATTTATTATTACACATTATCTATTGCAATAACACAATTTGCTTCTAAAAAGAGCAAAATATTTCTCATCTACTCTGTAAATGGTTTCCTCCAAATCATAGGAATAGTTTTTGATATTTAAATGTCAACTCGGCGCAAATGTAGCAAAAAGAGTTCGGGTGGTTTACACATTTCCTTGGCATTTTTACAGGTGATCAAATGTTCGCGGTGTCACTACAATAGCTTGAACGCACCACAACGCAACTGTCTTTAAAACGTTAACAATGTCAGCGTGTATGTTCATTCACCGAGTTCTAGCCGGCAACTGAAATAAAAAGAGATGGTATCTAGGAATGGGAAATGCAGGTCTTAACACTTCAAGACATGTTCATACATTAACATGCTTTTAGCATGCTGATTGATCAGTTCCGAGCTCTAACCGACAAATGAAATAACATCAAGACGTGTTCTCTTGTACTACATATCTATGCATGCATATTTTAGGTGGATAAGCGAATATCCTGGAACATAAAAACTAAGGGTGATTGAGATATTCTAAAAACATAAGCAGCATGCAAAAGTATATGGGAATCAGGCATTTTTGTGCTTGGGACAAAAATCTTGTTAACCATTGTTATCACTCCTAATATGTAGTATTATAATTCTAGTTCATTTTCTGCAATATGCTAAATAAATAATATAACGAGAAACACATGAAACTACAAAATACACAACCGAAGAAATTTGACAAGTGACATTATAAAAATGTAACGATCAGTAATATTTCATTTTATCCAACATAAATTTCGTATGCACAGACAGCTTTATTCGTCGTGTGTAATTTTGCTTTGCGTATTAGCTTTTAGCAAACGTCCAAGATACAAGTCGATCCTGCCCAGCACTATTTTCTTAAGGTGAATGATGTATAGATGCTTCTGCCACTTCCATATTTGATCATACTTTTACTTCTACAAAAATTGGATCCTATTGGTTTTTCATACACACAGCTTGTTAACTTGTTGGCGTTTTATCTAAAAATAAGAAAGAATTACGTGAAATATATGGGATATAAATCTGCTGATTTCTGTCCTACTTCTGGTGATCCTCAGTGAACCAATCTTGGTCCGCCTCTGTTTCTGGTTTTCATTCATTCAGCTCTGTAATGTAAGTGTTATGTCCTAAACTTTTCCTTGCCAATGACAAATTCTTTATTGAGTTGAGAGTATTGATGATTGAATATATCTTCAAAGTCAGATTGGTGTTGTTCATGATTGGTGCGTTGCCGATAACTTTTGATGTCAACAAATGCAATTATGATATTTTCTCGTAAATCCAAGTCCCTTATACAGAATTATCACTATGAATCCCACAACCGAATGGAGCTATTCTATCAAGGATATTGGTGTTAGCTTTGATTATAAACTCTCATTGGCCGACCATATTTTCAACATCTACAACTATGCGCTTAAAATGCTAGGAATTTTAGTTATTGTTAGTATTGCTCTTATGGCCCATATCCATCCTTTTTTATTTTATACGTATTTGTATAAGGGTATCCCTTTCTATAACTGCATCTTAAATCCCAATGAACTGGTATGGGCACATGTCAAGGATTATATGAGGCACAATAATACAAGATTTCAAGTTCAAGATATGCCTGTGCTTATTCAGCAAGGATACGACAATGTTTCAGTATAGAATTATTAAAATGACATTAAAGATGCTATGAAAAGTAAAACAATTAATATTTATTATAGTGGTTTTATTTTGCTTATTTTTTTTTTTGAAGATGAAATGTGGAAATTGAACGAGATGCAAGATGAACCCAAAGAATTTATTTATTATTAAGTTAACATCTTATTCATGGTCTTTCGATTACTTAATTTGACCAATTCATTACAGAAATGATTTTGAATTTGTTGTAAGCATACTCGTGTATATTTATATTGTGTAGATTTATATATGTTTCTCTGTAAATAAATACAATATTACGCGTGATTAACAACAATAATAGGGATAATATGTGTATTTTGATATTTATTTGTGTTTTGTTTAAGGTTAGGTATGCCTGTGTATAATAATCAACAGTATTCTATCTACATTTGTATAAGAATATAACTAAACATAACCTATAAATACAAATCTTTCCACCATAAATTCACACATTGACATTTATGCGTTGGTAACATAAAATTTACTATAGCGTTCAGAGTGACAACATATGGAAAATGCATTACCTAAATAGATTTGGCAACTTGGGGTACGATCTCTATAAGAGCAATCCATCCTTCGAAACTTGAACTATACCTGGAAATTTGTCACCTTCAATATCTTCAATCTCCATTCAAATACTTCTTTTCATAATAAAAACATATTCATACCCATATATGTATCTATCACATTATACAGAAGCAGAACATTTTTTTAGGTTAGAATTTATATGTTATATCGTGACATACTTAAACGTCACAATGTTTGCGTGTTTTTAATTTATAGCTTTGATTTTTACGATTCTTCCAACACGAAACTTTTATAACCGTTCACATTTACATAAATAGGATAAAGAAACGCATATGATATGTTTTCCAAATCTACATTAATACATATTGACCGACAATTTTAAGTCACAACTTAATCAAAAGAGAAATTTAATTTAAATTAGGTAGCTGTGATAGATAAGATTCAATTTCAAGTCTGCACCAATAAATGTCCGGCTGGTCGTTGCATATGAATCAAATAAAACTTGACTAACTTTTACTTTGAACTATACATACTAATTTCAATAAATCAGAATAGATGTCACTTTTATCCGGCAATATATGAAAATAACGAAAATCATTGTATAGTGTTAACTACATAGGGATAACGATAATTCAAAAATGGAAAAAGGAAAATTAAATCATGGAGGTTTGTATCAAGTACCTTGTGACATATTTCTTTTGCTATCATATTCGTTCTTATTAACATATATTTTTATATAAGTATGCGAGTACAATGGTTGGGTATTTTTTAAAATTGTATGCTTTACGTGTTTGTGTCCCCAGCTAACTGTGATCATGCTGGCTGTATCTATGCAGACCTCAATCCACTATCTATGGAAAAGAGTATTCACCTGTAGTTACAACAACATTATAGAGTGCTTTTTTTTCTATAATCCTTCTATGTATACCGGTGTTACGAACTAATTAGTAATGTAATAGTATTTTTTTTTACTCCAATAATAATTATATTTTAATAATAAATGTTTATCTGATCAAAAGCAATTAGCAATCCTCTCCATCAGTATTATTTGGAGCAGTGGTCGTCAACCTTTTAGAATTTGCCGACCAGTAACTCAATATTTGAAATGTCAACAGTAATAATTTAATAGCACAAAGACAATTAAAAAACATACTTTGTTTAATTGTACCATGTATAACACTTTAACATATCATTTTTAATGTGATATTAATTAAATGTATAGATTTTTGGCTCCAACGATGCAAAACGTAGAACGGCCAGTAGTAAATGAACGGAGAAAGAAGAATAAAAACAGGGTGAGGGTCAGCAGGTTGTTATTATAAGATATTAAGAAATTTAGAATATCCTTCAATAAGGTTCATTCCTAATTTCACTAAGATATTAAAAGAATTACTGCAAATTAGCAAACATTTACCTGAAACCCATAATCCTTAATAGAATTAACGGGCTCATTATAGGTACATTTTCAAATATAAATTCCCAAAATATTTCCATTGTCTCCTATACAATTTGGGGTAGTAATGACAATACAAGTGCTTGCAGTTAATGACCAAGTTAATATCGGCAATTGCTTCTGGGAAAATGGTCAATGGTAATTTAAAAGTAATATATCTAACACGTCATAAACACAACAGAATATTTGCTTGTTTGATTGTAGAGGCAAATTACAGAATTAACACGTTATCGGAAGTTGCAATGACCTTGTCATAATGGCAATGAATCAAGGCGTTTCGATTCTAAATATGAATTCCCTAAATAATGACAGGTAATTTAGCAACATATACAGATGAAACCTGAGTCGTTGTGTTCGACTTGTGTTAGGAATAAATCAATTAAGCTATCAAAGGAATACATAGCATCTGGATGCTATGTTTATTATATTTGATCGTAGGAAATAGGTTAAATCACAAAAAAAAAGATTAGTTTTTAGTGCTTATTTAAACGCAATTAACAAAAATAGCAATTGAAAAACGTATTGTGGGAAATAATCGAAATTTAAATTAAAACTGGGGATTTGTGGATCATTTTTTTGTAATTTATTTTTCCGTTTGCCATACGCGTACTTCTTATGTTCCCATCCTACAATAAATCGAAGAATAACTTGCGCACGCGTCATCTTGCGCGTAGCTGGCGATAAGTAATTTTGGAAAGTGCCTCAGGTAATTCTACATGTGTACATACAAAAATAAATACAACATTCATATAAGTTGGCTAGGAATTTTATCGCGCTTACGATCTAAGAGATCCATTATCCTAACATAACATTATGCATTGTAGGGTATTAAGAATTTCGGTGCATCATTAATATTAACGTTTTATTTACTTTGTGGTATAATTTAAAATATACGGTTGGTACAACTGTAAAGGTACACGAGTGGCCCTCTTAATGAAGTTAATCCATAAATACTAAAGCAATTTGGATTTCCCAAGTATTAATGTTGCATGTAACTCAAAAACTATGCAATCTACTATAGACTATGTATAATTGTAACAAACAAAAGATATACGGCATATCGAGGTAAGAACGCTTATCGTTAGAGTTAGAAGTATGCGATAATCTAAAGGTGTCTAGGTTTCTTTGAAGCAAATCATGATCAATGATCTGTAGACATCAAGATGACTGCGATTATCAAGTGCTTCAGCAATATATTGCGTAATGGTTGTCTAGTTTTCACTGTTTCTGAGCGATGTAGTTGATTTCCTGTGTGATTATGTAGTATGCCATGCAGATGACATTACGATAATAATTTCTGAAGATGAAGATAGTTACTAATGTCATGTTGGATAAAATTTTTGCATGGTTTTGTGCCAACAAATTATCCTTAAATTAAAAAAAAACTAAATATATATTCTTTCACTCTTTGCAGAGAAAGATCGATACCTGTCATCAAGCTTCGTATTGCTAATCAAGACATAATGCCGGCCGAGTCCGGGACTCTCTTGGGGTTAATGTTCACTCGTTCTTTAAATTGGAATAATCATTGTCGATCATTAATATCCACTTAAAAATAAATCTATTTCTAAACTCAGAACACTGAAACATATAATTGATTCACCAATTTTGAAGCAAGTGTATTATGCGCAGTTTCACTCAAACTTACTATATGGGTTTATTTTATGGGGATCATCCCCTGCAGCGAAACAGGTGTTTCGATATAATAGAATGTGTTATGATTTTACAATGTATTTAAAAATAAAATATATTTCATCTAGAAACATTAATACGTCCCATTATCTACTTCGAGCAGGACCTTTATTTGTTTCCCAAAGGGGTATAATCCTTCTTTACCGACACACACACACAGAGAGAGAGAGGGGGCGATATAATCATTAATACGCATTAAATAATAAATCAAAACGAAAGCGTAGGCAAATATTTTATTTCTACATGTCAAAAACACTTGAACATCATAAAGGTAGTTTCATATATGTACAATGGCGGCCACCGAAATGTGCACGATACTTGAGACAAATTTCTCTATTTTTCCGTAGATTGAATTTGGCTTTATCCAGTGACTTTCGTGAAGGGAGCAACTTTTTTTTTATTTTGTAATAAAATAAATCTATTAGACGCAATGCTAAATTGAAATTAGTTAAAAAAAAGTTTATTCAAAAAAGTAGAAACCAAGCAATTCTTAAATCTTAAAAATCAACGTTTTTTTAATAACTTATAGCAGCGCCGTTAGCTGCAATCACAAGTTCTAGCCGTCTTCTCATATACAAATTTGTGTCCTCATAAGGTTCTCCCAAGCATTTTCAACAATGTCCTGAAGTTCCATCGCATTTCTCGGCCTAAAATCTGCAGAATATATTTTTTGTCATATTTACCCAGATGTTTTCAATCGGATTTAAATCCGGACTTCTGGAAGGCCAAGGTAGTAAATCAATTGCATTTTCATCAATCCATTGTCTTACAATCCTTGCAGTGTGAACTGGGCAATTGTCCTGAGTCCGAAAAACGTGTAATTTTATTTTTAAGCTCAAAATTAAATTATTTTTCTTGTCAGTGGTTCAATAAACTGGAATTCATTTATCAAAATCTCCGAATTGTCTCAGGAGTAATGAAATCTTCTTCGACTAATGACCGACTCTTGACATTTCAAGTTCACATTACATTTATTTGCTTGCTTCACGTAGCATTATTGACATTTATTATCTTTGCATTATTTGTGTTCTAACTTCTTGCATACCGATTCGAACAGGTGATTGGTGTGTCAAGCTTAACAAACAATATTAGCGCGAGTCCCTGTATCTTTCTTTTCGATACGGTCTCTTCCTTTTGAACTAGAAATCTAGCTAAAGCGTGGTGTGTGCACTGATAAAGATAAACACATGAAGAAACGGATTCCTTTAACTTCAGGGGTGCAAAAAACGAACAATCGCAAAGTATATAATGACAACGTGATTAGTCACGCCAGCTATGCGAGACCGGTTTGACAAAATAAAGACGAAGAAAGGCATTTTGGACGCGCTCTCTTCATAACCAATCCCAAACGTCGTTAGCCCAACGAAAATCATGTTAATATCAGTAACAACATCAGAAAAGTCACTCACTCGCAGTATTCGCAATGACGCTGTCATCATTCGCGTGGTTTTATTGTTTTAAATTAATTGTTCATGCCTGCAGCACTCGGTAAACAAAACAACCGGAGTGTCCGTTGCGAAATGGATTCGTTACACAACGGCTTCAATAATCGACGGTGTAGATCAGTTTTAGTTAGAGTCGATAAAATTTGGTGTGGTGCATACGAGGGTTATCGTAAAAGTTACTTCTTGAGCGGGTGTTTGAAATGATAAAATTACTATAATTTTAAGAAGCATTATTGCAATATGGGCGATGAATTATCTTGCTACTGGGGAGATGCGATATGCGAATTTTGATCAAACGACTTGAGATATAGGGTTATTCAAGGATCTATTGATTCATTTTAACTATCATTTACCGATTTCGATGTTGCACGATTGTTATTCTGCAGAAACACACAAGAATTTTGTGGACGATGCATATGTACGCAATATAGGTTTTTGTATTTGTAGACCGATCAGTTGTTAGGTCGGGCAATTTCGGTTTGTCTTCTATTAAACGTCAAACCTTCGTTGGTAGTGACCTCACACGACAGAACAGCAATTAAAGAGAAACACGAGCCCCGTACATTTCGCTGGAAACACGCAACTTCACGTTATTGCAATACAGCGCCCTCCGGTTTGGTACACGCCAAATACGAAAATACCTGGGAATATGGCGCCACATTTAAAAGTTAGTTTTGTTTCGATTTTCCTTAATTTCATCAGTGTGATACGTCTACTAATAACGGCTCGTATTTACATCTCAATTAATTTAATAATGCCCTAACTACATTTTTAATTCGGCTTTTAATCAATAAATTTATTTACGGCATTGTTAAATTAAACATTAGGTGGAAATATTGGCCAATATGTTTAATTAGCAGAAATCACAGACATATCTAAGACTTTTGTTCTAGATATGTGGTAAACAGCACAAATTCGCAAATAATAATAAATAATAATAATAATAATAATACTAAAAACAGAATAAGAAACATGTAAGTAATTATAAATACACTTATTGTCAGTATATTATCTTCAATCTAATACACATTAAGCAAATATGTACCCGTTGGAACCCAAATTCTACCTGCATATTATAAAAGAAAGAAAATGAGTCACATACACAATTGGTTAACTGTAAGGAATATAGTTGAATATAGAATTTAACGGAGAACAGACGTGTTTGATTTTACTTTTGATTTTACACCATACAACATGTAGTATTAAGTCATATATTCTTTTGTAGATGTTACAATAAAGATAGGTATTGCAAAATTATAATAGTTTAAAGTAATAAGTAGAATAAATATTATTACAACACGTGTTTATTTCTACTCACCAAGATATATATAGAAACGTCGCACAAAATTGTGTAAAATTTTACTACAGTAAATACTAGTTTTTCTCACGACGTTGTACAAAAAAAGCTAACTGTCCATTCATTTGTTTCGTACAGATAGTAAGAATTATTACTACAAACTTAGTGCTACAATTTGATGGTAAATATTGCTACAAATTGTACTTGTCCTTATTTGTATTACAATGTGTAGTATAAATACTGACAATTGTAGTAAAACTTCCTACATATTTTCTCTTAGTGTGTGGTACAGCACTCGTAACATACTAGATGTCCCAGTAAAAAGAATCATGCATAATATATTATCTCTCGCTTTCAGCAAACACAATTATATCCGCATCCAAACGCTGAAACATGAGACATAACCTTGTGACCGCGACTGATTTACAACAGAGAAAACATGCTGGTTCACCTTTCAACTCAATAAGGAGTAATTAAAAATCTAACTATTTTGGAATTTTCCCGCCTCCTTTGTAACTTTTCGCTTCTTTCGTTGATCTCCTGGCAATTTAATTAAACGTAGGCTTGATAATATTGTTACTTAGTATCTACTGCATAATTTTCTGAATTAGTTGGCGATTTTGAAACATTTTTTAATGGACAACTACGTAAATATAAAAATATTGATTTTCAGATTAAGTTTCAAGTTAAATCTATGTACAGATAAAATCAGGAATGTTTGTAATTACTTCAGATTTGTTTATGACGTATGCAGCTTCTGTAACAAATTCATTTTGATTCAGTTACACCAACCGCGATTTCAACGAATTGTACGAAATGACGGTTGTCAAATTTTTTGAGGTTAACAAAGCTTTCATAAATCTATTATTTTATTTGTATATACTTACAGAATCGATGTGAATAGGCTGAGCTTATTATGAAATATGTTTTATTTTATTAAAATATTGTATCACACTAACAGTATACTTCTTATATCCAAAGCGATCTATTTTTAAATCAAAATAAGTAGAAATGGAAGCAAAAAACATGAAACTGTTTCGGAAATAGAATGTATCTACTGTATAGCTCTAATATACGTTACCAATGATAAACAAAATAAATTAAAGTCAATACGAAATTTTAATTTTATTTCTATAACAAAGTAAACAGAAAAATATATGTAGGTACGTACTGACAAATATACTTTTTATATAACATATGCAAAACATGATACAAAGTAAATTGATAAAAAATATGTCAATACTGAAATAGAAAAGGACTTGGTACAATTAAAAAATATTTATTCTGTCTTCACTCTCGTCTTCTGTCCCACAGTTGACCGTTAGGACAAATTCTTCTACATCTGCTTCACGTTCGTACCAATCTTTAATTATTTTTTCTGTGTTATAGAATTTTCCCAGATGTCTGGTGTACAGCTGTCCAAATTTTATTGCCACATATCTAAAACTTGTCTATCGCAATATGCATCTCGCCCAATATGCTTGTTATAGTAAGCTTTAGCATATGTCCACATCAATTCTATCGCATTGAAATCACAGTGATATGGGGGAATTCGTAAAACTTCATGCTCGTGCGCTCTAAGTAACTCATCAATAACATAAAGTGTCTTAGTTTACTCCTATTCATAGCATTTTCGTAGGAAATGTTATTATTATTTAACCACGCAATGATGTTTCCTTTGCACCAACATTGGTTTGGTGACTTCTCAAGGAAAACGCTATGATACGGAGCATTGTCCATTAAAATTATTGATGGCTCTTCTAAATTCGGAATTACATGTGTTTTAATCCATTTTGTAAATAAACCATAATAATCGCTGATGTAGATTATTACTAATAACTTGTATCATACAGTTGTACAAATGTAAATATAATTATAGTTTTACGGTACGTATTTTACGCCATAGTTTACGACAGTCAGCTGCTAGATGGAAATGGTTATTTTACTTTATATTTGCCCGAAATATAAAATAATACAAGTTAACTTGTAACTGTTTTCAATGCGTCAGTGGCGGTAGGTCTGACTCACATACGGTATAAGGTGAAAGATTACAAGTTGTATATTACAGAAGCGTCCTTGCAAGGCCGCCTCTCTTCCTATATTACAAAACGCGGCAAGGCTCAACGGCATTCGAGCGATTCTTGACTACGAACCGACAACGCAGTTAGTAGCCCTAATAGCGATCGGCTGATTCCTCTATTTGTACCTCGTAATCCGCGCTACACTCGGCGACTGGTACCACCGAGGTACCCCGCCCCATTCCTCCGTGTTTTAATATTATTATTGTTACTATTGCCCGAGCGTGTTGCTTATTGTATGACCGCCGTGCCGTTTCATAGACGGCTGGTTATATCTCTTGCGAAATGCGATTTTGTTGTATTGCTCAAGCCGCCTGGCATACAATCCAGCCGCTGTGCACGTACCCTCACCTCGATTTGGTTGTTTATTAAATCATCGTAAATTGGACGGTGATGTTGGAATGTCGTAACCACGGAGAGTTTTACAACAAAAGAATAAGGAACAGTAATGGAGGAGTTGATAGTACAGCTGTGTTAATTTTGTTTTATGGCGTTAAACGTCAAAGCTAGGCCAAATTTCTTATTGGCACTAACTGTAATAACACATAATCACATCTTTAAGAAGCTGCTTGAATTAGAACTTCAGATATTAACGATAATACGAATTTAGTACGTTTTGCATTTGATGGTTTGACTTCACATTTTTTTGACGTTTGAAAATTTCAATTAACCGCTACCGCAAAAACTAAGAAAAAACTAAATTAGCGCGTTTGCACTGATCAATGCTGTAAATGAAAATTAGGAAAACTATATTTAGAAATGCAGGTCTGGCAGGTCGCGCGCACATAAGCTGCGTTCGTTTATTCGTTCTACGAGAACTATTTGTATCTTGGCGTTCGTTTATTACAAACGGAGCTAATAGATTTCTTTTTTAATCATTCGAAAAATTAGGAGTGGAGTGAATGGAACACACTTCACGACGCTCCATAAACACTGAGTGGGAGACGTAGGGTTTATAGGGTAATAGCCGGTTATAACCTCACTTTCTTGTAAAATTTTAAGAAAGAAAAAATAATATATAAACTATTCATATTTAATGTCCTTTCATTCGCCTTTTGGTGTTTTATAGCAACATCAGAGTTTGAATAAGTTATTAAGGTTATGATAAGAACAAAAAAGGTTCCACAATCGTTCGAATATAAAATACACCAAAATACAATATTCTTGATCCGCACCTATCTGCGCCGCTCCAAATCCAGAACCACTCCAGAACAAATAAACGAACGCAGCTATAGTGATTTTAGTTGTCCGAGGACAGGACAAATTTCCCGCCACAGTGTAGTCATGTTAAAACCAGAACTCCATAGGTTAACTCATGGTACAAATACATAAGGTATGCTCGTAAGGTGACTCAAATTTCTCCCTCTTTGCGCAGCTTACGATATCTTTCGATGCGCGTCATCAAGTACCTAAATTCGCGTAATTTCTTGTGATAGTTGCACACATAGGTGGGTATTTTTTCAGATTTAGACTGAGCTCATCCCTCACGCTTCCATTGTACAATTTAACTGAATTATACAGCTTGTTTCAGAAGTTGTGGTTAATTTTATATGCAAATCACTGTAAGTTCAAGGTCTTGTATACTGCAAACGACACAGTCTGAAATTTTTTTTTTACAAGCATAGATTTTTTTTTATATTGGCCCAGTTTTATACCAAAGCCACATTTTTTTCGAAATTGTCAAAGCTGAGTACAGGGCGAATCAAAACTCAAATACATT
>JARFOC010000778.1:0-30129 GCA_031763485.1 Osmoderma eremita | reverse complement strand
TTAATATATTCCTCACAACCCTTATTCTTTTTTTATGAATTAAAGAAATTGTTTATAGCGATTTTAAATCACATTTGACAGTTCTGTAGTATTCTATTATTTATTTTCATTTGAGACAAACCAAGCCTACTGTGATTTTTAATGCAAGAAAACTGTATTACACGTACTAAAATAAAATCCCTCTTAACTAAGTATTCATATTAGGACAAAACTGTATTAGGGCTTTTAAATTAAATATTATATTGTCTTTCCAAATATTGAAAAGTATAGAGGGTGTTAAAAAAATACTAAATTTTAAACTATCTTTAAAACGCATCATTCAATTGCTTTTTTCTCAATTGCACCTTAACCAGCACTGAAAACACTGAATCATTGCTAATCGTCCATTAGACGAAGAACGCCGCGCCAGTAGAATTAACCGAACTGAAAAGTTGCCACCATAGAGTCCTGAGACCGACCTGGAAGGCTGTATGCTTCTAGTATAGTTTGGAAACCGTCGACATAGCAATTGCGTCGCGATGGAGTATATAACAATAGATTGTCGTGGTAATGATGACAGGGATATTTGAAATGGTAACGGAGCAAATTAAGAAAAACGATGTTAAGAATACGAGTGCAAAAGAAAGGGTGAATGGAAGGAGTAGAACGAATGACAAGTAAGTTATAAAAACTTAATTTAAAAAAAGTATTGTTCGTAGTCGTACATACTCTACAGCTATTAGAGTATACGATCACAAGCTTAAGTTTTAAAGCTTCCTTATAATTTAGTGAAACGCATACATAATTTTATAAATTATACCCAGATATTCGTTCTTACATTGTCACTTGTATTGTTTTAAATATACGCAATATTTATGCACGCATTGATTTAAATTTTTTTCAGGAATTACTCTCCCAAATTCAATTTTTGTTGAAAAAAAGGAAGACTTACCAAAACTGTGAAAGCTCTTTGTTGGAATGTTTATAAATGCATGTGAGCATTGCTGAATAAATAACACGGCGACATGTTTATTTCGCCAACGACAAATTTAATGGAAATATAACTTACAATGACACTATTCGAATACCAATAATGTGTTGCAAAACGCACGCACGCAGGATACTGTGATTTATGTGACTGTGAGGGCTTTATTGTGCTAAATGATGACTCCAGCTACAAAGTAGTGGATTTATGAAAGCTTTTGCATTCAATATACAGAAATTCGCACATATATGAAGGTACAGGATGCGGTTGGTTCTCATTTTGGTTATTATCCGTGCAAAAAAATGGATATACGCATAAACACAATGTTGATTCATAACTAATTTTTTTTACACTTTTCTGTTCAAAATTTTATTAAAACACTTTATATTTACCTACGTTATCGTAGGTGGTGCTACCTAGTGGATGTTTTCATTCGCCAAATCTGAATTAAGAATTTTTGACAGGAATACAGAAACGTGATGTACTCTTACCTAATATTGGGCTTCTAAATAATTTTTTGAAAAAGTAAAGCAGCATATAAAAATTTCCATTTTCGGGCAAAAGTTTTTTTTTAAATCTTCTACTTTAACTCCTCGAAAATATCTTATCACTATAGCTATGCTTGAAAATTGTTAACCGTTAAAATTATAGGGCCGGTCAGGTAAATTGCGGGGCCATACATAATAACGTAAATTAACTTGACGTAATAATTATTGCATGGAAAGACTCTTCTAGAAAAAAAATTAAAAGCTTTTTTTTATAATGTTTTTGGGAGAGAAAAGAAGATTGGGCCAGGTAACTTGTGGATTTAATGAATTAGTATAAATGAATTTAGGGAATTTCGCATCCAAGCATCCATCTACATCTATCTTGCCAGTCTGCCTGGGTTGTCCATCTTGCATTGCATACACCACTACATCATTCCAGGAGAGTGAGCCTTTCTCTTCTATTGTAGAACGGGCTCAAATTCCGTATTTTTAAAAGCCAGCCTTCTTCCGACATTCTTCCTCTAAGATGACCATATCAACTTACAGGTTTACCCTCAATTGTGACCAGAATATTAATTGTTACACCCATTTGTTCCCGATTGTATAGTTTCTAGTCCTATATATTCGTGTCACACGACGTCTTCAGACGTCTATTTCCATAACTTTCAATTTTGTCTTCATTCATCATTGTAATTTCCAATACATGGCCGCCGTACAGACTAATGCCATCCACTATGGTCTTCTATATTCTTCTTTTTACGTTTTTTGTAAAATACACTTGTATTCCAAATAATTGAGTTTTATTGCAACTTTCCCTTTTCCTATTCTCTGCTTGACTTCCATGTCACTTCCTCCTCGTCTTGGTATAGTTACTCCGAGATGTTTATAGGTTGGTAGCATTTAACTATCTATCTAACTTATCCATATTATCGGATCGTTTTTCTTTTCTTCCATTACCATATATACTTTATTTGTACACTTCATTTAGTTTTCTTAACATGCGTCTTCATGTGCGTCGTCTTAATCCTGTGCAAAAATCACTTGGTCGTCTATAAAATTTAGTGAATATAGGATGCCACCTTCAATTTTTACCGTCATACTCCGACATTTATTTCTCCAGTTTTTTACTGATTCATTCAAGATTACTGTAACGAGCGTCTTAGGCCTGTATCAACTTTATTACGGTGTTTATCAAACAATTATTATTCAATAAAGTAAAAAAATACCCTCTGTATGTTAATAATAACACTGGTGAACAAAATTTGAGATTTATTTTGTCCCATGAGATAAAGTGGGTGACCTGGTAGTATTTTTACACTTACTTCATATCTGATTTCAGAATTTTTCTATCAGGCAGGGTTTCAGAGTGATAAAGCAATGAAATTGTGCGAAAGTATGTATGTCTATGTGTATAAATAATATTTTAGGTGGATAAGCGAATATCCTAGAACATAAAAACTAAGGGTGATGGAGAAATTCTGAACACATAATTGATTTCAGCATGCAAAAGTATATGGGAATCAGACATTTTTGTGCTTGGGACAAAAATTTTGTTGACCAGTGTAATCAATGTCAGTGATTGCCTTGGCTATAAATACACTCGCTGATCAAATTTGAGGGTTTATAGAAGTCACACCCTACTGGCCGAACGCTCGCAATGCCAAATTTTACTGTTAATTGTACAAAGTTGATTAAACAAACTAAGATGCTGTATTCCTAATAATGTTTGACATACAATTAATAAAAATAAGACTACAAATTAATCCAGCTTCCAGAAAATTCAAAATGTAATAATAACGGAATAGCCTGTCTTCTGATTTCAAAATATGAATTAATTTGCAATAAAAAATCGTTTTAGTACGCTACACACTCTTAATACTACTATATTAAAACAAATAATATTAAATTTAGGATTCGTTTTAGTATTTATCACAGATGCATATATCTTCAATCTCGACAATCAAGAATAATAGAGAGGGCAATAATATGCATTTAAATGAATTACATAGAGCGCATACTGCCACCTTTTGTCTCAAAATCACATTTGGAACATTTTCTTGATTTTTCATACTGTTAATGTTCGGCAGAACCTTATTATATCTAAGTAACATATGCATTTTAAGAGTGCAAATGTTTTAAATCCAGCAATTAATTAAGTTAATCAAATGAACGTTAATTGGATTACTTCAGCTTTTACTTGGTGAAGGTTCATGATGAATACACAGTAATTAGTCAAATTTGATATATCAGGTGCCCCAATAAGTTTTTGTATAAAATAGAGTACCATGAATATTTGTTGTTGATCGATAGACCTTGGTTCTTATCTGTCGTCCAGTCAAAATGGCTGAAATTAAAATTTTCATGAAAGAAAATATTTAGAAACACAAAAATGTAAAAGTTAAATAGATGGTGAGATTTAGAGGATGACTGCCAGAATAGCGCAGTGGTAAGGGCACTAGACATCTGTGGGGGAGGTCAACAGTTCGAATCTCAGCTGCGGCAATCATTTTTTATAAAGATTGGTTATAAGAGGCCGATCGGTAACTCTCCCGATACTCTTCAGTGTTGATAGGATAAATCAGTCCTCTTACGGCGAGAAGAAGCAGTGACAAGCCATGCATTTCACACACACTTACACAAACCTAATGTTCAGTGATACAATAGACCTCAAGGCCGCACTGTTAAGTCTTTGCATTAGGATACAAACACCAACCACCTTTTTTTTGTCTTTTGACAACTGTATGACGGGCAGTTCAAAATTCGAGTGAGATGTGATAAATGCACTCCGTCAATTTTTTGATTCAAAATTCATAGAGTTCTACAATATCGACATACAAAAATTGGTGTCACGTTGGCAAACGGTCATTCATTGAGTCTGATGGTAATTACTTTGATGAATAATAGCGTATTACTGTTCCTTAATATATATTTACATTTTACAATAAAAAACCCCACGAACTTATTTGGCTACCTGATATTTCAATATAGACACAATATTGACGTTGTTAAATTTTATGATTACTTTGTTAGCTTTGCTGGCGAAACCACTGCGATGACGAAAAAAAAAGACAATTGTGACACTGTGTTGCCATAAACGGTGAAGGAGATTTCTTATCATTTTTATTGTGTATTTAAATGAACGTTTGTGAATCGAACGAAGCTGGTAACAAAATTAAAAGAAAAATATCGTGGTGTTACTTATGCAAGCAAAGGGAAAGGCTATTATTTCATATTCAAATAAAAATGATCTAGTTTATCACTGAATATTAATTTTAAATGATTAATTAACAATAAATCAGGTTTAAACCAGCCTAAATACCGAATCAATAATTATTTTAAAAACGCCATATAAATTTCACGCTCATGAATAATGCGGAACATCTCATCACTTCCGCATATCAAATATATCGAGCGTATCCCAGTCGTTTACGCCTACTCCAATATCAGGGTAGGGTAGTCCCAAAACCGAAATTGATTTACATACTTCCACAATTCCGCGACACCTGTCAATTTTCCGAACCGTTTTACAGTAGGCCGAATTCGGTCGCCGGTTCTATGTGGGGATGAGTAAGCAATCCCCGGATATCAATTTACTAATGACGATCAAAATCCTCGCATACGGTCCCCCGTAGCCTGTTACGGATATGCGAGAATATCACCCTTTTCCACTTTATTTTACATTTCCCTTCGTTCTCCCGTCATTTCATATAGGTTTCCCATTCTATGCGCGGAGTATTGTTATGGATATTACAAATACATTTCCATTTACAAGTGTTCGACAGTGTTGTGATGAAGAGGTTGAGAAAATGATTGAAAAATTCAGAAATAACAGGCTTTCTTTGCTTCTGTTTTCTATTTTGTACTTAACATCCGGAATAAGAATATTTTAATTCATTTCAATTTAATTACTTAGAGTGGTGGACAGTATCGACTATAATGGTTAGAATTCGAAGATCAAATTTGTTGGGAATGTAGCAGTGTTCAATCAAAACACAACTTTATAACGCACAATTTCATAATGAAAATCTACATAAATTAATTACCATTTTCTTATGAAATGGATATCCAAGGGCTCTGGTGAATTCTGTACTTTTTAATACTTTGACAATAGCTGTGCGGGATGGAAGCAATGCGCCTCCTGGACCTCTTAAGAACTTTAGATATGTTAAATTTCCTTTTATTGAGCAATTGTCTTACAAAGTGAGACAGATTTTCGCGGACGAACCGGCAGTCAAACTGGCGCTTTATAATCCTCTATCAACATCCGCTTGTTTTACTAAGGTGAAAGATAAAACTCAAAATGTACAAGTCCAACATAATATATGTATATAATTCCTTGCGCATCATGTGAGAAAGTATACATCGGTACTACCAAACAATCGTTGTGTAGTAGAATGTCCTAACATAAAAGGGATTGTAACTTGTTCACCATAGACACTGCGTTAGCTTACCATCATACACACAGTGGTCATAATTTCTCCTTGGACGATGTCAGCATACTAGATACACAATCTTGCTATCACATGTATCATATTAAGACCACAAAGGACTGTTTAAGTTTTCGTACTGACATGGAGGGTCTAAGTGAGATCTACAGTTATTTATTAACAATTAATAGCCCCCAAAATATTGGCGGGACAACTACAAGGACATCAACTCAACAACAACAGCATTGGTTACCACGTGTGAGACTCTTCCATTGCATAGCTGCTTTCACCTTTATAAAATAAGTCAGAAATATTACATCAACTTTTAAAATTACTCCATATTTATTTTGAATTTACCGCCTTAACAATTCTTCAAGGTGTGTCGGTGTTTCTATTTTTGAGAGGTTGGCATGGATGACGTATTGCTAGTGATTCCCGTTTTCTAGAACGTATTAGTATGGCGATTTCTGCTGTGACTACATCAACGATGTTACTTTTATAAATGAATATGTATAGAATTCTCCGTAATAGTGGCTTTTAAATATGTTTGTCTACTGTAATGTGATATTGTGTTATACTATTCAACATTTTAATGTGTTAACGTAAATATATTGTCCATATTTTAACATGTTAAATAACAATTCACGACATGTAAGTAATAGTTCAGCATAATTTTCTTTATCCTTTGTCCTATTATCAAACGCATATTTTGTAGTTTGACTCCTGAAGAAGGTTTAAATAAAAACCGAAAGCTCGAGCGAAACAACAAAGTTGTATTTTGATTGAACTGGCTACATTCCCAACAAATATGATCTGAATTTTATTTACTTACTTAAAAAATCATTTAGTATGATTGCATATAGTTTCTACATTATACTCAATATTAGCAATTAGTTTACAAGCACATATTTGTTTTGATATTATGAAGGTATTTTATATCAGAAGAAATATGATGACTTTCTACTTGTTTTTTTTTGTAAATCGGGATTTCACTTGGTAGTATGGAAGCGAAAAAAAAAATTTAGCATAGCAAACATGGCAGATTCTTTTCTGATGAAAAACCCAGTCAAACTTCAGTTATGTGACAACACTGTTTAACATCGTTATTAATATTCTGTGTGTTTTAAATACCTAAAAAGGAACAAAGATTGTTTTTTTCTGAAAATAACTAAACTGCCATAGGCCAATCTGATCATTCAGAGTAAATTATTTTCACTTTTGCATCATTTCACACAATTTGCAATCAGAATTTGCAATAAAAATTATAACATTTCATTTAAAATAAGAAATGGTGACTTCAGGTCAACCGGAAATGATGCAAAGGTGAAAATAATTTACTCTGAAAGATCACTTTAGCCAAGGGGTGTACTTCAGAATTTTTGTGTATTTCTTTCCCTAAAATATTTTAATAGGCCACCCAACTTGGGAGACCCTGTATAAAGTTGGCAAGCAACGCTTTGAACCATTTTCATTCCTATCTGCTAGGCCGAGGCCAACGTGTCTCGGGGAAAGGTGAAATATTTGGTTCACTCCTTGCAAGACAAATAATCCCTCACAGAGCAATCCTAACACCAAAATAACGTTTTGGTCATCGGCTTCAATAGTACGTTTCCGCCCTAACACATAAATCTGGAATTATTGCTCATTTTCTCAACTGTCAACTTGAGGTTTGCCTTTAGGATAAAGTAGAATGGCTTTATCAAATGTTAAGGTTTTTGATGGTAACTTGGGAGAAACACGCTACATAGAAAATGATAATGCATTTTCCCATATTCCCTCAAACAGATTGGAAAAAGTTAAACCTAATATGAAAGGGAAAAACTCCGTCATAAGCTAGTCATAAGCGTTTTTATCTTGGATGCAGTATAGAGTCAAATATAAATACATTATTTTGTTTAAATATACTTATTATGAATTTTTCTATGTATTTGCGCAGTTAGAATTAGTCACTCTAGCGTGTGACGCAATCCTTTCTAGTTTACCGGTATTTGATAACAAGAGACAATAGCGTTATGCTACATAAACCCTAATTCACTTCCAACTGCATATACTTCCACTAAATGCTACACTTTAGTTAAACTAATATGGCGCAAACAGATATCAGCACACCGACACACGACATCTTTGTAGGATAGCGCAGCGCATATAATAATTTTTAGTAAGTGTTATTTCCTTAGATAAGCTATACGTGCAAACTATCTGGAACTTCCTTTAAAGTGCATAACTACAAAGGTTATCGTTATTAGTAAAGATTGCAAGGACTGTCAGGCAGCACAATAGACACACTGTATCGAATTACTCCTCCCGCACGAAATATTAATTAATTCAGACAGGTGTTTCGGGAATACGTAAATTCCCATCGTCAATTGTATAAACGAATGAGCGCAAATATAACTAAATTTAAAATCATGCACTACTTTTCCCTTTCCTCTTTTTCCCCGTATCTAACATATTTACAATCTTTTACACATCTCCGGACGCAAAATATTCCTAGAAAGACTACCGGGGCGTTCTTAAGTGTGTGCCATCAAATCAGAAAAGGTCAGCTGTGCTTCTTCTCGATTAAGAAGTTTTTTGACCTATCTGCTCTCCCATGTCGGTAATGCGAGATATGCTCCTTATAACTTGTTTGAATAGACCTCTTTGTCTGTCCAACGTAAACCTTTTCGCAATCTCCACTTGTAATTTTGTAAATTTCGACTGGTCTTTCATTTCCGGTTTGTCTTTCGGATTTTCTAAGAAGTGTGTTCGACGATTTATAATAGATTCTCATATTTTCGTCCTCTACGACTCCGATAATTTCTTTCGTTATTCCTTAAAAGGATAATATTATAAATGTATTTCTGTCGTGGTGTTCTACTGCAGTTAGCGTTGTGGAGTATATTGGACCTTCTTGAGGAAGCGATCCACATCTGCAGAAAAGTTACCGTTGCGTTTTGAAATTTGTTTAATATACCTACATATCTTAATTCTTTTTCGTATCTGTTTTGACTCAACGGGAATTTAATTGATCTATTTACCAGGAAATTAATTGTGGACATCTTATGTTGTTCACAATGGTTTGAAACCGCCAAACCGAATCCGCCTGTATTGATTTCTTTTCTATATATCTATTTCTAATTTTCTGTTATCCTTAATTGCTAAACTATCTGGACGATTGCTCATTTTTACCGCCGTGAATTTAATCGCATCAATTTGCGAGAGCACTTTTGTTAGGAAATTTTCCACCATATATTTTGTTGTATCAAATACCGCGAACATATCATCTAGGTATCTCAGCCAAATTCTCGGAAAAAAATCTCCGTCCTTTTCCATATCGGTTTTCAAACTCACTCATAAACAGATTAGCAATGAACGGCGACAGCGGGTTTCCCATGGCCCTGCCCTCTAACTGTTCGTAGAACTTCCATCCGATTTAAAAACGGTTTTGTGACATGCAGTGCTTCGTTAATGCGATGTATTCCGACATTTTAATATCGTCGACTTCGTTTGATTCCAAGAATTTTCTTAAAAACTGAATTTCTGGGATTGGTAACTCGAAAACTTTGAACAAACTCCAAACGATACGAAAATTTCTCCTTCATTAATTCCTATGTTATTCTCTTTATTAACAAATTCCAGCGAATTTTCGGCTGTTAAGCTTTCTATCTTACGTGGGAGATTCTTGAATTCGGTAACTGGCCATTTGGACAAACCGTAAGTAGGTGAGTCCATGCCTGACATGGTTTATGAATTTTTGGCAAACAATATTTTATCGAGATCGTAAGGTTTGCACTATTAAGTTTTCTTTTTAAACTCGCGTCTATTAACCTTGGACGCTCTTTAATTGTGTCTTTAACCTGTCTAATCATCGCGGGTAGAAGGTTCCTTTTTAATTCTTTGTATGATCCCGTCGCTATCATTGCGTTGACGCATTCATGATATTCTAATTTGCCCAAAATTAGTATTATGTTCTCTTCCGAGAATCTCTGCTAATCTCTGCCTGGATCAAATAAATCACATGGCCAAAATTATATCTTCAAATCAGCCAAATATATCTTTGCCGCCATTTAAAGATATAACTTTGTTGGCTGAATACAAAGTTATATCTTTAAATGGCGGCAAAGATATATTTGGCTGATTTGAAGATGAAGAGAACAGAATATTAGTTTGATTCAAGAACCTTTTTCTACATGTATACTGCTCAGGTAGATATATAATTTTATAGAACTAAATCAAAAAATAGCCTTACCACCTTAATGAGTGGGTGACTCTAGGTACATATATTGCCATACTTAAACAACAAATGTTTGTTATCTCTTTTGTTTTTATTTTTTGATGTTGCATCTCTTCGTTTTATCAAAGGGATTTTGTTTTTGTCTTCACTAGAAGTAGATTCGTTTGAGGCAATAAAATTGTAATAATATTACAGGCACGGTGCATACATAAAACATCATCATATTCTTCAATAGCAGGATTAAGTTAACCAGCAAACGTTTCAAATGTTAGGTAACATACGATGACATTTTTTTTTTGTTCTCATCATATCTTTCTGTTTGCAATACACTTTCTTTAGGTCAACATTTATGTTATACGTCGCTTCTTGTTTTGCTCGCTTTGACTATACTTTATAAACAGTAAGCAAATGTCACAAAATGTTTATAATGCAGGCTTGTAATTGATGAAAGTGGTAACATCCATATGTCGTTAATCCAGTACTTAGTGACGAGATACATAGGTTTGTTACGTGCATATTGCGGATTAATAATCATTTTATTGATTTTGTAGAACCCTGTATAGCGAAAGCAATATATACATTCTCCTCGCGCCACTTCACCTGCGTCTTTTCCCTTTCCCGATATGTTTTTGCGATTTTTCCGTGGGCATACGCATGTAGCGTGTACGATATGCACCGGTTATCAGCTCTCTTTCATCGTTGACCGGTGGTTGACAGTAGTAGAGGACAGGGGTGTGATTAGTCGACCCAAGATACGTTCATTCTCACATTGGTGATTTTAGTTGTTTTGATTGGTGAGACGCAAAAAGCGGTTTTATGAGCGATTGGGGAGTTTTGGTAATGCAATTATTGTTATTACTATTGCTGATTAGCAGCTTAAGGGCGGCGACGCATTAGCGATGAAAGTGGCTTTGGCATTCGGAGAGAGACTGATGACGCCTGGTAGGCAGAAACTCGAGTCCGTCTTTAATGTTTGTACCCCTTTCATTGCTTTTTTTAATATGATGATTCCAGCAATAAACCATTAATGGCATTTTTTTACGGTTAAGGTATCACGTTCATGTTCACCTTTTTCTTTTTTTTTTGTACGAACATTTGAATTTTGGCTCTAACGTTTGGGCGTAATTTGCGGAACTTGTAGAGTTTTCTAATTGAACAATTCCGAATAGCATTTAAACTGTATTTTGTATATTTCGACATGTCTGAAGATTACAAATAAATGTCGCTGAAGTTATAGTTGTTATGGAAGGCCTTTTTTATTTTTCTGTAAATAGTAACCTGTCACTGCCTCCGCGTCGCTTGGGGGTTGGACTAGAATCTGCATTGAGCGTCTCGTCGGGTGTGTTATCGGAACATTCCCCTGTTACTCGTTCTTAGGTTACCGTGTTTTCTTTGATTCCGCTCCTCTTGCTTATTCGAACTCAAGTGTGCCAACTAGCGATTTCCCGTTTCGACGACAATACCTGGAAAGAGGTCAATTTTGTAAATAAAACGAGTGGCGCTTCCCGGAAGATGAATCAACATGTTTAAATTATAAAATCACCCACCCCTTTCGCCGCTGCAGCCGGTGGGCACCTGACAGTGCAAGGCACAGGTAGATCCGGAAAAGATCTTTGAATTTGTTAGACTCTTCCTTTTTTGTTGTATTTCGTCGAGGCGTCGTTGCATAACACGTTCCAAAAAATATATATGTTAACATCCCTTCTTTCAGCAAAAATGCTGAAAATTTCAAACATGTTACATAACACCTTTATCCACTTGCCTCTTCAATTATGAACAGATATGGAAGATTGTTCCAAATAGAAAATGCAGTAAAATAAACCGAAGGGAAAGACTAAGATAGCTGACACACATCACTTCATTAAAACTGATTATATTTATAAAAAAAAAATTCAAACAAGGGAAATTTTATTATGAACCCGAGTCCACCCCAATAAATATGCGCCGTGTAGGTTATATTTGCGAAAATTTGCCTTCAAAGGGAATTGTGCCGAACAACTGTGTTAGTGTGAACCAACGATGGGCATCTTTTCCAAATGAGTACAGCGAAAACAACGCACGGCCTAAATATTTTGGTGACTATTTCATTTATTTAAACTTTTTGTCAAATACAATATTTATCATTGTGAACCGGGCTTAAGGGGGAAACTTTTGTCACAAAAACTGAATTTAGTGTCATAAATAATTAACAGCGAAATTAGTACTCGGCTAAACACTCACGAAGTCCTTCATAAACATTAATTAATCTCCAGAGACAGGGATTTTCTTGTTTATATATAATTTATCACGGTTTTTCCTGGTTTATCGCCACCACCATACGTGTGGTTAAAATATGTAGGAAGAACCTGAAATATACTCGCATTTTTTCGACGTTAACACTCACGGACATGTATGTACGTATGTACGCGTAGACAGGCACCCGGGTAACGCGATGTTGACCTCTTTCAAGTATGGTTTGTTACCATGGCACGAATCGCGAGTTTTGACGTATTAGTCTCGGACTAAAACTCCAACGATTCAGAAAAAAAAAACGCAGGCAACGGTAACGATCGTTGTTAGCTGTTGTCTATATGTATGTGTTCGGATGCTGTTAAAATAAAACGTAGGAGCTTCGGCGGCGACACAAACTTTTATATTTGCGGGATTAGTGTTTAAATACTGCACAGGAACGTGTATGGGCGCTTATACCGAACGGGTTTTAGTGAAGTTCATGGATCGAACGACAACACTGTCGACACGTATTAGTGACTCCTCCTATATTGTAATTCATACCGATTTGCGAAATAAAAACCGTCGTAGCCTATGGAAAATTGAATCCTGTTGTCATTAATCGCTGCGGGCTAATAAACCTGTAATGTCTGTTAGCAAATACCACACTACAAAACTATACACAAACGTGCATATCAATCGCGTACGATAATCCAAACGTACTACCTTTAGGAGAATTGATAATATACACACCGGCAAATTTTAAGGAACATACATAAAATCAAATTGTTTTCGCCATAATATACAAATTGATAATATTTCTCAGGTAATCTCTTTATACAAAGTGAGGTTGAGTAATTGGAATTTGTGTTGCAAAGGTGGTGCAATTGTGAAAGCGGATGAAAAAGAAAAATGGCAATTACAAACTCGAAGATGTCAGATTCGAATAAAATACAGGTTTCAAACGCAATAACTTTGTTATACGCTTTGAATTTGTTCAGTTGTTTAATACGTTTTTTCGTTTACTTTAATAGCGTGTGTTCCCCTGACGACCCCTTATAACTACAGTTATTCGTTTTCCCATACTTCTGATCAGACGATCGATCATTTCTTGAAGCAATCCGTCCCAATCCTGAATTAATGCAACTGTTACTTCTTTTCTGATTTGAACAGCAGGAATTCCTGACCTAAATCTTCTGCCTAGTATATCTCAGACTACTTCGATCGGGTTCAGGTCAGGAACATAGGCTGGCTAATTCGTTGTTGTTAAACCCAATCGGTTTAAAAACTCAGTTACACAGTGGACCACTTGTGGACGAGCATTGTCCAAGGTACCACATGCAAAATGTTTCTGATGTACTCATCTGCAGTTAACGCTCCATCAACAATCACCGCTAACTCTGTACGTGCTCCCAAGCATATGCCTTCCAACACCATGATGGAACTTCTTACATCTTACACTACGGTTCTTGTTTAAACTGCCGTTTGGCGTCTTATTCAATTTGGGCAACGTCACTGTATGTTCGACCATTTTCGATCATTGCACCTAGCAATTTCAGTCGGCAGTAAGTCACACATTATTAACTGGTTTACAATACAATTACACTGATTACTTAACAATAACTTAATTTTTATCTGCAGATAATACGTCTTTCAAATGTAAGACACATGTTTTAAGGTTTGACTTCAAAACTAAATATTGAAGAATCCAAAGCTATCTAGATATAGGCTCTTACATAAATTTAAAGTAAATCCACAATCTGTTCCTTTAAATTTGTCGGTGTGTGTATATTGTATTGTTCAAACAGCATTAACAGTAAAAAAGAAATTACTCAATAGAAACCAACATTAGAAAGGTTTTAAAGACGGCCCTAGGCTACGCCGCTGGCGTGGATAGTTTTCGCGGCTGTTCACTCGCTTTATGCAGTGACGTCGAGATCACGGCGTGAATTCTCGCTACGACTTCACACCGTCAATCTGGGGCCTACTTAATGGAATAGTCTTATTTAAGATCAAGTTTTGATGTTCACATAAATTAAAAGTGCAATTTATAGAATTGCTACTTGAAAATCAAAAATAAAAATAGCTAACACATTTTTTTAAATGGGAAAAACAATTACTTTGTTTTATCACTTTATTCATTACTGATTGCAATTATAACACTTTATGTCATTCATTTCCAGGATTTCTAATAGATTAAGTTTACGACTTTTGTCAACAATATGTAAAATGCCTTTATCGTTAAAACAATGGTTTCCTAACAAGAAGTGATTGGTAAACATGAAATCAGTTTTCTTCAAATTAAATAATCCAACATATTAATTAAATCTAGAGCCAGTTTGAACAACATAAACACCATTAGAATGCAGTCGCTGATATTAAGCATTAGGTTGCATGTTTTTTTAAAGGGTTTGGAGGCTATATGTACATTGTTGCCATTAGAAATTATAAAAAACAAAAAATACCCTTACCACCTCGAATGAGTGAAGAACTCCAGATACGTATTTCGACAACTAGGTTGCCATCCTCAGCAGAATGAACGAAAGAAGATAATGTTAGACGTCGCATTCTGGGAGACTTGCACCACACAGAACACCACTTGAACAGAACACCACTTGAAACACAGTGTTATTCAAGTGGTGTTCTGTGTGGTGTAAATCTCCTAGAATGCGACGTCTAACATTATCTTCCTTCGTAGATTCTGCTAAGGAAGGCAACTTAGTTGTCGAAATACGTATCTGAAGATCTTCGCTCATCGAGGTGGTAAGGATACTTCTTATTTTTTATTTTTGCTATTGTATGCCACCGTATCCTATTATTTGTATTTTATAGTAGAAATTATGCTTCTTACTTTTGTCTTATGTCTTTGTACTTATGTCCCCAAAATAAGTTAACGTCACAATTTTTTTTATTCTTCGTCGCATACATTTCTACGCCTTAAATACTTTTTCATTGCAGGAGTACTAACTATTTTTGATTTAATATAATCGCAAGGTGCAGAATGACAATAATTTAGTTGTTGATACATTAAATGGTTTTATTCGGAGAGCTGACTTTCACAAATGGTTTACTAATAAAATAACAGAAAATTTTAATTTCATTAGTCGTGTAGTACCATTTGAACATTCTGTGCCAAAGGTAGATCATTTAGCAAATTTGATAAACGTGTTTAAAGAATTTGATGCGTCGGTTCATAAATACGACTGATGAAATTACTATTTTTTGTTATGAATGTGTGAAAATCCAATATGGCGTCCATTTAAAATAAGAAGGTTGCTACCAACATCTTCGAGGCCAACAACCTGCATTTTAATTAAGCCGATTAACTGTATCGTGTGAAACATTTTTCTTTTGTAATTCCGAAGAAACAAAATGGCAATTAATTTTCAGTTTTATTCAGGTAATTTCTAAACTGTTCAGAATTTTACAAATTCCTCAACTTAGACTGAATCAGCACTAAAAATATATGTTTTTAAAGAATGAATATAAAACGCACTAACAAGTGTAAAAGAAGTTTTATTTCTAAGCCCTATTGGTTCTCCCCACATTAAGGATAAAACCTTTTTTTTAGCTTTGTAAAGCTTAAGTTTCTTCTCGTAGTGAACCAATAGGGTTACATCTCAATGTGATGTGAACCAATATGGTTAAGAGCAAAGAAAACGTAAGCTTTATAAAGTTACGAATTTTTTTTATCCTTAGTGTGGGGTGAACCAATAGGGCTAGAAAAAAATCTTGCGTTTTATATAAAGTTTTTCTTTCTATTTTTTTTAAATATATATTTATTTTACACTTGTATTAAACAATATATGAATATAGACTAGTTTATACTGTCTATTTTCCATATATTTTTGATCTTAAAACGCTCTTACTCAATTAATTTGGTTTGGTGGAGCTTAATTAGTACCACTTCGGCGGCGCCTCCTGATAAATTACAATTTTTTGGTCGCAAATCCACTCAAGAAAACATTCACCCTGGTGATATGAAACATCCTGTATATATGAAAATAATTTTAAAATGCTGAATTTAAGGCTGGCTACAATTTTCGTAAATTGCGTCACCCTGTATATAATAGTATGAATTTAAAAGTCTGAAGTAAACAGCTACTTATCGATAGTAAAGAACTAAGAGCGATAAAGAGACGAACGAGTTCGTAATCGAGCAGAGAGGATTGAAAAGCAATTGAGATAAATGATCTTTCGCAGTAAATCTAAGATTGATGTTTTGCTTTCAAAACGTAGCAAAACGCACACATACAAGACGACTGAAAATCGTTTTTCTTAAGTACGGTATAAAAATGTGCTGTAGATTTTATCAACAGGAATGACCTCAAATACATTTATATCAATAAAATAGTAATCTAAATCGGATAGGTGATATAGTCAATAATAAATTAAGAAATGATTCCTTTTGCGCGTGTATATAGGGCAGAGGTT
Organism: Osmoderma eremita; assembly: GCA_031763485.1. Classification (NCBI taxonomy): domain Eukaryota; kingdom Metazoa; phylum Arthropoda; class Insecta; order Coleoptera; family Scarabaeidae; genus Osmoderma; species Osmoderma eremita. The sequence continues at coordinate 13,392 of JARFOC010000778.1, read as the reverse complement.
TATGTGTCTATATATGTACATACATTTACGATTTAATCATCATTTGCGCTTCCGTACTATGTCCACTTTGATTTCCCACAAGATTTCAGTACATTAGCCAATCCCTGGAGCACACGTGCGCTCTCCTACTAAATAAATACGCTAAAACGGCGGATAAACAGGAGTTTCGTTGAATCCTGATATCTAGTATGCCATCACATCGCAGTTTGTCTACATCAATGATTTGGCGTGTTTGGAAAGCTACAGAATGGCGACAGAATTCAATGTGCGGGGGGCCAGGACTAGAAGAATTGTAGACCAGGACTGTATTAAGGAAGCATTTTGCCACTCTTACTGCAGAGCTTTGTGATAGATAACCTCCTATGTATATTCAGAGTTCCCTTTCTATCTACGGTGTTACATAATAAGTATATTATTATTAAGTAATTGGTTGCGGTTCATTTTTTTTGCCCAATCTAACATTGGTTGGAATCGTCATATAAATACATAAACATATAAAATAAGTATATAACAACGTCATTTACAACATATAATGTATCACAAAAATAAACACAAAATCTATTCATTTACATATTCGTTAATGGTATAGAATGCCTTCTCCAGCACGCGCTGTTTGATGTTTGTCTACAACTTCCTCTATAAAGTAGATTAAAAATGAATCGTATAAAACATTTCTGTAGAAGAAGGACTGTTTCCCAGTTTATGGCCACACCTCAGATAATGACATTTTAGGAAAGCACAGAGTTCACCAATGAATAACAACTGTTTACTAGGTCTTGCTGTTTTAGGACGTTTTTTACTTGTAACATTGCATAATAGGTTTTGTCTAGTTTTTTGCATACACTATCTAGTTGATCTTCCCAACTGACATTTTTATCTAATATTACAGCTAGTACAGATGCATTGGCGGTAAAGTTTTTGTTTATATTTATGATAGGCTTTTTATTCATTGAAAATAAGTCTATTTTTACTACACCAACACGTCACGTCTTCAGCTATTCGTTCAATTTTGTAATTAATGTCATCTAATGTCGTGCCCTTGACAATTACAGAAATATCGTCAGCAAACAAAATAGGGAGCTCGCAAGTTATTCTTTCCGGCAGATCATTGATGTGTAATAAGAATAGCAATGGACCTAAAACTGAGTCTTGCGGAACACCCACATCAAAGTCAAATTCAGGCGACTGTTCATTTCCCAATTTAAGCACTAGCTTTCTGCATTCTAAAAACGACAATAATCTAATGGAAGCCCTCTAAACACCATAGCATATATATCATCGCCAAAACATTGCTATATGCACAATCGAACGCGCCTGTTAAATCAAAGAAGATGCCAGCTGCATAATTATTTGAATCTAATGCAGTGTAGATACATTCCAAACTATGAAAGAGCGCAGTCTCAGTTGAATTTTGTTTTACGAATCCATTCTTGCTCGCGTGCAATATTCTGTGTTTACCAAGAAAGTCAGCTATCTGATTAGAGGCAATTTTCTCAATGACTTTTGAAAAAGAGCTTAGTATAGAAACAGGTCTATAATTTTTTATATTAGAGGAATCATCTATTTTGTACACGGGTATAACCGAAGCAGTTTTTAGTTCTGATGGAAATTTTTCTGCTTCAAAAAATTTGTTAATTACGTGAGATAATACATCTGAAATATGCAAGCTTATTATTTTTAATAAGCAGTTGCTAATTTCATCAAAACTACAAGAATTTTTGTTCTTTAGATTACTTATACAACTAACTACGTCATGGAAATAAGTTGGTGCCAAAAAATAAATGTATTGTCATTGTCATTAGTGTTATTCTAATGGCAATCTGGTGCAGAGTATATTTTCTAGGATACTACGTCTAACATTTCTTCCTATGCAGTTTCTACTGAGAAGGGCAACTTAATTGCCGAAATATGTATCTAGAGTTCTTTACTCATTAAGGTGGTACGGGTATTTTTTGTTTTAGTTTTACTATATATACATACGTTTATATTATTTATGAAATGCAAATTGATATGAGTAAATATAAGTATAAAAGTTATTATACCCATCACTACAGTATAAGTAATCCAAAAAGCAAGGAATTTCGTTTATTATTAAAGTTATACAAAAACTAAAAATAATTAATTGAAGAAAAAACAATAGAAATGCTATAAATAAATAAATTTCATTAATGTCAAACATAAATATATCTTCAACAACACAAATTAATATTCTGTCTAAACTATTTAGATAAATTCAATAAACTATTCAATAAAGATACACACACAAAAAATTGCATCTGCGGTAATTGCAACAAACCTTTTGCTGGAAGGCTCTTATGTTTTGATTCTGGCCTCAAGTAGGTTATGTAAGGTTCTGATGGTATTATCGTGGCATCAAAAACGTCTGCATTTAACTTGACTTATAGTCCTTATTCCGACTTTCTTGTGCCTCTTCGGCAAGGGAACCGATGGGTAAAACAGTATTGTTCAATACTAATTATCTAGAAATTATTTATCATTTCCATAACGTTTCCAAGAAATACCGTAATATAGTCGGATGGGTATATCGATGTAAATCTCGATTAACTAAAAGTACAAGTATTCTATCACGTACACCATTATCGTAATACGTAAACATGTTAGTTGTATCAATATTGCTCTATAGAATATCATGCCGAACTGTAAATTTAATCTTTACAAAAGATTGCTTCTCATGCATTATTTGAAACGCCCGCCTATATTTAAATTACATTATATTTCTTTGGAAACGTTATCAAAATATTCTAGATGAATATGTATATATTTATTAACTGTCATTAACTGTCTGAGTTTGCCATACAGCACCGTTTTCTACATAAAACCGATTTTATTTGTGAAAAATAAAAATAAAAAAATTCAAAAAAAATGGGGGGTATGGCGTACCCGGTCCCCTGTTATAATTTTTTTTCCGAAAATGATTCGCGACATCTTTGAGACTATGTAATACACTTCGAATTTCGTTCTACAAAAAAAGAAGAAATCTGTTATAGTGTGCGAAATATTTGCAAAAATTTAAAAATCATTCACTTTGGGGGGCGCTGTACCCCGAAATCGGGGGATTCGGCAGAAAAAGGAAATGGTATTGTTCTTATACCAAAGTACTCTTTCAGTATGTGCAGTTCATCAATGGATGTGCGGATTGCCGATGTTCCCTTGTAAGTTGCAACTATCCTTGTGTTTCGAGGTCTCCCAAAGTAGTGGTGCTGCTAGAAAGATCCTCAACTAATAAAGCCTTTATTTCAGATACATTTATTATAATTATTACATCAGGAGTAACGGAATCGTGGTGAATACTTTTATAGTTTGACACAACTGCTCTAACACAACGCTTGTAAGCAATCTGCTAGGCACTTTACATTTAGAACATAGTTACCAACACGCCTTACGAAAAGTTAGCGGGCGCGAACATTACAGACAGCATTAATGTCCTATAGCAATGAATGTCGTAATTGAAAATCGTGCACTCAAGTGAAAACGGAAGGGAGAGAAAGGCGTGTAGTTCGTAGCAAACAGATGTTGTTTCAAATTATGGTAATTTAGCGTCCATTATCTTGACCTAATGACCGCCTGTCCGCCGGAAAGCAAAATTGTGTCAAGCCATGGCTCGACGATAAGCACACTCCCGGAAATGCATTGAAGGAAAGCACGTTAGACGCGTAATAAAATTTTCCTCATAGCTGGTCCCATTCCGCGTTTTACGATTATGGCTTGGTGACTAGCTTTAAAATATTTCTCCATCTACAATATCGAGGATCTTTGGTAAAATCGCCAATTTTTTCATGATGACCATAAATCAGACCGTGAGTTGTGCAATTCGGTCGACCGAAGTCGCTGTCACAAAATTAATACCTGCCGTGTCGAAAGACCAATATAAATCGTGGCGACAAGTCCTTGAAGTATTTGAAAGATCGAGTTTTTTTTTCGCATGCGACGGATTGCTGAGGCTCTAATGACCTTCCATCCGGCTGTCTGGTACAGAGTCGAGCGGAGAAAAAAGAACTGGGGGCGAAAAAAAACGGTCACCTATTAAAGACGGAATGAAATTTCCGTGTTGCGCCCGGTTCTAAACAGCATATTCCGTCGGGAATGCACGACCGAGCTTTTGTACGTGAAATACGTGTACACGATTTATACATTGGAGAGAACATTACAGCATTTTCTTGAATAACATGCTCAGTTCCAGTTCGCTGGCGGCTTTTTTTATGGACAGGATTATTATACATAGCTGCCATCGCCTGATGTTATAAAAGAAAAAAAGATTAAATCCCATAATATTGATGGAAACGGTATTAAATCTTCAATCACCTCTAGAAGATTTGTTTGTTGTTGTTTGTTTGGCACAAAATGTTCAAATAGGAAACTAACAAGATGGGACCAATTATCCAATAAAAAAAAACATTAAAACCGAAGTGAACTTCATTTCGCTTTAGGATTACCACGTGTGAAATTTCCAACCCTGTTTGTTATATCGATTGAATAATCTGCAGTTGGAAAAACAGGATTCGTCGGTCCAATAACATGACTGATGAATTCCCATTTTCTGTTATTTTGTTATTAAACCATTTGCAAAAGGCAGCTCTCTGATAAAGATAATTTGCCCTTAATGTCGCAACAAATTTGTGGGGTGAAACTTGTGTTTTAAACGTAGATACGTTGAGCTTGTATTTCCCGAGCCGAAATTAGCCGCCACATAAGCTAATGTTAATACATCGTCTTCACCTTACCACATTTCGGTTACAATTGGGTTTGCCTAAGGATGGGTACTGCTGCATACTTACGTCCACTTTTGGTATCCGGTGATTTTCTCTCTACAAAATTGTCACAGCATCTTTCTCCGGCAATTCGGAAATTTTTGTAATATTTGATGTATGTACAGAACATATGATATTGTTCGTTTGTTGTATTGTTTAATATTGTTTATTATTATTATAATCATGCCTACCAGCCTACTACTGAAAATTAAAATAACTTTTTGTTGACACATCTTTGAAAAGAGGAATAAAAATGCTAGTGTGTGAAAATCCCATACAGCGTGCATTTGAAATAAGAAAGTTTTTACCAATACTTCAAAAATTTACAAGCACCCTCAAATAATGTAGATATTCTTCAACAAAGGATTTTTGAAGTTGGAATAGCATACCACAGGCTACTATTGTTTCGCTGATTTCAGGCATGCCTAATAAACTAACTGATTGAATTTAATGTTGCGTAATTCCAAATATCCCGTAACATGGAAAAGTTCCTGAATCTGCCCTGTCCTTAAGAAGGATCATCCTGCAGATGAAACCAACTAAGGACCCATTTATATTCTTTGCAACTCAAAAATCTTTTAATCTATCTTATACACACGCTTATTTTTTTGCTGTGCGATGTATTCTATCCCCTAGTCAGCATTGATTCATTGACAGACGTTCACAGACGATACCCAACTTATGTTGTTTTAGCCAATATGTGTTGGAAGTCTTAGACAACGAAGGACAGGCGGATGTCGTCTATACCACCTTTCGTAAAGCATTCGACCAGATCGACCATTCTGTTCTATTCCATAAACTTCAATTATATTTTTTCTTCTGCTTTAGTCAAGTTACTTTATTCTTATCTTACGACAGACAGCAATATGTTGAATATCATGACGCCAGATATAACATTTTCTATCCGACTTCTGGTGTACCACACGGGTCGAATATTGGACCACTTCATTTCCTTTTATTCACCAATGACATTGTCAAGCTACTTCATTGTGAACTTTTGATGTTTGCCGATGATATGAAGATATTTACAAAAATTGAGTCGCGGGAGGATTGTCTTTTACTGCAAAACCCCTTGTCCTGCGTTGTCGCATGATGTTAACAAAACAGTTTGCACTTAAACATAAATAAATCGAAAGTTATGAGCTATTCTAGGAGACAGTGCTATATTGAATATAACTACCTTGCCGATGCCATAGTGCTTCAGAGGGTTGGTGTAATCAATGATTTGGGTGTAATATTCAATAGTAAATTTACATCTAACGCTCATCTTGCGGAAAGAATTTCTAAAGCGTATAACATCTAAGGGTTTATTTATAGAAATTGCAAAAATTTCACAGATACTAATTGTTTAATCATGTAACTTAATTCTTTTGTAAGATCTCGATTAGAATACAGTTCACTAATATGGTACCCCTTTTATCGCACTTATACTGCCAACATTGAAAGAGTTCAGCGTAGCTTCTTAAAGTATCTAATGTATCTCACTGATGGTATTTATCCTGCTCGAGGGTATAGTTATGATGTTAGGCTCAATTCTGCATCTCTTAAATGTCGACGTAGAATTTTAACATTAAGTTCTTATACAATCTTTTAAATAATAGAATTGATTGCATTTCTTTGTTAAATAATTTTTTCTACATACCTAGGCTAGAATCAAGACATTCAGATGCATCATATTTACCCTCCAGTAAAATTAATACATTAATACATTTAATGTGCAAATCTTTCAATGTCATCTGCGATACTTTTGACATTAATTTTGATTCCCCACCGGATATTGTGAGGACTATGGTGTAGTAATGCCTATGTAGTGCCTTATATGTTCTATAATAATAATTATTATTATTAATTATCCTAAATCAAAAAGATAATAGTCAAGGTCGCGTATGATGCAGACAAAGCTAATGATAATAAGGAATTAACAAGTAAACAAAAGATGCTGAGGAAGATCATAACAAACATTTTCCCTCGCCAAACATAATGATGTATTTAAAAAAAATAGATTTATTTCAAAATTTATAAACTAGTTTCAATTATAATTGTAAATTAAAAGCGAATCGGTTAAATTTAACCTACTTTATAGAATTAATATCAATTTAAGAACTTTCGGAGAAATTCTGCCTTTTTTATCGAATAGAAAAGGTAAACCGCTTCTCCCCGCAGCATCAGCGCGGTTAGAAATGCTTTGTATTCAACTCGATGCACATCGGATCCGTTTTACATTCGTAATTATCTCAACAAAAGTTTAATTAATATTTCGCCGGGGCCGGGAAGCGATAAAATTAAATTGCCGTGCGACCCATTCCCTCCTGATAGATGCACTTTTTCCCGGAAGGGTATTAGATGTAGCAATGGGACGTCAACATAGCTGCGAAGGGGAGAAGATCTCCTTGATCTCGAGATGCAACCTCAAACGCGGTCCGATCTAATTAAATTTTCAAAAGACTTCTACTCCGTCGTAGCGCGGCGCTTAATAATAAAAAAGAGAACACAAAAGCGGCAGGCACTATTTAGCTTCTTCCGGGGCAAAAGTAAATTTTAATTTTACTTTTAACGAGAAATGCAGGACTATTTTGAAAGATGGACGCCCTCCGGGTTCAACATTATACGTTTTTAACTCAATAAATACATAGGAAACTCCTCGATGGAGAAACAAGGGGGGATATTAAGAAATGTGTTTGAGCATTAATAAAAAAGAGAACTGAAGAAATGGAATTTAACGAAAAGAATTTAATAAGTCAGATCCTGCTCGTACATCGAAATGACATCTGAGTTTAGCTTTTTAATTATCTTAATTCTGTTCCGTGTACAAAGTAGTGAAGAGACTCTAATCAGAAGAGCTGCTCAATGGCGCCAACGGGCAGTGGCGGAGCTTCGATACAACCCTCAGTATAACTGCCAGTCTGAACGAGATCTGTTGTATATACATGTACGGTGCCGTAAGTACTATTTCGTAGTTCTACGTTTGTTTTAAAAATGTTGCCCCCGTGGCTAAAACGACTGACCATTTATTTTATGTGTAAACTTTTATGCACCCGCCACTAGCTGTAATATTGTAATATTTATCTGAAAAAGATTTTCGATTAGTAGTTATTGATATCAGTAGTTATAGCAAGTTTATATAGTTCATAAATAGTATCCTGAGTAACATTTGCATTTCAAAAAAAGTACATGCTCACGTACTACTACATGTATGGTGGGCGTGTTACAATTTCTAGACAGTGCATGTTGTTGTACATCTCGGGATTTGGTGAAACAATGGGAGTCGACGTGCGCTCGGAACGTATGTTCCGAATTTTATTAAATCAATTTCTGATGTGGATTGTACGATGCTCTATATTAGTGATACCAGCCAGCAATCCTTTCACGGATTATATGAGCGGCGGCTCGTGAGTATTTTTAATGGGTGGCCAGCAATAGGCACAACACTAAGCATCTATTATTATTACCATTATTAAAAATAAATGAATAATGCCTCAAATTTTCATTTATTTAATTAAGTTTGGATGGGCAGTAGTGTTGAGACAAACGTTGCGTTCATTCACCGGCCTCTGTTTGATCGTCGTTTGGAGAGCTAACCAAAAGATTGAGTGAACGCAGCTGTGTAAATTCGTTCTTTTTCAGTGCGTGCATCACTCGCCTATCAACGCTGCGTTCACTAATAGTGAACTCAAGGCTTGTCTGCGCCTGCTCCTCACAGAAGAACGACGACGCAAAGAACGAATGTATGTAGGTACATACGAAGCGAACAAATGGAGCTTCTCTAGCTTATCGCGCTATTAGAAAACGATGTAATGGGAACATTCTTAAATACGTATTAATTTTCTTCAACAAATATACACTATAAATAATATAATATAAGTAATTTTAGGAAATCTTAATTTTTATTTTTAAGCGAACCTTATCATTAGAATCTCTGGAACTTCTAGTGGAAAGAATAATAAAACCAATGAATCTGACGAACTCGTATTGTGATTTATTGAGTGCATATTAAATTCTATTGTCAAAATTATTGTGGAATGTAATAAACGTACACCCCACGCTACAAGTTACAAACAATGTATGGCAAAACCAGATGGCAACTAAGATGTATTAAAAAAGAATTTAAAAAAACAATCCGAAACGCTAAATAAAAAGTGGTACATAATACACACACACACATGCAAAGGGTAGTTAAGGTATTTGACAATTTAATTTATAAATTGAAATTATCTGTACTTATTTATTGTGATAGTAATATTTCAAAATTATATTTTTAATACATCCTTAGGTTTTTGATATTCAAAAAGATTACAACTTCTTTATTAAGTCATAAGTCATAGTACCTTTATCATAATGTGCCACCCATGATACATATTCTAATCGAAATTCAACCATTCAATAATATAATATTTGTGTATAAAATAGTATCTATAAATTAAAAAGAGAAAATTGGAATAAATTAATGGTTTCCCTATATATGTAACATTATGGAAGAATTATGAACTATATAGTCACGGTAACATCAAATGGATTATAAAATTCCATGCTTCACCAATATAACCGGAATTTATAGGAAATAATAAATGGCGGCGGAAACCGAAAGAAGCCATTACCGCTAATTTGAATAAAGACCTACTTTCTGCAATGCAATACAACAGCCAATAACGTTCTTTATGTATAAACGTCAGCGCGAAACAGGTCAGTGAACAAACCGCCCATTACGCGCTTAACGGCTATAAAAATTAGACGCCAACCTATTTTAGCATTTTGTGATTCTAAATTTAAGGAGGTGTTATGTTGCACACAAAATTTTCTGTGCCGTTGCTTAAAGCATAGGCGTTCTCCTTGTTTAAGATAGATTATATTACATCAAATATAGTAACTCAAAGAAAGAAGATTTCTGCCAATAGCCGGCCACGTACGTTCAAAAAATGAAGTATATAAAAAATATATAAATATACCTCTGAGATGACACAACACGTCTGATTGTATAGCTTCAGGTAGTCCTCAACTACAGACAGCTGTTTCGGACTCACATAGTCCTCATCAGTGCACGTCAGAGGATGTCTGGTCGCTCGTTCAATATTTCGTGTCGTAAACCAAACGTTAGCACATGTCTTTAAGGAAGAACCAGAGACATCTAACGCCCAGCGCGAAACAGCTGTCTGTACGTGAGGACTACCTGAAGCTATACAATCAGACGTGTTGTGTGATCTCAGAGGTATATTTATATGTATTTTTAAATATATATTTTTTATATACTTCATTTTTTGAAACATAGTAACAGCAATTAAATTCATAATTTTTCAAGTTAAGTAGACACAGGCCAAAGAGAAAACCTTAAATACTTTGGGTACCTACCCACATTTACAAACATAATCTAATGAAGGAGTAAACACCCAAACTTTAAACAAAAGCATAACGACGCAAGTATTGGTTTTTATAATTCTGATCTATTAGCTTACACTTCATTATACGATTAATTTTGATAGTACTTTACTCCTAATTTTCCTTTAAAATTACAATTGAAATGTTGGAAGAACATTCACCTTTTCAGCGGGCTCACCTTGAAGACAAAATTGTGAAATTCAAAATTCTCTAAGCATAAATTTTACCTAAAAATGTACGTCATTTATAAAGGCATACACTGCTGGCCACAACAGAGCTTGAATCCTACTAGCAATGTAAAATATCGACATAGTTGCCACACCGTTATACTTATACATATGTATATATGTATATGTATGGAGGTTATGTGCTTGTCGAAGAAAACACACGGCGTATCAATAACGTGAGAAATGCGAGATATTACGCAAATAAATTGCCATTGCATTTTTGATTAACCTTTGCGTAGTGTTTTAAAACGTTTCAAGATTGAATAATATTGTAGCTCAAGGAAACCAAAAATGGACAATACTATATTTAGAGACAGCAATGCATTAGGCACACGCTCTTAATGCGCAACATCAAACTAAAAATTTAATAATAGCTGACGATGTAAAAAATGGAAAAGACATTTCTATAGAAGCTGAAATATTATCGTAAATAGGATACCAGGACACATTCGAAATTGAAGAGAATGAAAAAGTAATATAACGAAATAAACGAAAATATAAAACGACCGACCACTTCCTGTGCTGTACTACCAGAGTAATACCATGTAATTATCTGGACCCTTTCCTCGGTAGTGAAAATCATTCTATTATAAAATTTTGACAAAGAAACCAAAATAATGAATTTATTTAATAGATTTCAAAAGTAATAATGTAAATAAAGGGAAAATAATATTGTAAATTAAACTTAAATTAATTAATGTATCAAAATATTTGTTTTTTTTAGGTATGGGTCAAAATTTTGTATGCAACACGTGAGTAAACTCGGTTTTATGATATTCGTTCGGATCTTTTCGCGCCTCACTACGTTCGGCACGAAACTCCCGAACTCATGTCATAAAACCGAACTCTACACACTTGTTATAAATATGTTACGGGCAACTTGAGAAGTCTGGTCACTATGAATTAATGACCGGTCTGTATACATAACGCCCGTATCAAGTGGGCAATGTAAGCAAAACTGCATGACTAATGACTTTTCCCGGACAGTATGAATAATGAGTACCCTATGGGCAAAACAATAAAACAGATGAACTGTAAAGATAGCAAGGACTGTGGGGCAGCACAATAAACACACTGTTCGGATTACTCCTCCCGCACAAGTATTAATTAATTAGGGACGACTCGTATTTCGGGAATACATGGATTCCCATTATCAAGTCGATTACCGAATGGGTTTCAAAAATCGTTAAACTAGACACTTGCACCACTTTCTCCTCTCCCTTCACTCCCTACCACCTACTCCAAAACTGTACTGAACTGTAGTGTTTTTGGTTATTATATGAAATTCTTCTTACATAATGCTTATTGAAAGGTACAAGAAAACATTTCAGCATAGTAAATTACTTATGAACAGCAATTCTAAGATTTCAAATATTCAGTTGATTTTTCCCGGATTACTAACTAATTTTTAAACTAGTCTGTTTTTCATGAACTATATGAATCTTAATCTTTCCGACCATTTTGTGGTTTTATTTGTCTCTAACCATGTGAATACCATCTTCTCTACATCCTGATTTGCTCTTTCTACTGAGCCTTGTAATTGGCTATGACGGGGTTTGCCATGTGCAATTTTGGGTTCTTCCCACATTTGGCATAGTTCGACAATAACTTTATTAACGAATTCTCTGACATTGTCACTGTGCAAAATGCATGGCGCTCCAAATATTGTGAAGATATCCAGCAAATGATATGCGATGTCTTCGGCTCGCTTTGTTTTTAGTGGTCTGAGAATCACAAACTTCTTGATACACCATGATGAACTTAAAATCACCGTCTGCTTGTGTTTGCATGTCGATCAAGTCGACTTGGCATCGTGAGTTAAATTCACTACTTTTTATAGGCTTAACCACTAGCCCTTTCTTTGGAACCCTTAATTTTTTTTGACATGGTTCACAAAGAGTCAAATACAGAGCCACAAATTCTTTAGTAATGTTTTTGTACTTCAGTTTGAGTTCTTTCATCATCCTATTTCTACCTCCATGCTCGAAAGAAATGTGAGTTTCGTGAATAAAATCAAACGTTTCTTCCAAATAACAGTAATATTTAATTGGTTCTCTTACATTTTTCACTGGGACGATTAATTTTTGGACTGTTCAAATCTTTACTATATCATACATCGACAATCCTTGATATTCCTATGGAGTCTTGCTTGCGAGCTTGCCTTTAACCACTTGCACTTCGGTCAAAATTGAATAATACTCACTGCGAGTAAACAACTGAGTGTTTTTCCCCTTCGCTAATTTTAATTTATGAATTTCTTCGTTAAAACGTGGTTTCATATCCATGGATTCCGCCATTTTGCGAGATAAACGTACTCAATACACTCACGTGTTATCGTTCAGAAGTATCACTGCGAACTAACAAGAAGTAGGAAAGTATTCATACTGCCTGGTCCAGGTGATAAATTTAAGCTATTTCAAACCCTGATTTTTAAAATGGACCCCGGGCCGTCGGGCATTATTAATATGAGCTGGCCAAAGTAATAAATTTATCAATTTGGCCGACCCTCTCGATCGGTCCATATTAATACTGCTCGGTTAATCAAGTTGCTCGTAACATATATAACTAATAAGTCACAATTTGTGGTAGCTGAAGTTATTATTCAAATAAAGTGGTAAATTGTCCAATGGGAAGAAAAAAGTAAAAAAAAAGCTGAAATATTTCATACACACAAGGGTAATTGAAGTATTTATGAATTCAAATGTTGTCAAAATTGATTGTGTAATTCTTTTATATAACAAATTATTTAAAATTCCGATTAATTACTTCATGTTTATCTTCAAAATTCATTTAATAACATTTTATCTGTCACATTTTGTTCAAATCTTGTCGGATTTAAATCATATGTGCATAATAAAATAGTAAAAAATAAAAAATACCCTTACCACCTCGGTTAGTGAAGAACTCCTGGATACGTATTTCGGCAACTAAGTTGCCATCCTACGTATCCAGGAGTTCTTCACTCATCGAGGTGGTAAGGGTATTTTTTATTTTTTACTATATTAAGCCACCGTATCCTATTTTGT
>JARFOC010000776.1:0-11608 GCA_031763485.1 Osmoderma eremita | reverse complement strand
TTAATTAACCAATAACTCAGCCGCAACGCAAATTTCCATAGTTAGATCTAATCTTCACATTTTTTGTCGAGTTTTGGTAATATAGTAGAAATGTAGCTGCAGGGGGTCCACCGGAACCAGCAAAACTTTCAAAGTGGCCTCTGATCTAAATAATCTAGAGTTGTACCAAATAACTTTCAGCAAATTCAATTCACAAGAAAATTATTTGGACAGTACTTGTTATTTTTATACACGGCGATAGGATTTCTCAATTTTTTCACCTACTCTATCGTCTACTTTTTTTTGAAGAAATACATGTTTTAACATAGCTAACAAGTTTAAAAAATATTAGAATAAGTGATTCTTCGTTAATCAAACACCTTAACAATTTTCCCTTTTATATTTTTTGTACTATATTTATACAATTACTGACGTTACGAGGAAAAAATAACAAAGATTACATTTTTAATTTATTTATTAACACGACACCTTACTTGTTCATATCAATACTTCATATGTTTATAAATTTCTGTTTAGTTCTCCTCAGAACTTTTTTTGTTTCCAACGGCCGAGGTTTCGATTTAGATAGATAGAAAACAGGTTTACCAGTATCTGGACTCAAAAACTTAAAACGGCAACATAACTAGCACCTAAAAACACTTCTCAATTTAAGCAGCATGATAAATCGAAATGACTAAGATCCGGCTTAAATCATAGAAATCATTTTCATGGTAAATTGATTCAATTTCTATTTTGATATCATCACAACTGTTGATTGTCTACCTGAAACATTTTCCATTGCCAAAAAACGAACGATTCTTTTGGACACGCCTGTATAAACGTATTTATCATATACACCCACGTCCGAAAATAAACGTCATATTTGACGTTCAACAAAACTTATTCCGCGAAAAATACGCTATGATAAACGACATTAGTTAGCATTAGCTCGTTACTAGGTCACACTTTTTTTGCTCGCCAAGTCTAAATCGCCGCGGCCTAAATGCGTATGTTCCAATATACGCACATATTTTCGACTACCAATTGTCTATTTATAAACGACCACACCTCGGTGTGTGCGTTTTTTTTTACGATTGATGTATGTGTCCATTATGAATATTATTTTTGCATGCCTGTACAATGTGTGCGTACTACCGTTCACTATACATTGGACCAATCCCAAGACTGTGCTACACCTGATAGCAGATGCGTTTTTCGTACTCTGACTGCCCCAATGCCTTGCTATTCGCGCTTTAGGAAGCAACAGGTGCAACCATCTTAGAATTTAGGCCGTCCCGATATCGGAGTGGGATTTGGACATTGTTATGGTTTGATGAATTGATTATAAATATAACGGTCTATTTTTCGCCTTCGTGATATTTTTGTATTGGATAGGACTATAATTATTTCTACATTTATTGTGAGAGAATTAGTTGATCGTTTTAGATGCCTAATTAAATATTTCCTAAGATTGTCAGTTGCTAATCGTAGACTCAAAATATGTAACTTGTTGCAGATTGTTTAAAAACAAAATATTAATGTAGACATGCGCAAAAGTATACAAACCTAAATAGCCAATGTAATTACTAAAGTATACTCAGTTCTTGTTTACATTGAAACAACTCATTATTTTATGCTTAAATCCAAATTATAAAGAATTAATATCATTGAAAGAAAATAACCATGCGACCTTTACATTTAGAAAACATCAGTGTCTACTTCTATTTATCAGCGAGATCTTGATTCCAAACTTAATCGGAGAGAACGCCTTTTGAAAAAAAAGCAAACAGGCACACTTGAAAATCGGAAAGCTGTATTAGTTACTTGGCACATTTGGGTCATCATTGTGTCTAGAAAACCCAATTATAATCTATAATACTAATAATCTGAACTTATGGCAACGAACTGTGGGGTTGCGCCAGTAAATCTAACATAGCTATTATACAGCTAGTTCAATCGAAGATTCTGCAATCGTGCAATGATAAATTCCTCACGGTCAGTCATTAACAAAATCTTGCAGGGAGATCTCCGAATCCAAACAGTCCAGGAAGTGATCAAGGGAGAAGACAGAGACACCACTGAAGACTAAAAACCCATACAAATAAAAGTTAACCACTAGTTGAAAATTAAAGAAAAACTGCAGAAGATTTAAGACACGCTATCAAAATAACTCATAGAATTGTAAATTCTGATGTCTATTCAATAAATTGAAGAAAAGACAAGTAATGTCGCATGTAAACTAGTATTGCATTTTTTAAATTAAAAAATTCAGAGAAGCCGTCGGTAGACATATACAGGAAGGGGAAACATTATACAACAAAAAATGCAGTGTGATACACCTGAACATAATTGAAACAAAAAAAAATATAAAAGTGTGATTGAATCAAAATTTGAAATAATAAAAATGATGGAAGTAATAATAAATGTTTGGTGTGGAGATTGTTAAAGCAAAAAACATGTTTTCAAGAATCCGATATTACAATCAAAACTTAATTGCAAAAAAGATCACATCAATTTTTCCTTTGACCATAGTTAAATGTTTGTTATTCTGTTATTCGATTAAGTTAAACTGAATCTATATATATCGCTCTTGGTATTAACCTTGAGAGACCACGTTCCTTGTTTCATTTGTAGACGACCCCACGATTATATCGTCCCCCAGGTCCGACGCGAGGGCTTTCTCGCGGACCACCCAAGTTGCAACATGAAATTATGGCGAGTTCAATTTCATTTCTGCATTTTTATAATGCCACCTGAATTTATTACGTACCCAATTTTATCTTGAAGCGGACATATTGCTAATGTAAACAATTTCTTAGAATTTCAAGCGAGCACGTGATGTTTACATACCGCATCCTAATATAAACAATCGCCGCGATAATATAAACAAATTTCCACAGTTCTTGGAATTAAAGCGCCTAACCAGGTTGTAACATGAAATTATAGCGAGTTCAATTTCATTTCTGCATTTTTATAATGCCACCTGCATTTATTACGTAAACAATTTTATCTCGACCTTGAAGCGCACATATTGCTAATGTAAATAATTTTTCTCTCTTAGAATTTCACGCGAGCACGTGGTGTTTACGTACAGCATCCTAATATAAACAATCGATGCGATAATATAAACAAATTTCCACAGTTCTTGGAATTAAAGTGCCTAACCACGGTGTAACATGAAATTATAGCGAGGACAATTTTATTTCTGCATTTTTATAATGCCACCTGCATTTATAATGTAAACAATTTTATCTCAACCTTAAAACGGACATATTGCTAATGTAAATAATTTTTATCTTTCTTAGAATATCACGCGAGCACGTGATGTTTACATACCGCATCCTAATATAAACAATCGCCGCGATAATATGAACAAATTTCCACAGTTCTTGGAATTACAAAGTTGTAACATGAAATTATAGTGGGATCAATTTTATTTCTGCATTTTTATAATGCCACCTGCATTTATAACGTAAACAATTCTATCTCAGCATTAAAACGGACATATTGTTAATGTAAACAATTTTTATCTTTCTTAGAATTTCAACACAATTTGAAACAGATGTTTCTTTGTGAGAATGGTTCATCGGCAAAAGTGCAATGTTTGGGAGAGGGAATGCCTGTAACCGTGAGAAGCTAAGTTGCTATCTTGCACATTACGGGAGGGGGGAGGGGGGGTGATGGACGATCTAAATATATGAAAACCTTAAACAGACGAATAGTTCACTGAAACTATTTCTTTATACACAATTTTTATTATATTTATTTACGCAGTGTATTTTGCTAGGAATTTCGCAATATAATATTTCCTAGGTATGTGGGACCTGGGGGACGAGTGACCTTGAAAGTGGTCCCTTACCGGCATAGCCTCCCTCATAGGGAATCATAACGGGACAACAAGGGCCGATCAGCTTAATATTGATATTATCAAAACCTATTGCGGTAGAATGCATACCTGAAATAATCTTACCGCTAAAGATTTTAACCACAGGTGAAAATAAAGATTCATTATTAAACTTGAGATTTTTAGTCTAGTAAGAAATTAATTTACTCTCGAATATCTCCGTGCAAGTGGAAGAGGGTGCAGAAGTTAAGAAGCAATTGGTAATATAGATCACATAAATGTGTTGGAACCCTTGGGGAAGCTCTTTTACCAACACCTAAGATCTATGATTTCTCGTCTCTGAATAAATAGTCGAGATATGCCTTCCCTTCCAGCTTAATTGATTTAGTAGATAAATTACGAAAGGATTTATAATTATTCCAGTACTCAGGTCTTCTAGGGGTAGTGGTTAGTTTTGGTATTATCTCCAAGTCTCTTCATCAATTTTATGTTAACTCCGAGACAAGGAGCAGGACGCAAATCGGCAAGTGATAGTTAAATAATAAACACCGATCGAAGTTTAACGAATAATATCTAATTTATATTTCATATTTGATGTTCCGCAATTCCCATTTATACCATGCATATAGAAAATATTTTTACGTAAGAAAGAAACAAAAAAAAATCAGTTGTTTTCCTCCGCTTACAATTTAACCGATTGCACCTCTTGTCCCGTCGCTTTGTTTATTTTTGTTATCTCCATTTTCCATCTACCAAGGCGATTCCAACATCTGATTTTTGTTTTTCCACGCCCCACAAACACTTCTCCTCCTGTCTGGTTTAATTTTAGCCCCGAGTCGAATATCCAGGTTTAATCAGAATTAGAAGTTCAGGAAAACATAGTTATTTAGTTTGGACGCTTATAAATTTAGACAAAAGGAATTTCTACCGAATCGTAACGTCTTTGACGACAAATTAGAAAGATATCCTCGGAGCATCTTCATTTCTTGGAGTCCACGTCAAAAGTAATCTGATATAATTTATATGATTCTGTATAATAATATGTATACAATAAAGTTTGGGCGTGCAAGAATCGAAAAGTTTTACTTATATATATTTGAATCGTCTAAAAACCTTTCTGCTAAACACTAAAACACAGCTCGTAATAAAAATCTATTTATATTTGTCACTTTTTGCGTTACAACTATCCAAAATC
The DNA here is from genome assembly GCA_031763485.1 of Osmoderma eremita. Classification (NCBI taxonomy): domain Eukaryota; kingdom Metazoa; phylum Arthropoda; class Insecta; order Coleoptera; family Scarabaeidae; genus Osmoderma; species Osmoderma eremita. The sequence continues at coordinate 6,590 of JARFOC010000776.1, read as the reverse complement.
ATCATCCTACGTTGATCTTACTTTGGTACATATTCCAAAACTTTTACATTTATATTTTTAAAAGCTTCGTTATCGTAAATCCCTGAATAATTTTCGCCATTTTAACAGAATTTCGCACCTCTCTATACTGTCAAAGCTCAGAAAGCTCGCTTACCTCTTTTTCAGCGATTATCCAACGTAATATTTTTCATAAACTTCCCTCCGAACTTTGACCCCGTCGTCTGAAGTTTAAACGCACTATTAAATGTTACTACAACACAATAACCGTTTTACTATCTCGTTTTTCGATTCGATATTGATGGGCGGCCGTAGGTGATTTTCAGGCGAAGGATTCGGCCGCTCGCGCGTTCGGCAAAGCGCGTTTGACAGACGAGCGACGCAGAATACTTAAGCCAAAGATGAACGCAGCACGCATAGTTAATACCGAATAACGTGGCCGACGTCCCATAGATCGTCCTGCAAAAGTCGGGTATAAAAGGCAGTGGTGTAGGTGAGTGCTGTAGGGTGTTTTGATTTTGGACAATGGTGTTGCGTTTTGAACTGTTTTTAATGAGGAATTAGACTATCAACAGGTTAAATGATCGTGGCGTATTACCAGTGGCGGCTCGTCAGGAGTGGTAGGCCCAAATCAAACATAATTAAAGATGAATGAAAATTTTGTGGCATCAAATTTAAATTAATGTACTTTTTATTTATTTTTAATGACGTTTATAGTAATAGTACATATTCAGTATTTGTTACTACTGTTTCCCACCCGTTAAAATTACTCACGAGCCGCCGCTGCATATTATAGTGTACTCTCTATTAAGCGGACATCTTCGGTCGCCTCAAATTTGTCCGCTTGAAAGCGGTGTCCCCTTAAAAGAAATTGGCGGAAATTAATATATGTACACATGCAGACACATATGTTACGTGTAAGTATACGCTTTTAACTTCACTATTAGTTTTCTATGTAACCTACAAACATACACAAAAAAATATAAAACATACATAATACTGTAGGTACACATATACTTTGTTTATTTTATATTGAAGACATATACACATACTGAATATGCTAAAATATACTGCAGCTATGCTAAAATTAATACTTAGTTACTTAACAGATAATTAAGATTTGCGCTAAAGAAATCTAACATTGTTGTTTGATGTACATTTCTTATTTTCAAAACCATGCCTTCAAAGTGTTGTTTCAATTCAGATACCAACTCAAAACCTGTCGTTTCATTATTCCTGGAGGTAAAAACTTTTATATTGTCTAAAATTGATGGTGCATCCTTATACGTTTTGATCGTACTCTCTTCATCATTATCCATCATTTCCCCATATAAATTGAATGAGTTTTTTTTTCTTAACAGTGCACATCCGAACATCAAGTTTACTATGGAAATCGAAATTTTGGGCACAATTACCCTTTCTGGACCTTCTGGTTGTTAAGAAACCCAATGAAACGGTAGGACACACAGTGTATGGGAAGCCGATACGTACTAACAGATACTTGAACGCGAACTCGCATCACCGCCCAACACAGCTGCAGTCCGTAGTGAAAATCGCGATTTCCCGATCAGAGAGATTAACGGATCAAGAAAACACGAAGCCAGAATTGAACACCGTTCGGGACGCCTTGATTGATAGCGGGTTTAACAAACAATTTAAAATTTAGAAGGATATGATCAAAAACTAAAATTACGAAACAAAAAGCAGAAAGATTCTATTATACTCAAACACATTGCCAATTCGTTCTCGTCTATTTTCACACCTAATCTCATTATAACAATAAAGATAATCCAAAAATACTAAACGGCGTAAAACTATTAATGAAAACACTATCCGAAATCTTTATGGAAACCAAAAATCCCAAAGTTACACCACTGCCGCCTATATCCGTGGGTGTTCCCTTAACGCAGTCCAACAATCAACATTCGCGGGACGGTCTCGCTCGGTTATTTTTGACGCGTGACGTCCCGACGCACCGCCGTCGGTCCGCCAGCGACGCCAAGACGGCGAGAAAATGTGTGTTAGTTCGGTATGCGCGTCTGTTTTCACCCGACGAGACTCGCACAAGCAAACAGTTCCCGTTTTACCTGTAATGGACGAGGTTTTCGTTGTAGATTAGAATCAAAAGTCTTCCATTAACTTGGAATTAGAATAGTTTTAGAAACCGATAGATTTGATAAATACGGTATCGAAATATAAACATAAAAATGAGTATTTCTTAGGGATTTTTATTAGAGGCAATGTAAAGTACTATGTTATTGTAATATAAAATATGGTACACCGATGCCATCTGTTTTAAAATGGCAACTCTTTTCAGGAAAATCGCTTGGCTGTAGATAGAAAACTTTCTTTGATATTACCAGGATATTTTACCACACGAATAACAAGTCTTTTTTTATCATTTCGCATTACCTTCAAATTAAAAAAAATGTTTACTGGTAAAATTATTGTGACATGGGGTTATATGGCCTATATATTGCCTACAATCTAACTAAACTAATATCTGTGTTTATAGTTCTCGCAACTAAACAACCGACTTTTGACATTTAGTCGTTTTAAGACATGGTTGCCACATTATCGCAAAGCATATGATCATATGATTTGATAGGTATACAGATAGGTTATGGTTTACAAAATATGAACAGTATAAACACCAAATAGAACGTCAAAACGACAAATATCAAGCAAGTGCGTTGACAACTTACCTTATCTATGCAACGCTTTAATAATTGAAGAAATCCTATGCGCACTAAACGTCACTAGATTTGACATTACTATGTATTTGCTGAATGTCAAGTTGTGTTTAATTGCGTTGATATGATCTTAACATTATCGCTGTCAAAAATCGCCTGTTTCGTTGCGAGAACTATACGTCCACAATCACATGCGAACCCTATAAACGAAAAAAAAAATTGCTGATATTATTTACTATTCTGTTACTATTTTGTTGGAAAATCGCATTTTTTGTATGCATTGCATGAAAAGGTCTTTCAAAAAGTGCAAGTCATGGGCTGATGGTGTTGTAAATCTACCGAAAATTGTAACTAGATTACGTATTTTTTTATAAGCTTATATGGTAGCGTCTTACACAACCAGAACTTTTGATATTATAAAGACAAGCATTGCATCTCTCTTCAGTTCTCCATATTAAGCCATCTTGCATCTGTCAGTTTCAGGGATATGTTTAGTAATGCAAGGTATTTTGTTGGAAATAGTAAATATTGTATCCAACGCTAGAAAGAAAGAATAAATGCAACTTATGATTCCTCCTCTATTGTAGGTCCAAACTTGTAGCCCCTCAACTTTATTGATGGAACCAAACTATTAAAAACTGTGTTTGTTGCGCTAAAACTTGATTGCATTATTATAAGAAGAGATTTTTTAGTATTCATCCAAGATATTGTTTTGAATTAATTGCATAATAATAGTTCTCTTTAACAGGCCTTAAGGCCCATAGGCAGAGCGTGGTCTGTCACAATTAATTGCATACGAGATATAAATAAAAAAAATATTTCTCGAGCATTATACCAATAAAACAATTCTTAATAACTATCCCAAAGATCTAGTGTCATTCATTAGGTTTCTAACCTACTAAATGTGGTTGTATCACAGTCTAGCTTGCACACACAAGATTTTCACACAAGAAATTCAATAATTACGAAGCACAAGATACCAAAATCACTAAAAGGTCATTTCGTAAAACACCAATTCAAAAACTAAAAATACAACTAAAACAATAGAACCAAACACCAACACGATCCAAAGCCTACAACTTGTCCTAATTGTTGCAGATGTCCAAGACATCCGCAAGGCAAAAACATTGCGCCGATTTTCAAGAGAAGATGGCGAAGAAACGGGAGAAAGAATTCTGGCATCAGCAGAAATGGGACGGCCAAGTGCAGTACTACAAGAAGTGGGAGAAGGTCAACAACAAGTACGACGAATGGACCTCGCCTAGATATTACGAAACCAACAATGACTTGATCGAAAAGGTGAAGGCTAAGAGAGAAAAGGAAGAAACACTCGAAAAGAGAAGTGCAAAATTGAAAAAATTGTTAGCGGACGACGAGGCCAGCTATGAGATCGAACTCATGGTCCAAAAAGCTAAAAACGAACAGACGAAACACCAGCAGCGATTTGAGGAGATTCCCACCGAATTGCTGCAAGGTGTCAATGTCGCTTTGAAGTTGGAAGAAGATGACAAGAGGAGGAGGGAAGCCGAACTCCAACTTTACCACCAGTGGCGTAATAGCAATCCCATGATTAGAGATGCTGAAAGACGCAAAGGTACTAAAGACCTGAAATTGAGCTGGTTGGACCAACAGATCGAGAAGAGGATGAAGAAAGAAAAGGAGGAGGAGGAATGCAAACGCGTTTTGAGGGAGAGAGACAAAAATATCGACGAGAATAAAAAGAAGGAAGCGTTGATGTCGGAGGAAATCCAAAAGAAGAATAAGAAACTCCAAGAGTATTTGGTAAGGCAAATGGAGGAAATCACCTTGAAACAAAAAGAAAGCGAAGCACTCCAACGGGAAGAAAGAGAAGAGTTAATTAAACAGCAGGAAATCGGCGAAGTAGAAGAGAAAATGAGATCAGAAGAAGCCAGACGTAGAGACAGAGAGTGCGCTTTGTACAATGTGAGACAACACAAGATGAAATTGAAGCGCATGGCTAAAGAAATCGAAGAAAATCTCGATGTTGAAACAACATTGGTTAGAGAGTTACTAAACTTCAAGCTAGCCGAACGTATACGAAGCCAACGGAAAAAAGAAGAAATCAAACAAACCCTAGACCAGTTCTTAGAGTACAGCAAAGAGCAAAAGCAATTAGAGAAACGCAGACAGGAGTATCTTGACTTCCTCTTCGATTCCGAAGCCAAGGCGACGTACGAAAAGCAGAAAGATATTTGGGACAAGGAAGAACACGCCAGGAAGACGTTGCTGAAAGACGTCATCGACACGATAAACGAACAAATACAAGACAACATTAGAAGGAATAAAGACAAGCAAAGAGAATTGTTGCAGGAGCGCGAGAGAATGCTAGAGGACGTGGAGAGATACGAGAAGGAATTGGAAGAAAACAAGAAGATAGAGCAACAGAAGGTGGAAGCTATAAAGAAAGATTTAGCACGCCAAATAGCAGATAAGAGACTTAGGGAGAAGAAACTAAAGGAATTGGAGAAGAGGAGCATTGACGTCGAATTGGAGAATATCAGAAAGGAAGAGGACAGATTGAAGAAGGAAATTGCAAAGATCCAAAACAGCCACGCTCCTATGAGGTATGTCAGAAAGAAGCCGTGGTATTGAAGATTATTATAAGCATTGAAAGCAAAGAAGTTCTGTGATTGATTTTTTGAGTGCCTTAGATTTATGTTAATTGCCTTTAATTGCCTTATCGGTTTAGAAATAGTTTACTGCCGAAAAGAATGAATCACCAATTGATTATGGTAAGTTATATTTAATTAACTGAATTGAAAATTTTATGGGATCAGCACATGGTTAGATTTATATTGTTAGATTATTAATGTGTTAACAAATATATTTATTACATTGTTTATGCGAAAATGCACTTTGTAGCAAATAAAAAATTTTCAAAATATATAATTTTTTCCTTTGTTTCACTTGATTTGCACAAATTTACCAGTTCTACCTCCTTTACCTTAGCGTCACTGATTTTAGGGAACTTACTCCTCACATATGCAAACCCAGTGTTAGTTTTATCCATACCTTTGACAAAGTTTTTCATCAACCCAAGCTTAATGTGCAAAGGGGGCAAATAAATTCTTTGAGGATAAAGAAGTGGGGTACCAATGACATTCTTATTTAGGTTTAATTAACCATGTGAAGCACTGTGAAGGATGCAGGATTTGAATTTGAATTCAGTAATTTTGTACCTATTTTATTTTCTGGTAACCCAGTTCAGTACATAACCTTAAAGTTTAAATTTGTTTTTTTTTTCTTAAAAATCTTCTCGTTTTTAAAAGATTTGCTAATAAAGACTGAAAGAACCATGTATCAAAATCCAATATGGCACCGATAAGAAATTACAAAGTTGATGTTGGACAGAATGAACCGAAATGTCATAAAAATTGCATGCACAGCATTAGATAGAAGATATAAAGTGACATCGATAATGTGTTTTCAGGTATTCTCTGCAATCTCCAATAAAGGTGCTGGTGGTAAAAGAAGAAAATTAGTTTTGTCCCGTTCTTTAAAAAATCTCGATCGTTATTTGTCACAGGTCCATTTTCTCTTCAGATTCATTAAAAAAAAACACAATTTAGCAATGTGTCAATAATATCCGAAATTTCCATTGTGGGGTTCGAAAATTAAGCATCTATATAGCATAACTTAGGTCATCTCAACAGATCTTGCAAAATAGAGAATTAAAAAATTGCTGTGCTTAATATTGACTCCAAGTGTTATATAACAAGGTATTTATATATAGGTACACTCGTGGCCACATAAAATTTTCCGACCTAAAATCGAGAACTCCGATATTTTCAACGTTAACAGTGTACCAGATGTTCGACTGCTATTTACATAAACAAGTATTTATTTCAGGTCGAAAATACGGAAAGATTTACTACTACG
>JARFOC010000775.1:0-31444 GCA_031763485.1 Osmoderma eremita | reverse complement strand
ACAGTAATGCTTGGAATTAATTTACCAATCCTGGGGTGTCCTTAAACCTTGGATAGGTGGTGATAATTAAAAGGCTGCCCAACTTCTTTCTATGAGAAAATGTTTTGACCATTGTTAATACCGATTAATACCGATACAAATATATATGACTTAATACAAAAGAACGTCTTACCTACAATACTGATAAACAAACACTAACATTTCAATTCACAAACAACGCGCATATACAAGTGCATCTGCTTACCGTCCCTTTCCCCTACCTAATATAAAAATCGTTAAAACAAATAAAACCTACAATAAATCTAACACAGACTAGGTGGAAATGAGCACTTTCGGAGGAAAATATTTCTTTTTAGGAGTTGGATTTCAATTTTTTAGAAAACTCCTCCCAAAGAGTAAAATAAACGTAAGTTAGCACCTAGATGTAGTTAAATATTTCCACCGTTTTATTAACTACCTAAAAATGAGGATATCTATTCACAAACGGAGCAAACTGACACATTTTTTAGTTAGATTTAACTCTTTTTCCTTCCACCGCAGTGTGGAGGTAATTCCTTCTGAAAAAATTTTATCTGTGTAGGGTAACGTTTATCTAATCTCAATGTTGTACAATGCTTAATTAAAACTAAAAGTAAATCTATCTATAATTTTACCATATATTTCAGCTTGTCGAATGTATCACTAAGATTTTGTCTATTTTCAATTAGGTCCCTATTTTTAACCGCCTATCTAATTCACAGTATTTTTTTGCTCTTTTAGGGGTACTTATGCACACACAATTTTGCAGGAAAACAGTATTATAATAGTGCGTTTCTTCCTGAAGAACTTTCATTAATTCAAATATATTGGGATGTGCTTTTCCGATCCATCTGTTGAGTCTGTTATGCCATCCTTCTACAGAATTTGTAGTCCGATGATGTTTTCCATAGCAAGTCCATATTCGGCGAGAACTATCAATCCATTGTTCAACAAAATAATCAATTTAGCAATGGCTTCATAGGTAAGAGAATTTTCCATTATACAGAGCCAACCATCTATAACTTTATCTTCTGGCAGATGAGCTAATGCAGCACACTTCCTTATGTGGTTTCTTACTTCCTCGTTTTCCTTATACAAGTTTGTTAGACCTAAATCTTGTACTTTACGCCAAAGGGCTTGATTAAAATGAAAGTTACATCCTTTGATAGGTGTAGCCGGAAAAACTTTTTCTAAAGCATTAATTTGGGCAACTTCAAAATTCAAAATAAACATTTCTTCCATATGCAATTACAAGTAATTATAAATTCACAACAAATTGATTCTTAATCCGTTAACAACCCCTTAACAGTCCCTTAACAACTTTCCTTCTTATGCAAGTGATTAGATATTCAAACCTGTCCTCGTCAAGTTTAAAGTAAAGATAATTCTTAATCCCTTGACGAGTTCAATAATTATCTCTTAATAGAGGCTTAATGCTTTTATTGGTTACTCCAAATATTACGCAGGAAATGGGATTTAAAAAAATGAAATACCATTTGGACGCCCGAAATGGGAATATTTCAGGTAACATTTTTCGAAACTCAGAAAGCTTACAGTAGATATTGTTATGTGAAAACATTTTAAATAAATAATTCTGATTGTTTGCTTAATAGCACTAATGCTACATCTTAACTAAAGTCCCTTCACTTTACGTCCGTATAACTGCCAAAATTTAACTCCCTTAACTGGATGGCGGGTAATTTGATAGTAATTTCAAATTTCTTTGCAAATAACACTAAATTCTAACGACGAATATTTTAGTAAAATGTTTAAGAAAAATATACCTTTACCTTTATTTCAGCTTATTTAATCCAACCAAAAAAAAATGGAAACAATTTTATTTCATATATATTCTATATTTCACATATTCAAACTCACTTCCGAATAAAATAGACTTTAGTAGTTCTTTTGAAAGTAACTACTATTTTCGCAAATAGGTTGATGTATTATGTACTTACATAATATAGTTTGTTGGAGACAAAGATTATTGCAAAAGTTAAACACGAGACGTAAATAATCTTAGGCGAAGAAATAAATACAAACATGAAATATAAATATAAAGTTCTTGTTTTAAAAGCCCCAAAAAATATTTTAGAGGGGTAACTTCAGCCATACAACAATCTAATAAATATTAATCTTGAACTAACAAAAATACAGATTTATCAATATATTTTAATCATAATAATAATAACAAATATAAATAGTCTTTAATGATTTTCCTGATGATAATCTGCCCCGCACTGTTGGATCAATATAATTGTTGCTATTTTTAATGACCCCGTATTATATAAACTTAATGTCAAAATAAGTCACATCTATTTTCGCTTTAAATACAGCGTTTTTTAATACACCCATATTAAAATATCAAAGAATATCTGTATGTTAGTTTTTTTTTTTTAATTTAGATTGTGATTAAAATAAACTGATTGTATGTTACATTAAAAAAAAATGCCACTTCTCTTGGGACACACAACTACTAATTTTTAACATAACGATTGTTCAGTGTGCACTGCAATTGTATTTTTAATTTTTTTGAATTTAGAATATTCCCCTAAATATCTATATGTATGTACCAAGAAATGGTAATGTTAGTTTTATACTCTGGCATTCCCAATATCCTGACATTAACGCAGGATGTTACTGGGAAATACCTAAGACAACAATAGAAATCCGCGTATACAGTATGTACGTAGTAGACATAATCATGCATAATAACAAATTATCGCTATTGCAGAAGCTATGTTCATTTCACATTTGTAAGTTTTCTTTTTTTTTCATATAAACTTGATATTATATAAACACAATTTAAAATCAGATTTTCTGACTTCTTTAGCATAAAAGGGGAGCAATTTAATAATTAGTAATAATTATCTCAGCAGTATTATGTTAGGTTGGAAGATTACATATTATCAGGGTGCGGAAAATTCGGTTGGCAAATCAAAAAATTTTATTCGTTGGCATTTGAATCGTTCTGAAATCGAATTTGATTCTATTTAGTTCGGGAACGAATAGGAATCGAAGAGAACCATTCTTTTCGATTTCCAATCTTACGCATTAGAAAAACCTGTTTTCGTTCTATAGACACAAAAAGTGTTTAGTTTTAAATTTTTTAATTATTTCACATATTAATGTTGGAGATAAGTGTTGAAGTGAGTAATTTTAGAATGCGGGCCGTGCTAGAATTTTAAATAAAAATAAAGGAGACTAAAAAATATATGATTTAAAAAATAAAATTATAAAAATAAAAAAATTACAAAATAATATGAGGACCTCCTCCAATTATATGTTTTTTTTTAATTTTGAAAAAATCTTCAATGCAGGCCTCATTCAATTATATTTTTATTATTTTTTTAACATTTTTAAAACTTGCATTTACAAAGGGACCCCTCCTTTTTTTTAGTATATTTTTTTAATTTTTTTAAAACATTAATAAAACTTAAAATTTCAAGGGCCCACTTTTTCTTCAAACATTTTCAAGACTTATTTTGAAGGGGCGCCCTTTTGTATTTAATTCTAACTTTATTTTTTAAGGGGACCCTTTTTCATTTTTTTTTTAATTTTATTTTATTTTCCCCACCCCGTTCATATTTTATTTAATTTTATATCGGTTTATCCATCCTGTATATATGTAATATTCAATTTTATTTCAATTTGTCCTCTCCGTATATAATTTCTTTTATTTCCTTTTGCTCACCTGTATATCCTTTCTTTTATTTGTTTTACTTTACCTATCCTGTATATATTTTACCTTATTTTATTTTATTACATTTTAGTTTTAATTGAAGTTAAATCTTCAAGGGGGGCCTCCTCCAATTATATTTTTATTATTTTTTTCAAACATTTTTAAAACTTGCATTTTCAAAGGGTCCCTCGTTTTTGATTTATTTCTTTTTATTTCTTTGAAACATTAATAAGACTTAAAATTTCAAGGGCCCACTTTTTTTTCAAACATTTTTAAGACTTATTTTGAAGGAGCGCCCTTCTTTATTTTATTCTAACTTTATTATTTTTATTTAATTTTATTTTGCCCACCCCGTTCATGTTTTATTGTATTTTATATCGGCTTATCAATCCTGTATATATTTAATATTATTCTATTTTATTTTAATTTGTCCACTCCATGTATAATTTATTTTATTTCCTTTTGTTCACCTGTGTATGCTTTCTTTTATTTGTTTTATTTTACCTATCCCGTATATAGTTTACCTTATTTTATTTTATTACATTTTAGTTTTAATTTTATAACCTGGAACAAAAAGAAAAAGAAAAAATATTTTCTCTGGGTAGCATAATAAAATGGTATAGTGAAATTTTTGAGTTTTATTGCCGAACAATTCCTTTGGGATATTTTAAATTCTGGATTCTCCGCATCCCGCATATTTTACACAAATCAAGAAAGAAATTCTTAATTGTATCAACATTAATACTTCCTACTTCAGCTTATTTTTTAAATGTTTTTTATTAATAATAATTGTCGTGAAAAAGATATTGTCTGTCAATTTTGACTCATCTTAGAAATCTCACCCAGAAATCAAGATTTCGTTCCTTGTCGTGGATAATTTTTAATCCACTATTCTAAGATTCCAGTTCCACTTCATAAATTTCCAATGAATTATATAGCCCAGTTAGGACAACATAATTAACCCAATTGACAGGTGGGGCATATTAATAAATCGATTAAAGGATAAGAGATTAGAACACCTATTGTATGGATTGCTTCATAGAATTTAATGTGATCACAGTGCCTAATTTATTCTGAGAATTCGATAGTAGCCCATACTGTCGTTCGAGGATTAAAATAACAAATTTTGGTGTCAGAAAAAGTATAATAATTGTTATGGATACTGGGTAAAAGCTTTTAGTGTGACACTCAAGTGGGATTAATAAACAAATACGTGTTTATATCTTTATATCATACGTACATATATATTATCGTACGATCTATTTCCTGAAATTTGCCTCATATTATTGTTTTCTTTTCATTCTTCTTCTTTAGAAGAATTATGTCAAGATTTAGATCTGATGATACATACGTAGTACCGTCCGATGTTCTGTGGAAAATACCTCTTTTATTAAAGCACCGAAAAAAATATACAACGACTAATATTCCCTACTCATTTCGTGCCAAGAAAGAAAAGGATGAATCCTCGCTTTTAATATAGCGTAACATTCCGCGAACGTTTGGAAGATCCGGATCCACAATGAATTTTCATTTCCAACCATTTCAGGGTTTTCAGAAACGGGCAACTTCATCTTAATTAGTGGATTTAGAAACCGGATGCTAGCTCGTTAATAATACAGAATATGAGACTTTGTGTGTTTGAATCTGTCAAACATCAACCTACACGCAGTTCTCTCGGTGAATTTGCTCTAATATTAACTGAGAGAAGGTTGTTGTAGATTTACTTAAGCTTTTGTGTTATGTACTTTCCAATTATCCTAGATAGGATTTCCGCTTACGATGTTTCTGCATAAACATTTAGAATTTCTCGTAAGTCAATACCTTAATTAAATTTTCAATTATATGCAATATACAAGCAGTTTCGGAAATTTCTAAAATTACTATCTCCAATTCCAATTAATCATATCTAATCCAAAAATTATAAAGCACTCAATACGATAGTGTAATTGCAATTAAATTAACTTGTAAACTTGCCATTAAAACTAGGAGAAGTTATAATAATTATCATTCTTTTCTTCGATATGAAAAGAAACATTTTTTTATACTTTTCTTGTGCCTGAAAAAAATGTAGTTGTGTATACAGAATATTAGCTTTTGAGGAATTAAAAAGTATATTTATTGATAAATGCAGGTCCATTTAAAACAAGACGAATATATGTATTGAGGAAATTATACTTCTACACTTGAAACATGTGATTCTAAGAAATAAATTAATCATATACCGTGACTAACTGATTAGCGTCAGTCTTTGTTATGCTTTCTAACTTGTATAAATGCATCCTTTTCTGCCTTTCACGATGTATGTTGTCCGAGAGTTTATGTTGGTGACAGTTCTAAATCTAACCCCATTTATATGGCCGCTGTCAACCATCATTTGAGTACACAACGTACCTTATCTCTACTTTATTTGCTGTTTGTTAATAATAGTTTTCTTCTGCAACAAAGCCTTTATATTCATAATTATTTTAGAATTTTGATGTTATTCCAGTGGTGAGTTGAATAAACCAAATCATATTCGTTTAAATATTTTAAATTGAAGTTATAGTTGTGCAGCTATGTTTGATTAAACGAAATAGGCATGGATATTATTGGGTTAAATCACGTCTTAGGAAATCCAAGTTATTATACAACAATTCAGTTGATTGAAGATGAAAAATGTATGTACTATGTATATACTAAAAATGACAAAAATATTTTCTATTGCTTCTTTGATATAAAACATCAACTGTTGACGTTATACCAAGTATCCACTCAAGTAGTAAACAGTAGCACCCTCAACTACTTGAAAGTTCTCAGTAATTATTGATTCCTATACTGATTTCATGTTCATAATCAGATGTCCAAGTTATCACTCTTACTATCTTAATATCATAATCCCAACTGTCAAATCACGTCACACAATATTGCTGATTAGGGCATTTAGTCATATCGCGTTCTGTTTTTTTTAACTTAGAAAAGTGCTATTGTTTAATTATATAAAATCTTTATTCATGATAATAAATGGTTTATTTAATCAAACTCGTTCTTAGTATTGGTTATTCACTGGATTTATCCTGCACCCAAATTAATTAAAAACCGGATATGCCCATATCACATATATATAGATTATACATATTATTAGACTGCTTCTTAACAATTTTTTTGTTAAACACCGCAACATATCAAAAATAGTTAAATAAAACGGTTTAATTTTAGGAAGGAAATATTTTTATTGACACAACTATCATAATGTAAATATAATATAATAAAATTCTGTTTGGGACGTGTTCTGTTGTTGTTGACAACTTGTATAAATCGATAAGTTAATGTTTACGTTTTTTTTTCGTTATATTTGTCGTTCTAATATCAAATACGCAGTTATCTATATATGTTCGTAGGTCGTTGAAAAAGCTGATACATAAATTTAAAAAAAAATTATTTTGTAAATGAAATTATCAAAGTTCTTAACCTCTTTCAAAGATGAATTGTACATTTTTTTCAATCCACTTGTCTTGAAACTAATTGCAAAAGAATAAATCCAAAACCGAGTAATAATTAATATTGCATAAATTAGGTTAGTTTTTGTTTAGTAGAGTTTGTTTGTTTGCAGAAATGTAGAGCAAGCTTTTTCTTTTGTTCTTCCATACTCTTTCTTAAGGTACGTGCACACTAGCAGGAAACTTGCTACGTTTTTTGCGACATAAACTTGCACGATTGTTTAACTCCAAACAGGGGCAAATTTTACTGCTAATCTGCTAATAAGAAGCAATATTGGGAAAATTGATTCTAACAAGTAAATGTGAGAGAAATCTCACGTATTGTGTCAGAAAATATGTCGTGTGTATTTACTGATTAAAAGTTGGCAAGTATGCTGACATATTTTCTTCCGTTTAAGTGAAAAGTTTCTTTGCGTTTCCGTCGAAACAAACGGAGATGTCTTTTTTTTTAATTTTATACAAATTTTATTCGAAATGTCAGTACAACAAACTATGTTGGTGGAACAAAAACGTTACGTTCGCAATAAATTCTACTTTTGCAATAAATGTCGCAAGTTTCTGACTAATGTACACGAACCTTTACATTTGAAAACATATTGGTTTTTATAATTTGCTTGATAATTGATTGTCGATCTGTTTTATATCAATCGCGAAGTATCTTTCCATCTCTGTCTTACTTATTACATGTTTCTCTTTAGACTTTGACCAACATTTTAGTTTTGGGACAATCATTTGATGAACTCGTGATTGCAATTTTCCTTCGACATCGGCCTTAACCTTTGATATCAATAGTAACTAGGAATAATCAAGTCTGTGAGGCAATTTTTATATACTCATGCGAGCCAAAACAACGAATACAACTATAAAAATTACCACTAGTCCAACTTAATCTTCCCTTGAGGATTTTGCTTGCAGGATTTATTGAAAGATCTTTAACAGTTCGTAAAATTTACCTCGTAAAATTGTTTTTTCTTGGTATACAAAAAACACAATGCAATACGCGCTATCGTATACCAGAAATTAGAAAGACAATTTTAGCTTTACCGAAAATCGGGAATCGTCATACTTGTATATTATACAAATCCGAAAAACTGGTGTGCTTATGACGTAAATCGAAAACAATCGAGTATACATGACGTTGAAATTGAACAACACTGCACGCTGTATCGTAGTTATTGCGTGGTTTACCTCAGAAAAACAAAAATGTCACGTAAAAAATTAAAATATATCTACCAGATACATAGGTATCAACAGGAAACGCAAAGCGAAAATATGTTGTACATTGTTATTCGTTATCTTCTCCAACGAAAATATGTACCTATAGATGTTCGGTATATTCAAATATTCAGGTTATATACGCAAATTTTTATCACCGATCCATAATCGCACAATACTGGGTTTACCGGAAGGATATTTCGCAGTACCGTAGAAGATAATATACAACTTTGTTAGTAGAATATGAACGACAGCTCCGTGTATGTGACTCAAATGCGGATGAACTGCGAGTAAGAAGCTAAAGTAAGCATCAGTAGTTGGAACAGCAATCAGTACGAGCGGCTTGCTCGCCCCACCAACCAACGCTTATTTATTTAAAGCACACTTTCTCATACGAGCGACTCAGTATCTAGTTGAATCTCAGTGAGATAGGATTTAGTAGCGATATGCTAAGTCAGTTTCCACTGGTGTTTCCCAAATACGTCTTTGTTACATATAACTGTATCCCAAAAAGTATCAACCAAAGAGTGTACCTTCTTATTGTTAATTAAGTTAGTAATGCATAAAAAACAGTTTCTTTTATAATAATTGTGTTATTTTACTTCGGACGATCATTATCTAGTTATATTATCGTGATTAATTTAATATCGGAACGTTTATATACGTGAACGAAAAGAATGTATTGTGATGAGAAACCGACTTCTCGTAACCGGCCTATAAATCGGTGTGTTTCTGAGGACGAGATCATGGACAGAATACCGCCAGCTACGGAGAAGTTGTTTGAGAATATCCCTTGGCTTAACATCATGACGGATATTGCTATCACGGCGGCTATAGCTGAATTGAAGGTAAAGGATCTATATAAAATTCATTCTTGAATTGCTTTACCTTGAAGTTTTATAAAGAGAAACGTCACAAAATCTAAAACGAATCGTCTTAAAGAATTTATAATAAAACTGTCAGTGACTTAAAATATTTTGGCGATGTCAAGCTTACGTATTGATAACGTTGCAAAACTTCGAATAACGACAACTCTAAATATAATGGAAATTATCATTAAAATAAATTGGAAAATTGATAAACCCCATCAATATACTATCCCAATCTGTGTAGATGAATAATTATTATGGTCAATGTCTGGAAGAAACATTATTAATTCCTTTATTATCTTATAATAACATAAACGTATCGTCTGTCAAGATTATGTAAATTGCTTATCGCATTTCAGGGTCAATTGTGTATATGACAGATGCGCTTTAACTCCTAACCTTATATTAATAATTAACACGATAAATATGTAGATGCAAATTTCAGTTTGTAAAAGGCATACATGATTACCAAATCGCCATAAAAGTTCTGAAGAAAAAATAAAATTTGATATATGACGAAAATATACCGTAACCAGAGCATGCGATTGTTTCATGTCTATGTTGTTATCAATGACGGGACTGACATAAATAAACAAAGTTTTGGGGTCATTTGATAAGTTATATGCCAATTTTGCCTTAATTATGATTAAAACTTGTCTATGCAAGCAATAATAAAATAAACTTTGATTTGCAGATATAATATTTAAAAAGTCATGGATAATAAATAAATTTCAATGGCATAGCAAGATAAATTATATAGATATGTAGTCTTATTCCGAGGAAAGCATCTTAAAATTGGAATGAGCTCATTATGTTTTCGCAATAAGAGAATTAACACCAGCAAAAAAATTCTATATCTTTTCCTTAACTAGCAATTTGCGTTATAAAACTTCTACAATTCTCAAATGGCTCGTGGCAATTACAATTATCACTTATGGTTATGTTTACATTGCCGACCACCCACTTAAATTCTCATAAAATTGCGTTACGAACACAGCACAATTGAACAACTTATTAGGAAGAACCTATTTACATATAGCGCCTTATTAATGTTAATTGCAATCGTCCAATAATTAATCTTGATTGCCGGTCAAGGACGTGACTATTATTACTAATGACAATTTTTCTTTTCGTTTCAGTTCAAGCGTATGCTGAACAAGGAGCTGTCACATTTTTCCGAATCGAGCAAATCCGGAAATCAAATTTCGGAATACATCTGCTCCACTTTCTTAGGTACGTATCTCTTTTATGTGTTTTTTTCTTCTCAAAATCAAGAATATTATAACAATCAAGTTTTTGCTTTAACACTCAAATAGTAATGTGCGAAAATCGTTTGATGACACTCCATTTTTGAACTCTGAAAATATAGATAAACTTTTAATTGAACATTCAATTAATTTTAATGAAAATTTCACAGAAACGTTTTGTTCTTTACAGACAAGCAACAAGAATTAGATATACCTTCCTTGCGCATTGATGAAGGTAACGAGAATGTCTCCAAAGCTGTGCTCTCCAAAGGAAGGGCCAGGAGCGGCGCACATGCGACCATGTCTCAGATATCTGGGGTGAACAGAAAGCCCCTCCATCACACCAATTCCTTCACTGGTGAGCGACTCCCTCAGTACGGTGTGGAAACGCCACACGAATTAGAATTAGGCAAGAATCTAGAGGTAATAGACCAGTGGGGAGTCGACATCTTCAAGATAGGCGAGTTGAGCAACGGAAGACCTTTAACTTGCGTCGCCTACACCACATTCACGTCTCGAGATCTTCTCAAGCATCTCCTCATCCCACCGAAGACCTTCATAACGTTCATGATGACACTCGAAGACCACTACGTTAAAGAGAACCCTTTCCATAATTCTCTCCACGCCGCCGATGTGACTCAAAGTACGCACGTATTACTTAACACGCCCGCGTTGGAATCTGTTTTTACTCCCTTGGAAATAACTGCGGCCCTATTCGCGGCGTGCATTCACGACGTAGATCATCCCGGCCTCACCAATCAATTCCTCGTTAACTCTAGTTCTGAACTTGCCTTAATGTATAATGACGAGAGCGTTTTGGAAAACCATCATTTGGCCGTAGCGTTCAAGTTGCTCCAGAACGATGGTTGCGATATATTCTGCAATATGAGCAAGAAACAACGCCAAACACTAAGGAAGATGGTTATAGATATGGTGCTGAGCACGGACATGTCGAAACATATGAGTCTATTAGCGGACCTGAAGACCATGGTGGAGACGAAGAAAGTTGCCGGTTCCGGTGTTTTGTTGTTAGATAATTATACGGATCGTATACAAGTGTTGGAAAATCTCGTTCACTGCGCTGATTTGAGTAACCCAACTAAACCGTTAGCGTTATACAGACGTTGGGTGGATCTTTTGATGGAAGAGTTCTTCTTGCAAGGTGATCGCGAGCGAGAAGCTAGAATGGACATAAGTCCCATGTGCGATAGACACTCCGCTACAATAGAAAAGTCCCAAGTCGGTTTCATAGATTACATCGTGCATCCTCTATGGGAGACCTGGGCCGATCTCGTCCACCCAGACGCACAAGACATCCTCGATACCCTAGAGGAAAATCGCGACTGGTACCAAAGTATGATACCTCCTAGTCCTCCCGCCGAAGAGCGTCCCGGCATTAGGTTACAAGTGACGGTTGAAGAGGGCGAGGCAGAGGCCGAAGCCCCGATGTGACGGAGGCTGCTGGGCCTCTGCAGGAAGCTGACCGAAAAGGTGCAGCAGTGGTGGCGCGTTCGGCAATAATTTTGGCGCTGGCGCCCCTAACCGCCACCCCGCGCTGGCGCGGCCTTTGTTATGTTTGCATTGCTTCTGACTGAATCTCTCTCTCCTAGGGCTAGCGAAGCCTGAAGTTTTGTTTTTCCCTACCTCCCACCAACACAGAACCCCACCGTAATAAATATCCTCCCACCCAATACATATTATCCGAAAATCGCAGATATACAAAAATTATTTTAAAAAATGGCAAAAAATATGTAAAACAAGTAATTATACATTGTAAGAAACCAGGGAGTGTAATAATAATATATTCTGTTTTGGCCTTTCCCATGAACCCTCATTATGCCTTATTGTAGGAGTGAGTCGTGCCCTGCTCTCAGTACTGATACATCTGTATATATTTCATAATGTCTGTCAGTGTAATACTCAGCCCCATGTATGTATAGATTACTACGTGTCATGTCAGCTATGTTACACAAATAAAGCTCTCTCCATTTTAATTTTGTGTTTTTATTCTCATGAATACCATCAAATGAATAAAAAATAAAGGAAAGGAAACTTAATTACTATAAAATAAACAGCGAGACCTACAATTTGAGTAGCGTATAAGTAGCAAAGAAGAAAAGGATTTGAAGTCTGAATCCTAAATTTTCAAGAAAGAAAACAAATAATTGTTATTTGTGGCATGTTCCCAAAGTACTGACATGTTTCTTTTTTTCATTTTTATCCATATTCGCTAAGCGGCTGAAACATTCTGATTAACATCCACTGACATAATTAATGAAACCTGTCAGGATTTGTATGTGCTTGATAGCAGGATCGCCCCAGAACTTTGGAAACATTCTACACAAGAACAAAATACTTAGCCTTTGTTTATTATACCAGGTTTTCTTTCTACCTCTTCTTAAATACAGATATTCATATTTTTTTATCTTTTTACTAAGAGGATCCTAAGGAACATAACCTAAAAGTTCAATCTGATGAATTAAAAAAGCTAATACAAAATTTTTGCTCACCCCGTATATACGTGGGAAATCAAAAACGATTGATATGTGCCACTTACATATGTGATCATTACTAAATTCATTGGCCTACATCAAATATTGTCATCCCTGTTTGGAGGTTACATTTGAATTGTATTGAAATAAATTTGACATTGTAAGTACATATCGACATTAAATTCTATTTTAACAGAATCAGTTTCATATTACAAAATAAGTGATAAGCACAGCGTATGAAATGTATATTTTTCTTTAAAATATATAGAAACAGGTAAGACTATGTAAGAAAATGCAATGTAATAAAAACTGACATTTAACTTTATTTAATCCTGGAAGAAATTAAGGCGTGTAGTATATTTTCGACATAATTTTATCAAGGCTGCAACCTCGAACAATCATTTTTACTCATATCATACGTTTGGTACTGTGCTTTAAGCAGCTTATACGGAGAGATCAAAAACTAGAAAATAGTTGGTAGCACATTTTTTTTAAATCCCTATAACAATTCAAATATTATATTGGCGGCATGGAATTAGCCAGTAGCACTCGTACTTTTTATTTTTAAAAGCTTTATATTAACTTGACTTGTATCGGGTATGTCGGAAGTCGCCAGACCTACGGTGCAATTTTAACACACTTCTGAATATCGTAGCGATTTGAAAATGTGCATACTTGCGTATCCAAGATGACAATGTCATATTCATGTACTTTCGAGCAGATTTGAATATGGATTATTATTAAAAATAATTATTTGCCACTTCAGAATTCAAATTTCGATAAAGGTGCCTTACTTACCGGCAATGCATAGGCTCCTTCCCCTTGCTATGTAAGCGATATTAAGGACGGTGTTCGTTTTTGTGCGAATTAGAGCAGAGTGAAATTATGGAAATGCCGCTCTAATTAAAGGCATCGATGTCCACAAAGTCAACGGGAGTCAGTTTGATTTTGTGGACTTCTTAAAAACTAAAATGTATGTATTATTAAATTATCATTCTCCTGTCCTCGAAGATGTTTATAAATAAATGGTTTGCTGTTGCAAACTTTAAGTGCAATTTAAAGTCAAGGTAATAAATAAATAATAAAAATACAATCACATTATTATTAAAAAGAATAAAATAAATATATATTTTAAAAAAAGAAACTATATACACTAAGGATAAAACAATTTCTTTTTCCCAACTTTTTATAAAGCTTAAGTTTTTTTCTCGTAGTATGGGTGAACCAATATGGTTAGGAACAAAAAAGCTTAAGCTTTATAAAACGTAACGAAAAAATAATTGTTTTATCCTTAGTGTAAGGTGAACCAATAACTCTTAGAAAAAAACGTTTTTGGTGCGTTTCCTATAAAGCTTTTTTTTATTTTTTTTAAATATATTTTTATTTATTATGTGCGTAATCTCACAAAACCACACGATATCAAAATTCCATTCCATTATTATAAAAAAAGCGTACTCCCAACTATATTCTAATTTTTGATCACCCCGCAAGTACTGTACCAGAGAGTCAGAAAAATAAATAACGCTATTATTGCTTCTTAGTAATTTATTAAATCTTCAAAATATGCTAATTACATACATGATACACACGTTAAAAAAAGAAATATTCTCTAACATAACTTTGTTAATAAAAGCTTGTATGAATATTAAAGAAGATTAAAGAATAAATGAAATATGTAAATATTTCAACAAAATTTATAATAAAACTATGGAAATTACAACACTACAGGTATATTAGAAACTGCACGAAAGCTATCGTCGCCAAAACTTACTATAATAATCGTCTTAAATTAGTTTTACGGTTTAATTTTAAAATTAAAATAGATGCCATCTCGACTAATTTAACTAACATATTTAGCAATAATTTATATTTATTTAATGTATATTATTAACTTAATCCAGGATAATTTAAGCAGAGCGTAAATGTTATTTTTCCTACAACGCATGCAAATAATTGGTGCAATCATACTAAATATAGGTTTCCTTTAAAAAAAAAAGCCAATTTACTCCCAGATGACTTTTACCTCACTTTATATCTAAATCCTAGCGCATACAAGCTGGTTGTAAACGGGGTAATAAAGAATTAAAAGCAATATATGTACTATGTAACGTTGTACCAAGGTGAATGACAAACGTCAGACGACAAGTGTTAAGAAATAATGAGAGAATGTTAACATTAGTGGTAGTGATAAAAATAATAACAATAATTATAGCGAATAGGAACACTAGTAATTAATAGTGGCGTGTGTATTGGTGGCAAGGAACTACAATTCTTATTAGTTACGACTATTACGAATGCAAAAGTCACTAACCTTGTATTGACTAATAAAAAAAGAAAACAAATCACTAAAGTTAAAAAATATGGCATATTTCCCAGTGTAAATATCCCGTACGAATCATACGCGCAAGTGACATGTTTAGTATAGCTACCGTATTTTTTAAATATAAATGCCAACATAAAAATTGAAATAAAATAAGATTCTAAAACCAATAAAGACTTTGACGTAAATAGATGCGAGCTGATGCCCTTACTAAAAACAAAGCAAAATGCGTAAATGTTTCGCCGTTTACATACCCACTTACCTAGTGCGTAGCGGTAATTTAGCAAATTATTTTCAGTTGAATTAAATTTCAAGGATTTGAAAGTTTTACTGAAACGCACGTAACTGATTCAATAAAAACAAATAGCAGGATATTTTCTCTTTTGTATCACAGATAAATTGATTTCGGACTAGACTACAAAGGTCTCAGATAGAAACAAACGGCATAAAGTTTAATCACAAAAAAACAAAATCCTATGCAATTAAAAAATAAACATTATTTGAGCATCGTATTTCTACATGTTATGGCATTAGCTTTGTACTAGTTATTTAAATTGTGGCGGGTACAAAGTGATTTATTGTGGAATTCTATCTCTCAAATAACAAAGAATGGAGTCGGTTCCCTGTTCTAAAATTGCATACCTAGGTTGACGAAAACTGTTGCCTCTCAACTCCAAATGTCTACAAACATCATTAACAAACGTTTTCACAAAATTAAATCAGCTAAAATACCAACTTTTTGCACTAACCTTAACTGTTTCATAAGGCCAAGTTCTGGTGGTACAGTATTTATACTGTTATTTGTTAAATCTAACGTCGCAAGGCGCTTTAGTTGCTGTAAACCGGTTACGTTAATTTCCGTAATTTGATTATCGGATGCAAGTAATATTTCTAAATGGGCAAGTTCGTAAATACACGTTGGTAACTGTGAAAATCTATAACAAACATATTTTTTAAATATACGAAATAATAAAAATACTGGATACTAACTAAAATATGGTGCTATAATTTGTTTTCAAATAAATTTTAAATTAAAAAAACAACAAACAATTATAATCGCATATACTTTGTTCACCGAACAGATAGAGTGATCACGTGACGATCATGCATCCTGCACGTGCAAGCCGGTTTTACACTGGAAAATAGAAAAAAATTTATTTCCATACAGCTATGACTATTTATAACCTATTTCGGAAACATATTCGTCTTTATAATGAAAAGTAAACTGTTTTGCTGTCTATTGCAATCTGATTTTTATTTTAAGTGGAGCAAATAAATAATAAGATGGCTTGGTGGAAAATTAAAATATTGAAGTGTGATCGGCTCAAAATAATATAATTTTTCTTAGTAAAACGGTGTTTTATATGTTATAAACTTGTGCCGTAACAAAAAGAAATCACAGCTTTTATTTTACTTAGATGTTTCAATTATGGATGTGTTTATGCTTAAGAAAAAATGATTCATAAAAATTATATGTTAGCCACCTTGAAAATTCCAACACAACAAAAAAAAACACCAAAAAGCGTGCTCAACGTTCTGTATATTTATTATATATACAAAGTAAATTGACACTATTTTACCTTGCTCGTTATATTTTATGTGCTAATCGTCTTAAAAAAGACGCAAATATGGAATATAGAAGAGAGATCAAAACAGAAATGAATAAATACACGGCGCCGCAGAGGAATACAGGGGTTATGTTGTGGTTATGTTTGATAGGTATATAAACATGCCCGTCCTTGGTATGCAATACAGCGATGTAATATACATTTGAAATCAATGAATTTAATTTATTACTATGTTTCTGTCCTATTTTAGCAGCGCAATTGTTATGTTTGCTTTTAACAAGAAAGAGAAATTTAATCTTAGAACTTATGATGCTATTTTCACCCTTATTTAAACAGTCTATAGCATTATTCGAATAATCGCTTCTTGAGTTTTAAAGGGCGCCTTTTAACACAATTTTTTAATTCACAGCGTTTGCAATGGACTTTTCGGAAGTTCTTACCAATCAACAGAAAGCTTAGTTTTTGTATCACGCATTTTTGTACTGCATCTGTCGGTGAATAAAGTCTGGGCAAAAATTAAATTTTCAGACGTGCAGCGCCATCTACTAGCTGTATGACAAAATACCTAAATTGACAAACCCATCTGCGCTCTCTATCCAAAAACACAAAACTACTCAATGTTAAATTTTCTTCTAAAGTGCAAACAAAAACAAGCAAGAACATGACATTACCTAAAGCATATTTATCGAGGAGAGTTAGTTTTTCGGCTTGCCACCGACTAAATAGTACAAGATTATCCCCAGAAGAAAACGTAAAAATGTATGGGAAATGTAATAATTTACATGGACACGGACATAATTATGTAGTTGAAGTTACTTTGTACGGACCTGTTGATCCAGTAACAGGTATGGTGGAGAATCTCTCGATTCTAAAGCAGTACATGGAAGCGGCAATCATGCACGAAATGGATCATAAAAACTTAGATAAGGACGTCCAATTCTTTCACGACAGGCCGAGTACCACGGAAAATGTTGCTTTATACATATGGATGAGGATAAGAGGTATGATGGCCAGGCCGGAATTGTTATACGAGGTTAAAATACACGAAACGGAAAATAATGTTGTTATGTATCGTGGCGAATAAGTGATAAAATGTGATATGTATTTATGAACGTGTACATGCTTTATATACGACAGCTTTATTAATAAAGGAAGGAAAAGCTTATTTATGTAAGTAAAATTGATCTTACCTGTTGTTAGAAATTACCAATTCGCGTAAGAATTTAAGCGAGCCGAGGTCCTGTGGTAAATCTTTCAAAACGTTACCTCCCAAATCTAAATACTGCAATTTCGTAAAGCCTGAAATGTAATCTGGGAGCACCTTAATCTGATTCATGGAAATGTTCAGCTCCATTATATTAGAAGCCAATTTTTCCAAACTATAATCGTCATAAATATGAAATTTCCATGAAACAGCAACACAGGAAAGTAACTTACCCATCTGGTACAGCACTTAATTTATTCTTGCATAAATCAACCATACTAACTTCGGCAGTTACAGCATCTTCAAATATCTCATCGGGAATGTTGGTGATATCTTTCATCGTCAGATTAAGTGACCTAGAGTTTTTCATCGCATACCTAAAATATCAGTATTAAGCTTGTAAAGAATAAATTATTTTTATTCACGCATACTTATTGGGAAATATACCAACATCAGCTACGATAAATTTTGTCGCAACTGGCGAAAGTGCCAATTCTTCTTCGTCTAACTTATCTCGTAGATATTTCAAGATCCTACTGGTTCCACCTTTTATGACATCCTGCCTTATATGCTTCAAAATATTGCCCTCTATCTGCAAATTCTGTAGGTGAGGTAATAGACCTAGAGTATTAGGCAGACTGCAAAAGAAATTGATAAAAATTTTAAGTTAAATCATTAAAAATAGTCGTTACCAACCTTGTTAGTTCATTATTTGTTAAATCGAGCCTAATCAAATGTTGCAACATAGCAATTTCTTTGGGCAACACATCAATTTTGTTATCCCTTAGGTCTAGAATCTTTAAATTAATTGTATCCTCGCAGAATTCTGGAGGAATTGACTAGAATAAAATGTTGATCATTTTTGATCTTGGATTGGAATTACATCTACATACCTTGATAAAATTGTTACCGAAATGTAATTCTTGTATATGTTCACAACCTTCCAAACTGGGTAAGATCTCAATGTCATTATGCTGAGCATGCAGTGTTTGCAATTTTCTCATCTCTCCCATTCTAGGAGGTAAATTTTTCAGATTATTGTGGGTGACGTCGAGCTTAATGAGAACTAAAATAATACCATTCTTTAATGGTGGAATGTTTCGGAAGAAAATTTTTTCGGGCGATGTTATACTTTACCCCTTAAATTAACAATATCTGGTGGTAGTTCTGTTAATTGATTATGGGAAAGATTAACGTCTGTTAAACGTATTAGGTAGCCTAGTCCAGGGGGTAAATTTGTTAGATTGTTATTTGATAAGTCCTGTAATTTCACATTATATGTTAAACAATGTTCTCCATCAAAGCAAACTTTATATTTATTTTAAATTTTCGGGGAAAAAACTATAAAAGACACACTGCATATAAAATATATCTGGAGTATTATTATTTTTATTAGGCCAAAACTAGTACTACAATAATTAATGAACCGCATTTGGAAATAACTACATTTTTAATAAAACAAAAGGAAAATTAAAGGTTGCATAAATTAGTTTTCTTAGATATTGTTCAGAGTAAAACATATTAATTACCATTCTAATTGTATTTACGACATTTGCATTGCTTGCCTTTGCTTCGATAGAGTAGTATAAATATTAGTGTTATGCAACATAAAATTTAATTACTAAGTAACAGATATTACAAAATAATGTTTAGGTGTAAAAGTAAATAGATTTCATATTTATTAAAATTAGTTATAATTAAAGGAATTATACCTAAAAAATCTAAGTGTGTATTCATTAAAACACTAAAACGTTTCCACGCAAAAATAAATACAATAAATACCAAAATAATACAATTTCTCGAGCCGAAAAACTCCTTGAATGTTCAGCAATTCCGCGACCAACGCCCGCTGGTATACAGCGAACGGGGCTGCCAACATCGTAGTACCGTTTAGTTGTGCGTCCACGCGCGATGAACGTGTATGGTTTTGCTCAACAACACCGTGTCGTATTACGCAAATTCAATATGAATTCGGTTGAAGAATTTATAAAAATCCCCTTTTTGTCTTGTTTCGAAAAACAAAAATGAAATTAAAACACTGGAACGATCTACCCCCACAAAACTTTAAATCAAAATGGGACAAAGTAAAAAACAGTTCTCATAACAGACAATTAAGGGCATTTCTCATTACTTTATAATTCAGATATCTTTTTGTGCGGCCCTTACCGCTAAAAACTCACGAGCCGCCACTGCCAACAGGTATTACTTAATAGTGATATGTTAAAGCAGGATTTAAAAGGCGGTTTACCTTCAAATATAATATACATTTAGAGTTTTTTTTTATGTGTTATGTTAAAAACAAGTTTAAGTTCCACCTAAGATGAAAAATCTATTACACCAGTTTTTCTTTAATAAAATTTGTTTTGCCAAAGAGCAATATTTTAAATTATATATTTTCTCCATCAATGTCCAATAAATTAAATACCACAATTCCCCCATACAAAATGTAGATATTTGTGGTTTTATCAGAATATTTGAGATTAAACATGCTTGTTATGTAACACCCACATAATCAAAAGCAATATAAATAAAATATACATATTTAAATTTAAAAAAAAAACAGATAAACAGTTCATTCTGCACAATAAATTATTTGTTTTAAACACAAAGCAATTTCAAAAATATTTTAGCAAGCACAGGATCTTCATTATGAAGCCAACATTTGGAGAATCTTATTATTTTACAGGAGATAAGAAATTATTAAGTGGCAAAGCTAGTTTCATCACTCTTCCTTTGTGGTTAGTAAAAACTTCTATTAATAACATCATTTTAACAGTAATTTAAATTATGAGAAATCAAGAAAGAATAGGAAAAACCATACATTACCAGTTGTTGCAGTATTACCAAATCCCCAATCTTCTCAGAAACCATTACTAATGAATTATGTGATAATTGTAAAGTCTGCAATTCAGTGAGTGTATAGAACTCATCGGGTAACGTACTAATTTTATTACGGCTCAAGTTCAGTTTTGTTAACTTCCTCAAATTACCGATTCCAGGAGGTATATTTTGCAAATTATTATCTTGTAACTAAAAGCACAGTTTACTTATAACGACACCATAACATGTAATATAACGTGTAAGAGTTAATTAAATTAACATACATTTAAAATTGACAAATCTTCGAACTTCTTTACATCATTTGGTAATTCCTGTAATACATTTGAACTTAAATCTAAATAAGTTAATGGTTTGTAACTCCACCAAGCATCATCGGGTGATTTACTTAAGTCGTACTCGACAAAACCATCTTTCTCATTTAAATCGTACATTTTAAACATTGACATCGGCACTACAATAATAACTTAGCATTACTGTAAGTTTAAAACGCCGAAC
The DNA here is from genome assembly GCA_031763485.1 of Osmoderma eremita. Classification (NCBI taxonomy): domain Eukaryota; kingdom Metazoa; phylum Arthropoda; class Insecta; order Coleoptera; family Scarabaeidae; genus Osmoderma; species Osmoderma eremita. Next base: position 10,017 of record JARFOC010000775.1, on the reverse strand, counting down.
TAAGTAATTACCTGTAGCTAAACCGCGTCCGGATAAATTTAATTGACCAGTTCTGCGTACAACTTTAATCATACCTTTTGAAAGTTGGTTATCATCTGCCTGTTTTGTTTGTAAATGGAACACCGGATTTAACAGCTTTCGCCTAGCTTTTACTTGAGACGCTTTCGCCATTTCTCTTGAAAACAAACTTTTACTTAAAATTAGAATAAAAAATTTGTCAATCTCGTAGTTTCTTAAAATACATCACACCATAACCTTGAAACTGTCAACCAACAAATTAAAAGGCCAAACAAAACGATTAGCGCCAACTTAATGCAGTATTGCTGTTTCAGTTGCCCAATTCTCAGGCGTTGATATTTGAACGCAAATGGAAAATGAACTGCAGGACGATATTAAGGAGAACAAAAAAGTTAAAGATACAAATTACGATGTCATAGACGACAAAACGTCGGTCGTATCAATAGTGTGTCGCATATGTTTCGACGATACTAAAGATGAAAATATCATAACACCATGTCACTGCAAGGTAAACAGTATTGATTTTTAAAATGATGAAATAAATAACTTTTTTTTGCATTACGTAAGGGCACGGTCGCATTTGTTCACCGTAGTTGTCTAGAGAAATGGCTTGCAGAATCTAACACCACATCGTGCGAATTATGTCATCATGTTTACGAAACAGAAAGGGTGCCAAAATATACAGCAAAGGAGTCGATATGGCAGTGGATTCGACATCAGCCGCAAAACCTCGGTTTTAGAGTCCGAAGGATTAGATGCGACTTAATCGCATGTGCTATCCTAACTCCGCTTGCTGTCGTAATAACTTACATCTGTTTATTCTCTGCAGATTATTACAATCAACAGAAATACTCAAATATCCCGACGGCAAGATGGACCTCCATCTCGTTATTAATTATGATTGCTATAATGCTTTTTGGGTATTACATATGGGTTTATGTAGTTGTCGGCTATCATGGTAGAATGTGGTATTATTGGTGGCAAAGGGAATGCATCGTAAGATATATACCACCAAGTAGGAGAAGTATACATGTCGAAACACATCAGAGTACAAATGAAGTCACAATTGAAACTGCGAATGAGGCGACAGTAAACGAAAGCACGTTAACAATCGCAGACGAAGAGATCCCTGAGAAACTGGGTCAAACGAGTTGCCTCCGGGAGATACATTCTAGTCGTACAAGTTTTACCAGCGATAACATAGAAAACAATCACAATGGTACATCTGTTTAAATTATTTACATTTTCTGAATTTTACCTGTACCTGTATATTCGAACACTTTTAGAAACATGTGATAATAACATATTATCTGCGGCTATTCAAAGAAATGATACATTTAGAGTGACTTAAACATAAAAGCAATATTTTTGGAAAAAAAAAATATATGTTGTCTGGTCGTCGGTTATTATCAACAAATAAATTTTTAGTGATTTTTGTTGTCTCGTTAGTTGTTCGATGTACTTCTTGAAATAATGACGTGATACATATTAGAATATCACGGTACTGAATTATATCGGGTGTTAGTTATGTGTAAATCCAAATATTTCTTGTAGTCGTTTTGTTTAATATCACCTGCCATATTCGTACTTATATCGTTGAACCAATTGCGTCCTTTATTTAAGAATTTAATACTATTTTTATCTATTTAAAGTGGAGGGCAGGGGGGGTTAAAACATGGGTTAGAGTAAACTGCAAATGATACTAAGTATTGTAGTTCTCTATTTAAATTTCTTATTTATGAACATGTGCAATATTTCGAGGCAAATATAGTATATTTTTATTATTATGCATACAATAAAACCTGTGATTGCATATTCGGAGAGTGTCCAAAATTAAAGCGACAGTGCCTGAATAGAATTTTTAGAAATCGTTCAAGTGTTTTTGGGATTACTTGTTTAACTCGTATTTATTTACGGCATATTTCTTTAAAATGTGTGTTTCAATGTTGTGATTAGAATGTACTGTCTGAGACAGCCAGATTGTCACCTATTTCTACCATCTTCCAATTTCCTATTTTCATTTTTTTGTAGATCTTCCACTTTATTTATCCATCTCTCTCTTGGTCCCCCCTTTCTCCTTTTCCCTATTGGTTTTCTGGTAAGGGCTAATTTTGATAATCTTTCTCTGCTTATCTTTCTACATGCCCCAGCCATCCTATTCTTTGGGCTTTGGCAATCGCTATGATATTGGGGCTTTCATATACATCTTCTACTTCTAGATTTGTCTCCTCCATCCTTCCTCGGTTCTTACTCCTCCATATATAGCACGCAGCATTTTTCTCGCCCTTCTTTTTATCTGCTCCTCTTCCACCTTATTCAGGACCCACGTCTCACAGCCATATCTGGCGGTAGGTCTTATGTTTTATAGATCCTCTCTTTTGCTTTGTTTTCACACCTATTTTGATTTCAGGAGACTTCAGGCTCCCGTATATCCGGTTTCCTTTTGTAATTCTTAGCAGAATTTTCTTCGCGCCCATTTTATTCAATATTAACTCCCAAATAGACAGATTGACTTACTCTCTCGAAAACATTTTTTTTTGTTGTTTTTGCGCTCACCACCAGGTTATGTTCTCCTCTCAAGGGTTTTTCTGTTTTTTTCCCATAACCATATATTTCGTTTTATTTTGATTTATTTCCAGATCAAATTTCCTTGCCTCCTGTTCTAGTCTGCTTGTAATTTTCCTTAGTTTAATTATCCATATTTGTGTATAGTTTGTTTTCATTTCACTTTTATGACTATACATAATATTATTTCCACTATAAATGGAATCTATTTTGTTTCGTTGTTTACCTTATGTATCACAATTTATTTTTATTTTGTTGTTTATTTACAAGAATTTCTTTTTATTTATTTATGTATTTACGTGCATAATCTATAGCTGTTATGTTGACAGTTGCTATGTATTATCCTGGTAGACTATGACAGTTCTAGCTCAAAATCCCATAAGATTTAACACAGAGGTCGAAATTTACTTTTTATCCCCTCCATTATCCCGTGACCCTTATTTGTAAGCTAATCAATCTGGAATCTTGACATGTTGTGTGAAAGAGAGAGACTACAAGTACAAGAATACCCAATCAGAAGAGGCGACATTGTAGCTGTCCAAGATAGTGTCTGTTTAGTTCCTTGGTGCACAAATGTTTTAATAGATTCCATTTCCAACTGACTAGGATTATTTCATAAAGTTATTCTTACGACTGCAATAAGAACATAAATGTTCAATAGATTTATGTAGGTGTCTGAATACTCTAACTTTAGTAACAATTTAAATGTGCAAATTTATTAAGATTAATATTTTCAGATATTGTTTTTTCTTTACATATATATTCTATGCAAATCCTGATATTTGTTGTGACGTTTATTTTCGTCTTAAACAATTATAATCAGATGAATGCAGTGGCATTGATCACATTTGAAGTGTACATTATTTTTACATGTTATTTGTTAATAAATAAATTCTCTCTATATCTGATTTTTTATTTATGTACTGTCCTTAAAGTATATATACATCAAAGATCCCTTATCACATAACAAACAATTACGATGCTCGACGTTTTATAGATACTTTACCTCTTGCCAAATGCATCACATTAATCTTTTGCTTGGAGCTATCTGATTTCTTCACCCAAATTGCTTCTGGCGCGATGGATGAGATATTCGCTGGATATTTAGGTATATCTTTGCCCTCGACATAAATGGACTGTCCACGATGATACCATTTCCTTTCATACCATAGCTTCCCATCTTCAACACGAGTTTCAACTAATGGTACTTCATTTACTGTTGAGGATACTTGCAAAGACTGGTTTTGAACAATGTTTGAAGTTATGTGGGTACTTTCACCTTGGAATTATAGAAACCTATTGAAAATACACAAAACCAAATATACTTGATGCAGTTTCCTACCTGGTTTTCGTACTGCCGTCGGAATCTTTCCTCGGTTAATTTGTTTTAAGTCACTTTCAATTTCCTTCTCGTCTAATAAAAATACTGGCTGGCAAGTTACCGGTTTTCTACGTTTCTCTGGAACTGGTACAGGATCATTAGGTCTCCTTCTTAATTTGCGTGTCATGACCGGCTTTACTTCCATTGAATCACCAGTGAGCTCCATAGAATACCTTTCGGATTCAATAGCTTTTCTCTTATCTTCAAAATCCGTCACCAAATTCTCTTTCAGGTCTATTTTCTTTTCCTCAAACTCCTTGACAGCTGCTTTTTTTTCTAATATGTAGTCTCTCTCAACACATTCAAACATGTAATCTCTGTAAATTACATTTAATCGAACTCGCTCCCTATGCTGATGTTCTAATTTACGAACTTTCCTATTATACTCATGATGGGTACCATCATGTAATTGTTGCAACTTCTTCTTTAGGCTAGCTAATTTGTCCTGATACATCTGTTCTTTGATTTCTAATGGTTCCTCGTGTCGCCCTGTATCTGTTTCACTTGCATCTTCTGTGTCTAAAATGAAAGTCAAATCAGTTATTGTACATCCTTTTTTTTTAATACATTACCTTCATCGCTACCGTCATGAGGATCATCCATATCTCTATCATCTTCATCGTCAAAGCGGTCATCGTCGTCGTCATACTCATCTTGCACGTATAAATTAGAATATGGAGACCCCAAATGCGACATATTTTGATTAATTACGAAACACTGATTCCATATCATAGATATTATCCAGCTTGATTGACTGTTCGTAATACTCTGGATTAACAAATTTTATAACACCTGCTATTCTCGAAAACTAATTTAACAGGAATGTTCATTTAACCTCAAATTATCTCAATATTCCTAACGTCGTTTGATTTGGTTAGATTTTGTTAGTTGATTGTCATTTATCAAGATACCAATAATGAATATTACCACATATTACCCTATATTACTAACCGAAGAAATCTTGTAGCAAACATGAAAGATTTGACCAAGATCACAGTTTACACCTTTAGAGTGGTAACGGAGCGCCGTGGCTAATTTCACACAAGTATGAAACAAATCATCGGTCTTGTCAGTCAGTCAGTCAGCAAATATATTTAGTAATTATTGTAGGATATAATACAATAAGGGAGGATGTTATTGTGATTGCAAATTATAATGTCATTACAGCTTCTGGTTCTTTAAGATTTTATAAACTGAAACACTTGACAAGTTAAGCCATCGATGAACTTAACGTGAAAATAACGTAAACTTTTGAAGTGGTGTGTAAAAATAAGAATTAGTTATTGTTATTTTTAAAGACGTGTTTAAAAATAGAGTGGGCATCATTTATATCATCATTTTATAATTTCTATATGGTTTTGACCGCCTTGCGTTAATGCCGTTGTGGTATGTGCCTATGATAGCCTATGTTTATCATTATGTAGGTTTGCATAAACATTTAGAAGAAATTGAATGAGTTGTAAAATGGTCGAAACTGACTTGGATTCAAGAATTCAAATTGAACTGGAGAATTTAAATAAAGCAACAGATGAGATAAACAAACTGGAAATAGAACTTGATGTAAGTCAGTGTAATGTTGTCACTTCATACTAGTTTGTGATTTTAGGAAGCGAATACTGCATTTCGTATGTTGCTGAATGAATCAACTAGGCGGTTGAAGATCCTCTCGAAGAAATTGGGCAGTTGTATCGAAAGGGCACGTCCTTATTATGATGCATTGGAGCTCGCGAAGAATGCACAGTTAGAATGTCAAAAGGCAGCAGTATTATTTCGAAAAGCAAATGGTATGTTAGCAATCATTACAATTATATAGGGAATATTTTATTATCGAGGAAGGTCAAAAATTTTTAGAAATACACGCAGCTGCCAAAGAAACTGTTGCTTTAGCAGAGCAACGATTTTTGAGTAATGAGGATAATTTACAGTTCGATAATGCATGGCAAGAAATGCTCAATCATGCCACCATGAAAGTAATTAATAGGTCTATTATAATATATATTTGTTATTAAAGTTTGTATATTTATATTAGGTTATGGATGCTGAAAATCAAAAAGCTGAAAGTGGCAGAGAACATCAACGTTGTGCGGCTCTCTTTAATGCAGCTGAACAGAAAGTGAGTCACATTTAAGACTACTACGTTTGTACCCAATAATTATTATTTAAGGTCCAACAACTTGAAGATCATTTGCATAGACAAGTAATTAAATCACGCCCATATTTTGAAGAGAAGGCATTATGTCAAGATCAGCTTAACACACAAAAAGATAGGATAGATACATTAAAGGCAGATATAGCCAAAGTTAAGTTTTCCTATTCAGAAAGTCTGAAAAATCTCGAACATATATCTAATGAAATTCACATGAAACGAAACAGCATGAACTTAAGTTGCATAGACTCAGATATACTAAACAGTCCAAGAGAACCTGGCGTGGGAGAGGAACTAGCTTGCGGAGACATGCCTAAACCTAACAAACACAATTTACCGGATTATAAATTAGAATTAGATAAGTGTGAAATTCAGAGTGTAAATTCATGTAGTGGTACAATGAGTTCTGCCGTAAGTGAAAAGGATATAAACGAAATAGTGGATGATGAATACCTAGATGAGTTGAAACTAAAAGTGAAAGAATTAGCGATACGTCCTATAGAAGGTGGCGAAGGGCAGAGTACAGATGGTATCTGGGAAAATGAACTTAAAAGTACTGTCGATAAATTAGATCATATGATGTTAATGAAGGAATGTGCCGACAACTTAACAGAATACAAGACAACCCTAACCAATAAGAACCCCAAAAGATTTGAGAACGTTGAATCTGTTTCATAAGATTATCAAATGCATTGAGATGTTTGCCTTTTATATTTTCAGTTGTATGTCTATTTATGTATGTAATAACAGCTTTAATGTAATGCTAAACACAGGACACTCAATGTTAATTACGTGTTTTGATATTTTTTAAAATATTGGTGAAGTCATTTTATAGTTGCAGCTCGATATATACATATTGAATTAGGATGTTTTATGACATTTAGGCGTAGGCACACTTTGAATATTGATTTCCATAGGAAAGATTAAACACGCAGCAGTCCTGTGATAGAGTAGAAACAATATATTACAGAAAAAGAATTTGTTTTAATCATAATTTATTTTGGTTGAAGGAAGATAAGACAGTATTAAATGAATTACCATATAATTTCCATTCATTCCAGATATGAAATTGTGTGATTTTAATCTAAAATAACTACCTGTTGTCTATGATAGACCTATATTTTATCAAAAACAAAAGCTCATAAATACAATAATTTAATTACATATCATAATATTTCTTTATGGTATTTCCATGTGTATTCAGATAGGCTTTGAATATGAAAGCTCTATTCTAGAATATTTTAATAACATTCGATTCTCGAACGCTACTATTATTGGTTTTGTTTTTTTTATATCAAGATGGATACAACACTATTATTCCATGGGAGCATCTTACATTTTGTAGGACAAATTAGAGACGTTTTTCTGGCATTGGTTTAAGTTCAGCTGTGGTTGTAGGAAAATATGCATGGAAGGGAAAATGTGTGGAGTAATTATTCTATAAAGCTGAAATAAAATTTTAGATGCGAGAATTAGTCACAGGGGGGTATCATTGGAAGTCAATTTTAAATATATCAAGTTTATCTATAAGCGGCTTATATACAGCTATTTTTGCCATCTACCGCAGCCCAATTTCCAAGAGGCTCTGTCTCTAAAACCATTTTCCTCCAGTCCATTTTCCCAACTCTTTCTTGATCTTCCTTTTCTCCTTCCATTCGCAGGCCTATATTTCCAAACCCTTTGTGGTAGTGTGTCCTGGTCCATTCTCCTCATGTGGCCATACCGCAATAGTTGTTTACCAATTACCATATACTCTGTCTTCTCCATGTTGATCTCCAAACCCCATCTCGCGTATTCTTCCCTCAATTTCCTGAACACGTAATCGATGTCATCCCCGTCCTCGGTTAATATAACCTGATTGTCAGCGAACTCCATATATCAAGTGTTCCGTTTAAAAAGATTTAACTCACTCTATTTCCAAAATCATTAAGACAGCTTGTTTGTTATTTTTTTTTATTTTCTTCCAAATACATTAGGGAAAAGTTTATTAGTTGGTAAGGAAAACAAATTGAATTGGTAAAAAAGGCAAACTGAATGTAAGAGCTATTCAAAAAAGGCAGCATTTATCTCCTACAGTAAGCCAATCTGTCTCTAAATACTTTTGTAATCCTTGATATCATGTCTATTGAAATTATGTTCTTCAGTAATTCTACGTTCTGTTGTTACCGCATCTTTGCGGAAATACAACATAAATGGTAGTGTGATGGAAGAAGGAGTAAAATTGAATAACTTGCGCCTAATCTTGCTGCAATTGATTATGTGTTGTTGGGTTATCTAAAGCAAAATGTTTTTCAGCCTATAGGCTTCCTAGCATTAGCTCAAAGATAAATTACTGCAGAAATAAACATTATTCCAGACATAATTTTGAGGGTTACAAGAAAGATTGGTCGGTTTCTCTCAGGAAGCAGTTGATGCCCTTACCCATGTAAATTCGTGTTTTTACCAATTTGTTTTGTTTTTATCTTGTTGTTGAGGACAATCCATTAATGTAAAAATATACAGTGTATGTTATTTCAAAGAATATAAGTTTAGTAAATCATGACTTTTTGGAACATCCTGTATATTTCAAACTGGCTTCCAATAATAATAATAATTCATGCCTCTCCCCAACAGCGTGAGCCAATTACAGGGGGTCGCTGGCGGCCATGAGTCATTATTATTGCGCCTGCGCCCGTGGAGCGACTTAAGATCTACGCCCTCAGCATTTGCCAAAGGAGTTAGGAAAGCCACGGAAAACCTAACTCTGAGGGCGGTACACGGGGCTCGAACCCATGACCCCGAGCGTAGTGAGCGAGCCGCTAACCGACTACGCCACTAGCCCGGCCAATGATGGTTTTGTGGCCAATTTTCACGTCCAAAATTTTATTTCAATATGTTTACTAACTTCGTGGTTTCATACATTTTCCCATCACTGTGTTTGGTCAATTTGCCAATATATCAGTCAACATTACAAACAATTAGATTTATCGAATTTTTCTATGCTCGTGTGCCGTTTCACCTTGCAATTTAACATAAATATTTACATTCTTTAATTTGTTAGAATGCTGTAATGTAATAATTGCTTCTAAATCCAGTTTTTTATTATTTTTTTAGCCCCTTAGCCATTTGTTGAGGTACAAATTATTTAAGTCGTATGATGGTAACTTTATGTTAATTAATTTTATTATTCAGTATTTATTTTTTGTAAGGAAAAATTGTAAAATAGCAATGTAATTTGAGAGATGGTGACACACAAATAATAAATATCTAATCATCTAACTGTATTTCGAAAATTATTTCTTTTTTAAGCTAAAAGCAATAAAAAATAGTTAAATTTAGTCGAATCTTCCCTCTCTTCATGATCACGATCGAATAACTTGACAGGAGGCATAATGCCATCCAATTCTATTCATTCTGTACAAGCTTTTTTTCGCATAATAATGTCATTCACAAAATGTGCCGAAAAGTGTATGCGTTCTGCCGTACAGATTTTTAAGTAGCACATGCTCTATTTTTAACCAATTCTGCTCAAAAAGTGAGCGCACAAGCTGCGCAAAAAAACACGCATTGACGGTTTCGGTTAACGTATTCCTGAAAGTTATATTTACAATTGAAATTAACCTTTTTGCTAAAGACGGAATACCATAAACACACTATTATTACTTCTGCCGCACAAAATTGTTAAACCTACTTATTTTTCAAACTCAATAACGCACCAACCAGCTGTTACAATAATTCTTTCACGTACTGACTTCTACAATAGCAACTTACACACTAAAGACTCTGAAGGAAAACTATTCGCTCTAACATTAATCTACCCCACTCAACAAAAACAGAGCCATTAGGAATATAATTAAATTTAAGTTAAAAAATACCCCTTACCACCTTGTTGAGTAAAGAACTCTGAATACGCATTTCGGCAACTAAG
>JARFOC010000772.1:0-52217 GCA_031763485.1 Osmoderma eremita | reverse complement strand
ACGCGGTAACTATGTTACCAGTCAGCTGAGATCCGTGTTAGCGTGTGATCTTATCGGCGTCGAATGACAAATAAATCTAAAAAAATAAATTATTAAATTAATAAAGAAGTATTTGACACTTGTGAGAATTGTTTTCTTTTTTCACACTGACGACGCGTTAATGTATAATTGATTGCCTACTATGTCGCTTCACTTTACTTGCAGGAAATACCTATGTGTAACGTTACAAAAAAATCCCTTTATGTATTTTCATTAATATTTATATATGCATATAATATACCAGAGTATTGGCAAAGGAGGCCTCTGATGGACCCACTGAGGGGCATAGGTGTTGCAGGGAAATTGAGTCGGCTAATCTGCATGACAATGCAAAGGTCAGTAATTACTGTAAAAATTCAGGAAGGTGAAACAGATGAGTTCGAAGTGAATAAGGGTGTGTGACAAGGAGACACACTATCTGCAACACTATTCAATCTGGCTTTAGAATATATAATAAGGAAGACCGAAGTTAAAGGAACTTTAAGATCAGGAGGTGTGCAAATTGTGGCGTATGCCGACGATTGCGTGGTAATAACGAAAAACAGCCAAATTATGACCACAGTACTAACCAAATAGGAAATGGAAGGTAAAAACTAGGATTGAGGATAAATGAGCATAAAACTAAAATAATGACTATAGGAAAGCAGCTAATGGGTGGGTCAGTTAAATTAGGTGAACACGAATTTGAAGTGGTGGACAAATTCAAGTACGTGGAAGTTACAATCACAAGCAAGGGAGACCGAGAACCAGAAGTGCAAGAAAGATACAAGCAGCCAATACAGCATTTTATTCATATAAGGAAATCTTTAAAAATAAAATTCTATTCCGTCTGACAAAAATAAAAATATACAAGACCATGATTAGACCAATACTGCTGAATGCGTCGGAAGTTATGACATTAACGAAAAAGGAAGAGGAAGTATTAAGGATAGTAGAAAGGAAAATTATGAGGAGAATATTAGGGCCAATTAAAACAAACAACGGTGAATACAGAGTGCAATGGAACGGGGAAATATTACAAGATCTGAATGGAGAAGATATAGTTGGGCTAATAAAAACAGAAAGGATGCAATGGCTAGGACACGTATGGCGAGCAGGACCGACGGCAATCACAAGAATAATACTAGAGTGGAGGCAGAATGGTAGGAGAGGAAGAGGAAGACCGAGAGTAAGGTGGTTGGATGCCGTAGAGGAAGATCTAAAAAAGTTAGGGGTGTCAAAATGAAAAACAAGGGTTCATGATAGAGAAAAATGGAGGAAAATCGTACAGGAAGATAGAAAACTCGCACGTTTCTAATAACCTTCAGTGGAACGGGGATTGATTCACCCCATTAAATGAATCGTGAAGGCTCTAACTTGAGCGGCGCAACTCCACTTTATAATATTGAGTGTCATTTGAATTTATATATGTTAGACACATTTTCGTATAGTAGCAAAACGTTTATAAACAATGTTTTTTTCTAAAACCTGAAATAAGAAAATTCGTGGGTACAAAGTGTATACATTTTTATTTGTAGGCGATGTCTGACAAGTGACATAACTTATGTAGCACAACTATTGTTTATTAACCTGGTCTTCGTTAAATTATGCAAACGTCCTCTTATATTTATCGACGAAGCGGCTTAAGACCGTCACCGAAAGTTCTAACGTAAAAGTCGACTCCTGCATAAATCGCATCGGACGCTCAACGACTTTTCCCCAACTTTCCGAAGAGCATTTCAGCTTTCCATTTTCACTACGCTTTTTCCGCATTCTACTGCTATAACCGTTCGCGAAAGGTTTTGGGGGGAGGAAGTTTCGAACGCGGAATAATGTATGAAATCTATAACGTCTCCAGACACCAGGAATCTAGAATGGCGGCCTGTGCGGTTCTTAAAATTTAATCGCGACGAATCTGAAAGTTTCCGCAACGTAACCTTTTTTCCTCTTTCTTGTGGTAACCGGAAGTGCAAAGGGGAGAATCAGAACGCGTAGGGACTGTCGGAACTGCGTTAAGCAATAATCCCCTTGCGGAGGGAAATATCCCTTAATCCAATAACGAGAACATGGGTAGAATTTTTTGGTTTTGTAAAGATGTACGCGCAACCTGAGTGCTTTATATATTTAGGGCTCTGTCGGAATCGTGAAAAGTTTTTGATGCTTGGTTCTAAAGTATTTTGTGTAGATGTTTTATAGGAATACGAAAGAACAAAAGATTTAGTGGTTTCTTCAATAATGTCCTTTCAGATTCAAATAGAAATTTGGAGAGTGAATCTAGAAATAAATAATTGATCATTCTATTTTGCTTTCTTTACCTCTACAGGCTATTTTGCAGATTACAGATGAAGTTATGGATCTCCCAATTCTCTTCCAGAGGGAATAATCTGTTTTTTCATCTGCAGAAAGTTTTTGTAAATAGGAGCTTATTGATTCTTTTTAAGCTTCTGAATTTCTCCCCTGAGCTTATGAATTCTGTTTTTAAGTACCGTTTTATCACTTGGGTCCCTAGATTGTTGCAATCTTTCTCTAGCTCTGGAGTTTTTCTGCTACCAGACCTCTAATTTCAACTGGATAATTCACACCCTTCGACATGTGGTATTTAGATATCTATGTATAAATGAATTAAAGTCAATATCCAGAGGGTAACAAGAGATGAGAGATTAGTGAGCTAAAACTCAAAATTACTCATAGAAAGTGGATCATGGAGGAAGATGAGTAGATGCTCATGGTAATTCTATGTTTTTGAGCGTGTCTCACCCACCGTTAAAGCAGTCCTGAGCATACACAAAGTCCTCAATATCTTAAATATCAAAAGACAAGATCTACAGGAAAATTTTCCACGAATCTACATGTTCTCTTGAGCTAATCGATACTGTTACATTGCCAATAATGTTTACCTCTAAGTGCTGCCACCGTACCCAAAAATGCACAAGTAATAACATTCAAAAATTAGTTTATGTATTCTTTTTTTTGGACTGAGATATGGTTGTCTGATGGATTATTTGTTAGATACACTAAATAATTTGCAGCTGGTGCTTCATTTCACCCTTCCATATTTATCTAAAAACTCAATAACTTCGTTTCGGAGAGCGCATGTTAGGAACAAATCCCCAGTTCATATTAGAAACTCCAGGATGAAGCAACGACGTACATAAACATGTCGCAGCGTGCACATTGAATTATTCAGCGACGTATATTGCTTCCGTACTAACAAATGTTACCCGGGTATCCTAGATAGAGTGTTCGCTTCCTGTTATCCGACTCACTTCGCGTGCCCGACTGATTTCTAAAATATTTACACCAACGTAAACGAACCGAAATTCGTCTTTCCGTTGTGACGTTTCTTTCAGTTTTACCGCTAGGATATCGCGGCGAACATTTTATGGATCTATTAATCTTGGTTATTGGCTGAGTAATTCACTGTTCGCGTGCGAGGAATTTATCGCCAGGCCCGACTAAAGGTGGACGTGATGGGACTTTAAAAGCGAGAGTATTGTTTAGTATTGCGGTTAATTTCGAATTTATTGCTTTATAAGGATTCCAGGAGAATCTTTTGTCTCGTACTGGAAGAAATTTTTCATCGTTAAATTTAAAAGTAGGCGTATCTACGAGGGACGTCCGGTTACTAAGGTACGTTTGCGCTACACACCGCCTACGTCGCTCCTAGCAGGTTGAAACTTGCACGCATTTTGGATGTGCATATGTACTGCATAGGTGGCTGTTCTCATTGCGTTAGGTTCAGTGCCACGTGTGCAGTGACAGCCGCACAATGTCAGTTCAGATCGAAACAGCGGTCATTCGGTTTTTCCATGCAAATAACGAAACACCTACCGAAATTCATTAAAAAAATACTGAGGACTTACGGAGAAGGCGTTATGAGTCGAAAACAAGTTAGTCTTTTGTGTAAATAGTTCAACAGCACATGATGATCCCGAAGGTGTGCGAAAAAAACCATCATCAACGAAAACGGATGAGAATCCAGACCTGGCCCCTTCTGATTTTCCTTTGTTTAGGCCGTTGTAAGCTCATTGGTCGGGTAAAAGGCTTGAAGACGACGACGAAGTTCAAGAGGAAGGACGACAGTATTTTACAAATTTGGATCGCACCTGTTACGAAGAGGGTTTACAGAAGCTTTTGCCTCACTGGGATAAGTGCCTTAACATTGGCGGCGATTTTATTGAAAAGTAGCTAATAGTTCACGCTTTTACTTATTGTATGTTTGATATCTATACATAAAGTAGTCTGTGTGTAGTTCACAAATGTAGCTTAGGAACCGGTCATCCCTCGTAACAGAAGTGTCAAAAGGATTCATTTAATTCCTTCCGTAATTTTTGTAAAATATGCTGGTGTTAAATAAAGATAGAGGAAGAATATATGTTCAATCTTCTGAATTCCATTCGAGCAGACAGGATTTTCTCTTTTACATTTTCCCTAGTAGGTCACCTCATAAATATCGTTGGGAATGGTGTTTATTATAATAAAATAGTTTACTTACCGTAACCAGGTAGGCTATTGGAGTTCTCGCCAACTTTTCCATACGATTTAACATATGGGTCTAAACTTACTCTTTGCCCCCACCAAAATCTACCACGCGTGATCACATGCCTCCTACTCGTAAGCTGACTGACTGTGCCGAGGGAGAGTTGCGTCCGCACGTGAGTGCGGGAGAAACCGAGCGATTCAGCCAGAGGGATAGAGGTAGATGGAGGTACTACTTACACATTCAAAACCTAGTCGTAAGTTGCTTAGGCACGATGTAACCATTTTTACAGGTGTCCCTACCTTTGGCGTGCCTAAAAAAAAATTGACTATCGATCAAAATCTAGTCACAACCTAAAATATACCAAGCCACATTCACATCTATGATAAGTCGTATCCATAGACTTTTAATGGCCAAAAGAGCACCAACAGGAATATTTGAAATATTGGGAAAATTTATTTATTCAGCTATTTGAGAATACGCAAGGCTTCTGTTATAGTGGGAGCAATTTTTATGCCGTGTTCCGTTGTTGGGTCGTAATCTGTTATCTGTTCTTTTAATGTTTGGCCTGTTTTATTTTTACTGCAAAAATTTTTCTAAGTGTTGATGATGTTCTTGGCTTTCATCCACTTCTGACGAAGTTTGACGAGATTTTCCAATTCCTAGTTCTTTGTTTTTCTTTTCCTTAGCCCACGAAAGATTCAATATTTTACCCAAAAAAAGTCGTTGAATTAATCATAAAAACGTATTCCCTATACCCAAAATCTTATACCGTAATCAGTGCCGTCCATCTGAGCCAACAAAAAAGCAAAATTTTTAAAATTATATTATCGCTTCTCTTTGCGAATTATGCAAACGCCGTATAGATTAAAATAAAAGCTTCGCGAAAACATTCGAAATGCAAATAATACAGAGAGCAAACCTTTTAATTCAAATTGAAAGCCTAAAACGAGGATATGCACCATCCCCATTTGTTTTTGCCGTTCCTTCTATTCCTTCTTCTCGTTTGAATTCACGCCCTACGGGATAGGACTGTTCTGACCGCCTTTTTTTTACTCCCGTTAGTTTTCTACGTCGTTTCGTTTTCCCGACATATCTACATATTGCAGCGCGAGTTTCTCGTGTGTGTATAAATTGTTCGCGTTCTACGCTGTCCAATTCGAAAGTTGCCGCCGCAGAAATAACAAACATGGGGAATTTTACATGTCAAACGTACGTACAAGTTGCGCTCGGAGAACTTGAGAGCGTGCAAATTCCCTATTCATATTGTTTGTATTTCGGATATTCGTCCACTAGAACTCGTCCGAGAATGTTTGTGTCCACCGTCCTCTGTCTATTTTTTTACGGTCTCCTTGCTGTTGGAGCGTCAATTCGATTGTCGTTCAGTGAGTGCACTCGATGGCAGTTCAGAAAGGGTAACAGTTGTCGTGTTCGCACACACGAAGGAATGTAGTGATGCGGTACGAATGTATTGGTAAACGAAAAGATATACAGAGTAGTTCAGAAATCACGGAAGACTGACAACTTTTTGTATATATTTTGTGCGGGAGGACTGATTAGATGTGTTTATAATACTGGGTATTAATACACAAAAAAAGTGTTTTAGCATATTTGAAGCATACTTGCAGCCTTCTACAAAACCGAAGGAGATGTCCGTGAATACTAATTGATTAGGAATATATTTCGATGAAAATAAAACTGAATTATTCATGTTTAAAAACGATATGCACACATTTACGGGTTTTGTCTATCTGTACGCAAAACAATTGTTGCAAGGTTAGTATCACTTTCATTTCGAAAAGGACGGTTGCGAACGAACGACATAGATGCCAGAACCTAATTTAAAGTTTCCTATATACGAAAAGGAGAGGTGACGCAAAGCGTTTTAAGAGATGCGGCAGTTTTCAACTTCTATGGCGTTAGCGTCGTGGTAACACCACCGTCCCGTCGACGGCAACGCCTTATTCACCCCACCTTTACACCTTCCCTGATAAGGTGATTTATGTGCAAACTTTGCCCGATTTGACGTTCGCAATTTACAAGTTTTCGTGCCGCGACAATAATTGCGAAATTAAAATAGATAGATTCTTCCTCTCGGTTGGATCGAGATGTGTTTCTTAACTTTGTCCCTTCCACGGCTTCCTTGTTGCCCACAGAAAAGTGAAGTCCAATACAGTAAATCCAGTTATTTGTTCCCTTTCAACGTTTAAGAGTGGGTATAGGAAACCAGTTGACATAAATGAAGTTTGTGGAGAAACACGTGTATCGGTTCTAAGTAAGGTGGGTGATTTTGTAGGCGAAGCATATGCGCGGGACGAGAGTTGAGATTCAGGCAGATGTCCTCAAGCAGTTTGTTTTCAAACATTCTTCGTTGTGGTAGTAGATAGTAATATTATATTAAACGTTTAATCATTCCTTTTACGATGGATATTAATATATTTAGACATCAATTTAGCTGTTACGCCAACGGCGTTTTGAATCCGAGCCAATGGTAAATCCATTGTACCTGCATACTGCCGAGCGATCTTACTCCCACCTCTCGCCATCACTCGTGGCGACTGCAACACCACAAAGAGGTAACGCAACAATATTCATCAGATGAGGCTTATAATATCTTTCCATACACTTTCCTATGCAGTCCTTGATGCTAAACTTTGGGGAATAATATTGGAATGTTCCACCATTTCAGAAGCAAACAAATAAAAATTTGTTTGTTTGTGACTACCCATGCGGCTGTGTAGTCACTGCACCATTTCTCGCCTCCAGTTCCTTTGGCGCAATCGTTTTGAAACATCTACATACGTACATATATCAAGTAAAGAATGAAAATCCTCTTTGTCCAGATGACCTCTTCAGCTAACACATGGTATGGATATATATACATAGTTTGTTGGGGATATATGTATATGTCATATGTGTGCGTCCGTAGGTCGTAATATTGATTAGTTGAGCCGGACTGATGCTATAGACTTGAAGCTTTATTGTTCTGAGCCAACAGGTCATAAACTGGACGAGAGCCAGAGCTACGTATCCCCTAGTGCCTTCTAACTTCGTATTTCTCTTCTCTTTATAAGAAAACTTTCCCTCTACATCACGTATTATTGGAGTCACGAACCGTTCTGTCGAGAAGATGCAATATATAGATGGATGGATAGATAGATTGGAAAAACCTAGGAACACTTGTGCGGAGCGAAATTGATTTGGGAATATTAAAAAGTTTTTGTTAAAGCATTAATGCGGTCAATAAATAAATAGTATAACTTTGACAATACTATATGGCAAAATTGTCAATATTTAACGTATTATAAAGCTTTGGCATTATAAAATTACACGTGAAGACTTTTTTTTACTAAAGCCAAAGAACGGAAACAATGCAATCGTTTAAGAACAAAACGCACTACTGCTTTTGTAAGACTGAATAAATTCGACAAAAAATACTTAACTTTGATGTTGATTATGCATTTTTTTATATTCGTCGACTCTTTTTGCCAAACAAAAATTAACGACTTAGCTTTTTAAGCATCACCCAAAAAGAATATTCAGGAATGTTAGACCTGGCGATTCAAGTGGCTATCAATTAAAGAAATCTCAACTAAGTAGATTGTGTAAGCTGCAACAAGAAGAAATTATCCCTGATAAAATGTTAGATGGAAAATGAAATCTGAAATGAAATTCTAGTTTTTAAGTTATCATAATATTTACCATCCGATAAAAATATGGTTCCCTTTATCTAGTATCTCCAACGAAATATAATCAAGGGTTAGGTATTAAAGAAACATTACGTTGCAATAAATAAAACTCTCTAATTTATTGATACAAATTTTAACATATTCTGTTTCATCTGTACAGCTTCTTTAGAGACAAATACGATTATAATATGCAAGAGAATATGAAAGTTGGAAGGCAAAATATGAAACAGTTTGTTGTATAGAGATGAATCGAAATTATCCACATATCTGATAACAATAAAGAATTAACAAGAAAAGAAGAAGTGATGGGAAAGATCATAACTTAAGTACTGGAGCAAATAATACTGAATAATAATCTAGAAGATCTAAAAATGCGGATGTAGGCCTGACCTTTGTCAACTATAAAACTTCTGCGATTAAGAAAAACGAGCTTCCTGCACTGGTAAATTGCAATAACATCGAAGTTATAGATGACCAAAATGAAAAAAAAATGAGTCCGGTACTAATATAAACAATGGAAATATGTTTAAATTGAGCAGAATATAAAAATTAAACAAAGACATTACCGATTGTACAAAAGGTCGTAGAAGTTCCAGAAATTTAACAAAGAATTCTGATCTGGTCACACTAGAAATCCGTAGAATTACTAGAAGTCAAGAAACAAGAGCTTAGCTTCGACGTAAGAAAAAATAGATAATGGAAATGTGGAAAGAAAAGGTGTTGAATGTTTAGATGAAATTCAGATATCTTTGTTCTTGAATACTGAAATTAAAGTTGAGATAGATAGTGAACAGAAAATATATAAATCATCTTCATATTACTTATTATTTGAGAAAAAGCAAGTATTTGAATATGGTTTGAAAGAAAAAATTGTTAATGGCAAAATCACCTAAGTCTCAGAGAATCGCTGAAAGACAAGAAGTATTGAGAAAGATCATAATAATAAATATGTGTATGTGTACATTGTATGTAGTTCGAAAGTGGGAAAGTGTTTCAACTATTCTCGGTCACGTTCATGGCTAGATTTAAAATCTCAGTTTAACATCAAAGAGGTAATCTCGAAGCTTATTCGAGGCCTTTACTTATTGTATTTCCCCCAGATTTTATTTCCGTTCTTCTGAGCGTAAGTACATAGATGTTTATATATATATATATATATATATATATATATATATATATATAGAGTTATTCCCGTCAATCTTGACAGGGTGTGTTTATATCCGGCAAGCAGAAACCAGTAGGGATTTCTACGGCTTCATTCTATATTAGGAAACAAACTCCTGAGATATGCTGTTCCAAGCGTCGTGAACTCGCAGAGTAAAAATCTTGTCTCGGGCGTTGTTTGCGCCCTCTCTACAAGTACATACTCAACAAGGAGAGATAAGTGGTTCATCCGTTGTAATAAGTACTTGCAATTCCCATGCAAAATTGTGGCCGAACGTAAAGCGGATTCGTTCCCGCGGAAGGAACACGAAATAGTTGGGATTATGGAGGTATTTCCGGATGGTAACGTGGCGTATGTTTCACCGGAATTGTGAGTCCGTCCGTTGGACAGATTCCGGCGCACCAATGTTGGTGTATTGGTGAGCATGTTTTAGATAAATGCATATATCCCGAATAGCTTAAGCGTGAAAATGTTGGGGGTACCTACATTTGTAATGCAAAAAAATCAGCTTTTGTTGAAGCATATCTTTTAACATTTATTTATGATTTATTATCGTTGTATGAACATTCACTTCTTTTTGTATTGCATATTTTTAGCGATACTTCTACGGTTTGATCATGACATTTATCTACGATTTGGTTCAGGATACGTGTGGATATTTCTTTTCCAAATCCAATTCTAGTGAAATTGCGAAGGATGAATATTGATATTTACTTACAGTACTTGTATTCTTATCACAAAAAGAAGGTAACAACAATATTTTTCATTTGCTTCTCGTGTCTTAAAATTTGTTTGCACAGATCGGAAATTCATTACTGAATTTTCAGTAATATAAGTAAAGGAATTGTTGATACAAACTACACCATTCATCATCCAAAACATCATTAACGCGTACATACAAATATTTATCCCGACTACAACGGACAATAAACATATAAATAAAAAAGCACCCAGCTGAAAATTGAATCCTATACACGATTGGAACATCCTACATAAATCAATACCGAATTTAAGCTATTTTCATCGGGAATCCAAAGCGGAACCTTTATTTCACAGAATTTGCACGAGTTTCGCTCTGATCCAGTAATGAATTACGACGTTCTACGTTCGTATTAGCGCGGCATACGTACACAAATGCGTTTGTTTTAAATTTTGACCACCTATATTAGTTCGGGAGGTGCTTAATTCCGAATGCAAATAGTAGAGGTCGCCGACGGCATCTGTCCCGGATAACGGCGAGGGTATAACGGTAAACATGCATATGTATCTACACACACAAAGGGCGCACAACACGCCACCAGTACAATGCAATATTAGCGATGTTAGCTCAGCTGGGTAGCGTTGAAATTGGAGGATCCCGCTCGTTGTCCGAGCTACCATTACGTCCGATTAAAACGGGGCTAGTGGAATGAAAATTGGGAGTGAAAAGAGATGGTGTAACGGAAGTTTTTTTGTGCCTGTCGTATCTTATTTCATTTTTACACGTAAAGAGTAACGTAGAACACAAGCCGCATGCTTGAAACGTTAATTATAATTTTCTTTGTCCAGTGAGCATGGACCAATTTTCAGATTGTAATATCGAAAATGCGAAGACCTTTGAAGGTCTTCTTACATGTGTACTACTATTTAAGCTAGCTATTAATCTAATCAAAGATTATTGAATCTACTTTACAAATTTCTGTGTTGCCCTAGAAGGGAAGAAACAGTAGATGAAGGGGATATAAAAATGACCTTCGTCATCAACTACGAATCACTCCTAACAATTTGTCTGTGATGATTCTATAATAATCGTCCAAGTCAACAACTTCGAGCCCATAGAACGGTAATTGTAACAAACCCTCAAACAAATTTCATACATAGTACTTGGGCGTCACACTGGATAAATCATTCATTCATAAATATCATTATCACAAATCATTTGCTCAAAAACTTCCAAGCTTCAAGGACAACAGCACGAGCCCTTTGCTTTTACAAGAGCTCAAAATGAACCTCGCGGATCTTCAACTGGTAACTCACAATCATTTGAGAAAATTATTTTCTGTGAGTTACAGCTTTGCTGCCATCTTGCCATGAATGAATACCCCGCTGCTAGGCGCTAGATGTCACTGCGATTTTTTCACGGTCACTATCTAACGTGAATTATATGAATACGGCATGTTGAACCAGTGGCAGGCACCTCTCCGTCGTACATTGCTGAGGATTGGTAGTCCCATCCGTAACAGCTGCCTGTTGCTACATAATCATATGTATTGTGTCGATCCTCAAATATATTTTTTGATATATTCATATACCTACATATATCATATTGGTGATCATATCTACGCGTCAGATATTGCCAGATATCTTTTTTGAGATACTAAAATTCTCATTGCAATTCCTACCCTAGTTACCACAAATTTTCAACGTGAGCCCGCTCCGCCCTCACATTATACCGTCTGAATCGTGAATCGTTTCGAACCTAACTAAACGCCCTTCCGACAGCGCACGAAAACGGGCCGGGCGTGACAAGAGACGATCGCCGCGGTAAATCACTGAGCACCGCGATTAACTTCATAAATCAGACGCCGGTCGGAATTTACTCGGATATCTCCGGCAAACCGGTTCACTAATGCCCATTCCTTTGTATGCGTCTTTACTGTTGTATTTATATTTAATTACCCTCTTTCTTCCCCGCTGCATGATTCACGCTTATCCAAAATCCTGTGAATACTCGATTAACTTTAAATTGCTCCAAAAACTTTTATGTTATCAAAGAAAGTAGGTATTGTTGGATTATCAAGCAATCAAATATTTTAAGTGTAAATACGAAATATAATAGCTATGTACAAAAAAAGTAAAAACACAATTTTCGGCAACATGGTAAATATCTTTCACAATCATGCGCTCTGTGAACATACAAGAGAAGTTTTGACAATAAAATGAGAAATCAGGTTAAGTCCATTTTTTCTGCACGTATAAATTAAGGTTAAAGCAGATTTTAAACAGGTACATAAATTAGACAAAATTATCAACGATTTTCAGGGTAATATGAAGGCATTTGTATATAGGAAAAATATGGATCCTCATGGTTAATAAATATTGCAAGTGAATTTATTGAGGTTCAACAAGGGCAAATAAATATTCTACGTAACCCAAAAGTTACTTATTATAGAGGGACGAAATCCAATAGATATTCCTCAACAACACTACTAATTTATAAATGAAATTGAAATTATGGGGTGAAATAAGCACAAAAGGAATCCGAATATTGCCAATTCGCGCCAAGATTTTTTTAGGTTAGCCTTAATAGCGCCTTAAACATACCCCTAGTCGCTACTAAGTATTTAGTTGGCAACTAAGCTTAGTACGCTACTAAACACGACTATTAATACCGATTTTCTTAATAGGATCTTAGTGGGATCTTAGCAGCCACTAAGTCGGACTATTAATAGCTGAAAAAGTTTATTTAATACCACCAACTATAGTAAAATAATGCATGTGGCATATATATTCATGGTTCCTACAATTTCATTAGAGGATTGTTGGCACTTTGTGTGATTTGTAATAGTGGTAGAATAGTGAATGTTCCCGCAAAAATATTAATCATATCATGTCACTGATATATAGGAATCTCTAAAAAGACCAATCATTCCGCTATGATAAAAACTTAAAATTAATTAGGGTAATTAACTTTAATTACACTAATGCACACTGTAAATCCCGTTACATTCTGCATAATGCCACAAAAAAAAGGAGCGAAGAACTCTTTTTGTTATCAATAAAGTTTCCGTTCATCAGATTGAGATAATAGCTATGAATTTTAGGGTCTAGTTTTATACCTAATTTTTGCAGAAAAGTTTTATCCACTAGTTTTTATTCAACGATTACATTACACAATTAATCCTGGAATGGGATTCCAACATTTATCTGTAATTTTAGAGACAGATAACAAGAAAAAAGCAATTTTAATCCTTTATTACTTATTATGTGAAGCATGACATTAATATTTATACGATGGAAAGACTATTTTCAACAGAAATATTCATCTTCATTTCCGAATTTTATCTAATAAACAGAGTCGAAACAAAACCTTAATAAATCATTGCTTTGCTTCTGCGCGGCTATTTATCCATTTAATAGCTTCGCGAATCGACCCGTTCTCAAAGTAAATTTTGACGTTATTTCGCATCACGGTACTTTCTATTCTGCTGCGGATGCGATAAAGAAAATTTATTAAGCGATTTTGCCTCGCTACCTTTGACTTAAGACAATTTATCTCGACCGCTATAGTGGCTACATGTATCGACTGCGTTCGGTAGGACGGCGGCAGGCTCGTCACGTTTTTTTGCGCAGCAGGTCAACCGCTTTCCCTCACCTCATCGTACTGTATTCGGTGATTTCCCGAAATTACGACAGCATAAATCATTAATGACCTCGTCCTCCGTTTCGGTGCTCTACGTGTTGTTTATATCGTTGGGGCAATAAGATCCTTTGCGGAAGAACCGGACAGATAAACCGACCAATAATGGACTGATTTATATGCCACCGACGTAGAAGACAATTGTTACAATCCCAGACTAGAACAGCGAGAACAAGGAATGGGACCAGCTGCGGCTGGTGTTGAGGTTACGAGTTGGCATTGGCTAATATAGTATTGCTTCGTGCGACTTGGTATAGCTTCTGCGCTGATTGAGAGACAGCACGAATCAGTAGTATCTCATTTAATGCCCATTCGTAACGTCAACACCAACCGGCGCTGAATGGAACACCACATTAGGTAGATTAGCTCCTGTCTTTAGATTTTTAGGTACAAACCGATTAACAGGACAAATTTATGAATAAATACTTACGTACTAAAAGAAAATATCGTCATAAAGCAGATCTCCATACAAAGCGAATGTAATGGCGTGACGAGAACTCATCCTAGGTACATGGAAAGCTAAGATGCCAAGCAGATTGGGGCAGCCATTGAATGCTTTAACAAGCTTTCAAATAAAACGTGCATTATGCAAATCGCCTCTTCGTCCCGAAGACTGAACATTATAAAGATCTGGAAGGATATCGTAATCTATATTACGTGGAGGGTAAATGCTATCAATTATAAAACACAAGCATTTTAAAAACCGGTTCAGAATTTTCTGAAGAGAAATCTGTAAGTAAAGATATTGTGGAGACTAAACGAGCGATGCATACTCAAGTTTGCTGACAACAAAAAGAAAATAAAGTGACATTAGCAGCTGCGTATTATTAAAATATTTCGAGGTACGAATTACACGAATATGAAGGAGCATAGCAGAATTTACTAATATTTAGATTAATTTTAAATTCGCAGGAGTACCTAAGAAGAGTAGCAAATATATCAATAAGAAACAAAATAAGAAATGAGAACATACGGGAAATGCTACAAATAGAGAGCGCCAAAACTCATATAGAAAGGGCACAAATGCGATGGTGGGGTCACTTGAAAAGACCGGGTGAAGAAATGCAAGTGAGAAAAGTGTGGGAAGCAAAGAAGATAGGAAAGAGAAGGAGGGGTAGACCGCGTATGACATGGGATGGAGAAATGGCAAAAATATTGACAACGAAAGGGTTATCCCACAGACCGGCCCAGACTCTTGCAAGAGATAGAAATTCATGGAGAAACGTTGTAAAAGGTGTATAGTGTTTTAACCATGTATATGACATAAAATCCTCTACACCTCACGGTATATGAGGATATATATATTTAAATTCGCAACATCAAGTACTGACGGTGTTGAAATTTCACCGCAAAGAGAATAAATTTTCCAAGGTTTTGATAAGCAGATCTTTAGGTCATCTGCGTAAGCAGGTATTGGCCAATCCAACCTGAATAGTGAATTCGTTTGTGAGTAGAGAAATCCAATCTGTAGAGTCAATCGCTAACAAATAGTAGCGGCTCAAGATTTAAGAGTAGTATTGGCTTGGCACTAAGGTAAATGACAAAAAAACAAGAAGGCTGTAGAAAGTGTGGAAATTGACTTCCTAAGGAAATCGTGCAGAACATCAAAACTACAACATATACCTAAAGAGGACAAGTATAGTACATTTATTATTTAATGCATGGCATCACGTTGTCAGCAGATATCTAATTTGGAAAAACAATCTATTGCAGTGTCTGTTGCGTTCAGGAGAAACTGATGTTGCTTCCTAGTAACTCGTAGAGCACCGTTGAATCATGTGGCTGATAGTCTGCTTCTCATCGCAATCGTACACAGACCAGGAAACCTTTCCCCATTTAACAATTGAACTTTCATGCAATGACATTTGCACACAGTTTGCGTACAGTTCTTATTTTTTGTAGTTGTGTAATCATGATTTCGTCATCTTAGTTATGCGTTGGAAATACTCTGTTTGAAGTCGAGATGCATAAGGCTTTGTTGTTGTTGTTGTTGTATTTTCAAAAAAGCTGTAAGTAGTTACTGTATTATAATTAGAATATGTGGTGTATTAGTTAGATGGGGAAGAGTACAGCCATGTTTTTACTGGTAAGCTGCAAGTAATATGTAATATATTTAAAATATTTGTATTAGTATGCAATCTTTAATTAGATATCCTTAATGTATTACGTAATTGGTATGAGGCTATTTGACTATATAAGTTCCAAAATAAGTTTTGTGAATATGTAAGAATATAAGATTCCAATTTTCGAAAGTTTTTGAGTTGGCACGTATTGTTTTGTTTACCATAAACTAGTTTCTGCCTTTTTCTATCTAATAAATTTGTTCCACTTCCGTCATTAGCAATCCCATACGTTTCTTTCACCAATACCATTCATTTATTCTTTTAAACACTTTTGTTGCACTGCGTAAATAACTAATGACTTAAAATAATATACAATATCGATTGAATGAAATACTGCCAACAAGTTGTTGCACCAAATAATGTCAAACTTTAATCCAAACGTAAATGTTTGAAATGATATTACACAGCGTTAAGTGCGAACAAGAAATGTTGTTGAACTAACCAATTTTTGTTTGACCCAAGCAATTTTTTCCTCGGTGTAGTGGAAGACTACGTATACAATTTACCAACTTGATAAAGTGATGAAGTAAAATATTAAACAAAATTCTTTCCAACACTAATTTGAATGGGAAAATGTAGAGAAAAACAAAAAGCTAATTTAATACGTTCGCTTGTTTGAAAATACAATTTCCCGCAGTACAAAATTAAAAATCCATCAGGAATAATCCCCATATCGCGTCCAATTTCACCGCAACACCGTCAACAGAATTATACGTGCCGTCATCTCGACATCACGGTCCCGGTAGAGGAGCGATTGTGTGGCGAAATCGATACCTTTCATCACGCTTTCCACCGCCTCCATGAATTAAAGCCGCGCCCGTTATGCTTAATACTTAAAAAAGCCGATATTTCACGCAACGACCGTCATCAGTATCCACCACCTAATCAGGGTGTAATGCCAGAAAATCCATTTAGCGTTTCCCGATCGGAAACAATACCGCTCAACCACCCTCGCGACGAACACGAATGCATGTTGATGAGGCGAGTGATGCAAGAAACGTCTGGGGCGAGGCGTTAAACTACAGCAATACATCAAAGAGTTTTCTTGTCTTCGTTCTCGGTGATTCTGGTCGGTTTTTCGAGATCGTCTCTCCATATATGCAAAGTTTCGAGCTTAGTTTGTGGCGCTAGCAGCTGTGATGCTAAGGGGTGAGGAGGCGACACGATGCTTAAGCGATTCATTATCGTCCATATACGTGCCTGGAGTGTCCGCTTTTTATCGCCCTTCGTCGCTTGTATTTCTTGTCGACAATGCAAAGCACGCGGCAGCCGTATGGAGAACGTCACAATGCCGTTGGCGCAAAGGAATAAACGTTTCGAGTGCTTCGTGCTTTTAAACTTGGGGATGAAAGAGATTAACACGGCGGGTGGTAATATATAAACCGTGACCGTCAAGTAGGATTGCGTTTGCAACCACGTAGAACATTAAGAAGGCGAAAACCGGAAGTGTAGAAGCGTAGAACAAATCTAATTTATTGCTATTCATGTTTCTTCTCTTCATATTCTAGTTCCTATTTTACTTCAAAGGTCGAAGGAAAATGTATTGATTGTAACAATCGCCATAGCTCCTTTTGAAAAAATAAAGAATCCTGGGATGAAGACAAGAGTAGAAAATGAAAACTAAATTCAAAATTAATTGCCCTAAACTTGTTACTGATTCGAGCCAACTACTTGGAAATATCAAACCATTCTGGTATTGTATACCCGGTTTTTTTTGTAACGTTACAGATAGGTATTCCCTACATGTTTTTAACAAAGAAAGTGCAAAATATCAACTTGGAATGAAAAATTATGTTATTCCAACAATTAATTAACACAAACAAAACAACATAACAAAGGTGAAGTCTCATTTCACAGCAAGTTTTTTAAGTGTCTTCAGGTGTACGGGCTTCTAGTTTGTCCAAATTACGTATTTGCATGTTATTACAAACTTTACTTTTCGGATAACCCCAAAGAAAGCAATAGTTTGGATGCAAATTACCTGATCTTTTGACGGTACTGCATTCGTGTCAAGTTTGTGCATCAGGATTTGTACGGGATTAATAACTAATGGATTAATGGAAAGGAAATTTATTATCTACTATGAAACTGTTAAAAATATTAGGATATAGTAGAATTTGGTTGTGTTTTTAATAAAGTGGAAAATTTTAACTTTGAATGAAGCAATTTAATATCCTAATTGTTAATTAAGACAAAATAAACAAATGTAGCTTCGTCAGTAAAAATTGTTTTATTCAAAATTTCTACGTTTTTGTTTAATAAATTAAACATTGTTTCACAAAAATCTGTTCTGAAAACATGTTAAATTATTATTTTTCTGATACCATGTTATCATTGCCACCTTTTCATCTTTGTTTTACCTGTTTATACTTTAAAGAAGTTTTCTACTTTTCAATAAAATGTAATTAACTTGTAATTACTGTATGAATGAATATTAAAAAAATATGTTAAATTAATAAAGAAATATTTGACACAAAGGATTGCTATTTTTACACTGACGACGCGTTAACGTATAATTGGTTGCCTACTATGTCGCTTAACGTTACCTGGAGGAAACCCATATGTGTAACGTTACAAAAAAAGCCATGTATTCAAAACCAAATACATTAATGCAAGAAACATGGAAAATTTGGTCTCTACCGATTGTAGTTTCCACTGAGAAATAAGTATCTCCTTATTTAATCGTTGAAATATTTGAGTAAATAGAACAGCAACTATTAGTGCATAATTCAATTTCCTAAACTTACATATTTTGCCAAAAAGCCCCTTATATCAAGGGAAAAGAATGGTTATAATAAAAATCAATTACTAGATTGCAAACAATTTGAACGACTATTATTCTCCGACTGGTAAGTTTTCGTTTGAACCAACCGTTAAGTTTCCCTATATTTTGTTGCGCTATTGGGGAAAAGGGATTTTCTAATTTTGTAGCATGTTCTACTCGTTTCTATATTTACTAGAGCGTGCAGCTAGCATCTGGGACAAGGAGGACAAATTACGTTTCCAATTGCTTTGATTATGTGCGCACGAGCGTCTTATTATCATGAAATTAAGATTGTAATTTCTGCAAGAGGAACGAGCGAACAAAACAGATTACGGCGTCTAGCGACTCAACGGGCGCTAATGAATTAAGTGATGAACGAATGAGATTCAGGCAAACAGGCGACTCGTTTAAATAATTGAAAAGCTTCGCTAATGAAGAAGATAACATTATGAAATTTACGTACGGTAGCGAAGAGCTTTCCTCTTTGAATTCTAAAGAATTTATACCCCTGACGTACCAACATTTATTCGGTTTAGAAATTTAGTATTTCCTCTTTTGAAACAGTTAAAGGCGTTAACGTAATTTCTATGCCTTTTTTTAAGTGCCTCTTTTATTTTTTTACTTCGGTTGCCATTCTTTGGTAAATTATCTGCTTATCTTCCTGAAGATGATTTTAATTTCTTTTGGTTATACAGGACAAGTCTGACATACGAATCAAAAAGTGATATAGTGTAGGAATCGTCTATCTGAAGTTGATGACCCACAGGGCTTTCTTAATGATTTATTGTTTGCAGGTTCTGTATTTTTGAACAAGCACAATGGAAATTCACAAACTACAAAGATTTTACAGATGAAAAGAAGCGTCAACACTAATCCCCGCAATGCGATAAAAATTGCAGAATTTGTATGTATCCTACTGCAACTCCTCTAGGCCGCAGTGAGGATATTTTTGGGATAGCTATGGAACATATATATAATCCCGTACTGAAATATATCCTTAAATATACGATAATAACCAGCTCTAATACCACATATGCGCATCTATGTTATTAACTTTATCATGCATATAATGGCGTATTTATCTAAATATCTATCCGCCTGCATATTGCTTCCACATTTCTGCTTTCCCAACACACGTTATAGCACGCGAATTTGAGCAGGCTAGTTCAATATACCTCCATATGCAATACATTTAGTTAGCATTATGAATCGTTATATCGACAGAAACAATGAATATTCAGTTATTAACCTTTAAGCGTATTTAAACAGATCCATAAATGAATTTGTAATAGTAAAATTGTTCCTTATACATACAAACTGTAAGTTCTCACAAACAAACAGCCCACTTTTGATTTAAAATCATACAAACTCAAACTTTCCATTCAACAAATGAATGTCAAATTTAGTGACATTTTGCCCGCATAGGGGCATGTATTTAGTAATTCGGGAATACGTGGAAAATCATTCGGTTATTCGACTTTATAATGGGAATCCACGTATTCCCGAAACACGTGTCGTCCCGAATTAATCAATACTTTATGCGGGAGGAGTAATCCGAACAGTGTGTTTACTAATAAGATTACGGCTTAAGTTCTTGTGCGATTTACGTATATATTTCAAAATAATAATGTCCAACAATTGAACCAAAAATTTTACTTCAAACTTTATTATTACTTTCCCCACAGATCCAGCGCGGTTCTTCCTTTCAATGTATTGACGCGACCGTGATCATAAATTCTAACGCAGATCGTTAATAAAACAATATCTTCCGTTGAAATCCATCAAAAGCGATATCAAGCTCTGATTTAGATCTGACGCAAAAACTGCCTATGTCTGTGATTTGAACAAGTAACAGTTTACATTTTTGCAAGAATTATTCAATAGGGACGATATAGAGTTCCTTTGCGATCAATTTGGAACATCTGAATACAACAGAATGTGCAGCATATGATTTTACTCTGTCTAAGCAAATTTATTTTTTGTAAATGCAAAAATTCATCAACGACGACAGTGAGCTAAATAGTAACTAATAAGGAACATAAGGCGCAAATTTCAAGCTATTTGACTCAATAAGGAGTTCGCGCCTAACAAAAAATATCGAAAAGTGCATTTAGGCCATATTGACTGCCATATGTACCCAGTATGGCCTATAACATTTAGATAATAAATCTGGTCAGATTAAACAAATTTATTTTAAGAAATCTTTCATAAATCAATTTTCACAGTCTGGACAAGTAAATATTTCAGTATTCTCCTTGGGGAGGCCCACACATTATTCGTGCACATAAAGTTTACAGACACTGCACATACGCATATCTCTTACTGCATCTTCTTTGCATACATAGCAAAACCATAATTTGCTATTTTGTTTTTTCTTCGATTTTCCTTTGGCATTAACAGTTTTTGAAGACATGGCTGGTAAAAAAAACAAATACTTACATTATTAACAGAATAGATTATTTTATGTACCCAGCATGGCCTGCATGGACCATATTTAGCATATATGACCGAAAAGAGGACAAAACATACTATCGATAGATATAAAATTAAATTTTGTGAGCAACTGTAACAATTTATTAAAAATTGGGACTTGCAAGTTTGCAATTATGCCCAACTGCTGTCAACAACCACGTGCAACCATTTGTATATTTTTGACAGGCTTCGCCATACTTGCACAAGATAGCACTGCTACAAGCAAGTTATTTTAACGTCCCAAGTATACTGATGCCACCATCTCTCGTGTTTACATCTTTACTTTGACACAAGCCATATTGAGTTATAGGCCATATAGGGTACCTTATATCATTTAGTTGTTTCATTTTTATGGTAGTTTATTGTAATAAGTAAAGATTTACATACGTTTAGCATACAATTTATTTGCACTCTTTCATTATGATGTCCTATTCCAGAAAGAACAGCGCCTTTACATTTGATTATTCCATCAACCAACAAGTCATTGACAAGCTTACCCCAGTTAAAGATCACGGTGTCATATTTGATCCTAAACTAACGTTCTCAAATCACATTGATATGTAATCAATATATATGTGAGGCTGTTTCTCGAATTCTCAGCTTTGTCATTCATACTTGCAAACACTCTTCCGACATGTATACCTTAACAGCCTTTATTCCTTCATACGATCGAAACTAGAATATGTATCGTTAGGGTGGTACCCTTATTATGCATATCAAGAGTTAGCAGTTGAAAGAGTTCAGCACAGGTTTCTAAAGTATTTGGAATTTAAAACTACGGGCTCCTATTCTCCACGAGGCTCTGATTATAATATTCCCCTTCAGAATCACAACTTTCAACGATGATCTGGCAGAAGAGAGTGCACAAGTGACCGTTTTTTGGCAAAACTTTTCAATAATGAAATCAACTGTTCCTCTCTTTTGTCGCTGGTATCTGTTATCGTTCCTCTAAGCGCTAGTCGATCTTCCGATACATTTTTAGTTCCCCATACCAAAACTAATATTCTCCTTAAAGCTCCTTTGACCCATATGGCGAAAAATTGTAATAAATATTTTCTTGATTCTTTTCATTGTTAAGTTTTATTCCTAGATTTCATTTCAAACACTCTTTATGTATCATTAGCTTGAGATAGATAGATAGTGGATAGTGGAATTGAAAGGTGTTGCGTTGTGTTTCTTGATATTTTAAGAAAACTCTGACACTGCTTTTAAACTTTAATATAACTAACTAAATGATTCACAAAATACTGTACTGATGTTATGTAGGTAAGAAATATGAATATGATACAATCGCAATGAGGTAGCACAGAAAAAAGAGGCTGATCGAGTCCAAGGTTTCCCTTTTATTGTACATCCTCGTTGGCGGTCGACTCTTGTCGGTTTTTTCCTTTTGATAACCCTCGCTACTGGTTTCAGAACAGAAATTCGATATGATTGTTGCTTTCTTGTTGGAATTTTTTTTTTACATAATGAATAAGACTAAGATTTTCATGACTGTATATACGTAATTTAGTCTTTTGCGTCAACCCGGTGTATATTTCCGTATCGACGAAACTTCCCCAACATTTCCCGAGACATAAAAAGACGTTCCCATGAACAAGATGAATGATTATCGCTCATGCGGTTCATGAATACCGGTACGCCACCGCCGTTTAATAAAGAATTGAATAATGGTCCGCGTCTCGTCCATCTTTGACTATCCCCACGTCACGAATTTGTCACATATGCTTTTTAGGTATTCTCCTCGGGGACGTCGCAACTGAGAGCCGCAAAAAATCGTACATCCGCGTACCAGGACGACGCATATTTCACTCTGGCGAAAGAAGAGAAAGAGAAAAAGACTTTTCTCCGTGTGACTGATGCGGACGAGGGTTTTACACAGAACCACGACGAAAAACAAAAAGGAAATGATAAAAAAAACAGGACGTGACGGTTTAGCTTTCGTAATATTTCCGACATGCGTGGAAATATGTTACAATATTGATTTAATTGAGTCCAGTCGGTAATGCGATATTTGGTTGGCAAAATTAATTAATGTCATATACAATTACCATCTAACCGCCTCAAATAATCTGTTGGGAGTTCTCCTGTTACACTATGATGTCTGATATTCGCGTTTTTAATTTCCATTGTAAATTGAGCAACTCGATGAATTTAAATAATTTGCAGTGACAATTTCGAAAGGAAATGATTGTTCCTGTGTTATTTTTTTAATAACAATCGACGCAGCACTGAAATTGAGTCTTAATTTATCCGATTTTGTGACACTTCCGTCACACAATTGCGGCCGAAACTTAAGGTATAGAGTAAGAAGTTCCATTTCAATAGAACTAAAATCGCCAAGCAGTATCGCCGGTGATTGCATTTCCAATTAATACAAACTGCATGTTACTAATTACAGTGCTGAATATACTGAATTACTCTACTGTTGTATAGTCAATATTTGTGCGACATTGAAAAGCTATTCCAGTACCAAAGTTAGAAATTCTCCTCTTTATCTAAGCCGTCTAATTTAGCGTACTTAAACGAGTTAATTAGTTTCCAACTAATATCAAACGAGACACCGACCGGTGGGTTTTGTGTTCATCATATCATTAGTGGGCGCGGGCACATTAGACAGGAAACAACAGAAACGAACTCCCTAATCATACAATGTCGAACACTGGCTTCCCATAGCCACCCACTTCATTATATGGTCTTAGCAAGCTCCCAATTCACCCCAAATGACTAACTTTCGAAGTATCCCCAGATTCTAATCGTTTGTCCTATGCACATATAGCTTATTGTTAGTACGTACTCGCTTTGGATATTAATCAATGAATATGGCCTGTATCATTTCTCATCGACGTTTAAGCAGCAAATGGAAGCTAATACAAATGAAATAAGTATAAATACCAGGTGTCGTACCTATTGGTTCTATTGTATAACAATTTTATTTTGAGGACACTTAAATTGGTAATGCAATTACTAGTAACGTCAAATATTTGTTTCATTTTGATTTACATGGGATCGCTAACGTATATAGAATACTTAGGCTTAAGTCTTGCTGTTTTGAATCTGCGTCTGGAGTTCGCAGATGTTTATAATCGACGTCAGACGCCAGATCACAAAGTATTATAATCAACATTTACCCTTCAAGGCTCTATATCAATCAGTAAATTAAAAATTACTCTACGGTATGAAGCTAAACCATTAATTTCCTTTATAGAAACGGGTAATTTCTTTAATAGTCTTAAATTTGCACACACAACTCCATCGTCGCTCAAACTCAACCTATCTTTGGAAACACCTACCGATCTCTACGCCTGGCGTTATAAGTATGGTCACAACGATATTGTTCAAATGGATGTTGATTTTTTGAAATAGGAAGCAGGAATCTCAATAATGTAGATGCCGAATACTGTTAAGATATTATTTCTTGTAAAGGGATTTTTACAAGATTAGTTGAAATCCACTGTGGCTCATCTTTTTCTGGCAAACTAATACTCCTTTTGGTTCGTTGCTGCCTCCCCAAAACAATAATAGCAAACCTAATTCGCGAATAGCAGCGGCCAATGTAGACGGAACGCAAAATATTACCAACAATATTTATTAATTGCCTAATAGCTACACTAAAGCCTAGTTAAAGTCTAGTCAGTTGCATAGACTTTAGATCAACATGATATTTCCATTTAAGGTGTTCATTAAATTTTACACCTAATAATTTAGGAATACATTTCCTTATAAATTAATATGAATCCATGTTTTTTGAAGATCTGAACGCACTTTTGATTTGATTGGGACTCACCGCTTAATGACGATATATTGGAAATATGTGGATAAATAAGCATTTGAAACAAATGGTCTTATAACCAGAAACACCAATTGAACAGACCGGCTTTGATCGTCTTCATCTTCTTGCTCTGTTTCTTTATTCGGTTTCAGGGTCTACTTGGAGGTGCATGTCCTCTCGTAACCACATTTTCCAGGACGCCCTATCTTTAGCTACTAATTTCATCTCTTCTATTGTTTTTCCTTTATTTCTTCCTATTTCTTCTATTTGATATATCCATTCCCTCCTCGGTTTGCCTTTTTCTTCATATGTCCACCTTCATTACTGTTTTTGCCATTCTCACCCCCTTCACCGTCAATATATGGCCGTACCAATTCAATTGCTTTTCTTAATCTTATAAACACAGGTGCTTGTTCTGTAATTTCCCTGATATTCCTTATCCCGTTCCATTTTTCCAGATATTTTTCGTTTCTGTGGCTCTTATTTTGGCTTTTTTGTGTATTAAAGTAAAAGTATTTGATCATAAACTGGTAGTAACCAAGAATATGTAAAAAAGAATTTACATATTCTTAGGAAATATTTCGGAAATTAAGAGAAAAAAAACATTTAACAATAGTAAGGGATTTCTGAAATAAATTTCCCATGTTGAAAATACAAGTACATAAATTCGGTATAAAAATTGAAAACGGAACCTTCGATTTACCCGGGCGTTTTTTCCTCCTTGCGCGTTCCATTATCTGCGGCTCCGCGGGCGCGAATTCGAAAACAGCTCAGTTCATGCGGAGACATGTCGACGTCGGGAAGATATATTATTAAGAAATTCATAAAGTTTTATGTGCCCCCAGCTACCACTACCACCACCATAGTGATAAAGCTCCGCAGCCGCACGCCCATTCGCTAGCCCCGTCTCCGTTCCTGTAATACATTCATAATATACACGTCCTTTCTTCCGCACTTCTTGCATCCAGAACGAAAATGATATACTGCGACGTTCGAATACCCTCGTAAATAACCGGGGCGCAATGAAAAATTTATGAAATCCCGGAGAAAACTGGTGAACGTACTAGCATGGAAAATGAAGGAGAAGCGAATTGCTTGCACCTGTGACATGTAGAGTAGATTGGTGCATAGGTACCTGTATATGTAGATGTGCCTGCGTACAACGTGTGTACGACAGTTACAAGTATTGTATGCATGATCAGAACGGGTATTAAATTCGCGTTGGAAATGTATTCGCGGTATAACAGAGCGAAACGCGATGTCATTTTATGTTGTCGGTTAACAGAGTATAAAATTAAGTTTTCTTTGCGTTACGGAACACGTACTACTTGTACGTCAAAAGCGAGTTTTTCAGTAGTATATATGATGACTTTTACATACTTGTGAAACGTATTCTTTGATATATACACAACAAGTATGCCAATGAAAAGTGGATCTCGCAGGTAGTCGCATGTGTCCAGCAAATCTGACATGTTCAATTCTATATTCTTTTCTTGTATCTTCAGCTTTGGTTCTTGTTTTCTGTTGTCGGCATCTGAGGTTCTTTTTAAATAATCAAAGATTCCTTTTGTGTGTGCATATTTGCTTGTTCAGCCGTAATTGTGAACCGATAGCGAGGTCTGCAGAATTTCGTTAGAATTAGCGGTTATCATCAGTAAAACACAAAATTGTCAAATTGATTTACAAATTTACAGAACACGAATTAATTTCGCATCACTTAAACAGTTTATCAAACATTTAGCGTTGCTGCATTTACTCTCCAATCCCTTCCCTTACTCATTCCAAATCGCCGCTTCACCTCACTCGATCCAAAGCATTTCCATTTGGATTTTAACTTCGCGCCGGCAGCCGTTTCAACGACCTACACACAATCGACTGACTTCGCTTGTTTTCGCGCTAGCAACGAACAATCTTCAATCATAAATAATTCAGTCGCAATTTAATATACCCGCTGTAGTTGCAATCCTCCCTCTACATCCCTCACTAATTATTTCTTTGCGCGCTACCGTGGCCGCTTCTATAGAGAAAACCTGCCGCCTTCCCCCTTGACGCCGTAAATTCATTACGAGACAGTTTCCGGGGTAGGATGAGAATCACCGTTCATCTGCCATCGTGACGCCTACGCTGGGGTGCCGAAAATTAAATTTACGCACAATTTACTAGCTAAAAAGTCGGGGGAGATTGCGACACAACAACCACCTCCCTCCTAAAGACGGGCGACGCGCACAAGACGGTATCGCAAGGGAATTTTCCCGTGTCTTATCTCTGAAGACTATTAAAGAAAGTCTGCAGATTATAATGGGGTTAAGAGGAGCTCGAGAAAATTCTTCCTGCAACGGATGTTGTATAGCGCCATCTGTTGTATAGCGCAACTGGAAGCGGACAATAAGTGATTGGTTTAACAAAAATAAATATGGGGTTGTTCAAATCGTTTGAGGAGGTTATCGAATTTAATGAGATGTACTGCTATAGCTAATAAAATAGGGATGGAATTCTATCGATTAGAGACCTTGAAATTTGGTGAATACATTGAGAATTATAGAGGAGAGAGCCAGAGAGAGAGAGAGAGAGAGCGGCCTGGAAATAAGAAAAAAGGAAAAACAGAATATTAGCACTGCAATGGAAATAGGGGACAAGATAAGAACCTGGAAACAATGAGTAACAATTTTGAAGGGTTGGAGTTTTGATTAATAATACACAGCTTTGTCACTACACTAAAATAGCGTAGATTAATTTGCCCAATATTTATCCGCACAGATATTATCTTTCCAAACAGCTAATAGCACAACTGTGTGAATATTTTATTCTTTCTACCATATGATAGTTATTTAGAAATTAAATTTAGAATCTTTTTACACAAGGATCGCTAATGTAGTCTTCGACTATGGTGGCATAGTTCGTGCCGGAATATGTTTCAGTATTTATATTAGCGGGTATTTAAATATAAATACAGGGGAAATATACAAAGATTCTGAAATAAGTGCACTGCCACAGGCCAATGTGATTTCTCAGAGTAAATTATTTTAACATTTGCATTACTTCCGGTTAACCGGAATCCGCCATTAACTTTCTTATTTTAAATGGAACGTTATAACTTTTATTGCAAATTCTACTTCTAAACGTTATTCTAAGTAGAAACTGTCCAAACCTCAATCTTCTTAAATCGAACGCTGTGTATATTTTTATATCATGATGCATAGAATCAAATTCTGCAGCGATTAGTGTTAGGTTTCCCTATACCTATCTCTTTTCGTTTTCCTGTTATTAATAATTGTGTATTTTAATTACATATTTTATTAGAATTAACCCAATTTTTCGCAATAAGCTTCAACCAAACAAAGTATTTATTGACTTAACACAAAAAAATGTACAAACATCTAGGTGGAGTCCAAACCGGTAATAATAAAGGCAATAAAAAAGGCAACTCTATATTCTAACTGCTAATGCTCTAAAGACTATAAATGTTGTTCAAATTGTCTACAATTCATTCGAAGACAAGTTCTAACCCGCGATAGAACGATCTATGTAGTTACTCGTCTTATTTCAAGAGGATTTTTAAATTTCGAAATATGTCTTGCAGCCCCAAAGGTAAAAATCATGGGGAATAAATAAAATGATTTATTTGTGTTTTATCACGTGAAAACCAACACTAATATTAATAAACAATTATAAAAGAAAATCTTTTACTAACTAATTGTAGAATTTGCAATAAAAATTATAACATTCCATTTAAAATAAGAAAGTTAATGGCGACTTTCGGTCAACCGGAAGTGATGCAAACGTGAAAATAATTTACTTTGAAAGATCACATCGGCCTATGGCAGTGCACTTGTATATTTCCTTCCCTAAAATATTTTAATAGGTCACTTAACTTGGGAGACCCTGCACATACTCACAATCAGTCTGATAGATACAATATTTGAACTTGGTTGTAACCGAAACCCTGCCAATGCAATTTTTCACAAAACACTGGATAAAACAGTGTTATTAAAAATAAATTTGTTATAATGCAAAGTCAAAGTCACAAATCTAAAAAGATTTTTTTGTATACGGCACACTAATATTTCATCCCGATTCTAATAATTGCCATTCGAATGTTGTATACCCCAAGTGTGGCTTGAAAATGTGCATGAGTTCTGGGAATTGTGATCATACTGAATAATGCACAGCCAATGACTGACGCTTTCAGACACAAACAAGTCCAGACAGCTTTTATCAATAACCTAAGTTTATGTTGTAAACCCTTTTAGGTCTAACGAGTTATGCGTTGCCATAGTCTTGATCTGAAGAAGTTACTGATGTGCTAACTAATTTATTTTAACCTCTTAGAGGATATGGATGAAAATTAATAAAATAAAGAAACTACAAAGATTTCCACAACTTCACATGTAGACCTCTAACTCCGTTGTACACCACGAATTCCTCGCATAAATTCCGCATAAAACTTCTTCCACTTCTACTCACCCACACTTTGTAGTTCCCAGACTGAAACTTGACATGCTAGTTTGTCTTCGGGATTTGCCGAGACTGTTGGTGTATGTAATAATTCATATCATCGCGGGAGAGAAGGCAATATGAAATGAAACTTGGTTCGCTACGATGACGTATTTTCGTCCTTCCTTAAGCTCGTTTCGTCTTCCTTATTGCATCTACCCATGCAAGAGGAGCGTCGTAAGATATGTTGATATGTCACTTTGTCTTGTGAGGTGGAATATATGCGTTTGAACCGACGTTACGTAAACGTAGATATGCACAAATGTTGATGTCGGAATGTTTAGTTGCAGAAGGGATATTTTGGGATGAATGACTTGACTATGTACATGTGTAGGAGCAACGAGAATTAATTCGCTCGAATCAAGGTCTGGTAATGTCAATTAATGTGTAACAAGCGATGTAAAAGTATTAATATACCGGATGTTTCAAAATTTGAGGATATAACAACTGCCTATAGGAAATGTGGGAAATGGACGCTGCCAGCTAATATGCGTGCTTCCAATAATTTCGTCATAGATTGTCGAACGCGTTATAACATCCCTGTTTACCATTAATCGTGTAGCTTTGGCTAACTCTTCCGTTTAGATGAATCAGTAATCAATAAACAGTTTCTGTGCATAATACCAACTTAAAATTGAATTTTAGGAGTATTTTGGGGATAGCCGTTCTAATAATCAACATACTCAGAGATTGGTTTTAGATAGAAAGATATCGAAACCGAATCATCAGACTGCAGGCCCGCGTATCCCTATTTTTCTTTTATAAATTTGTTTAATTGTGATATTTAGCGCGTAAGGAAATAATTTAGGAAAATATCTTTCCAAATACAAATATTGTGGGTAAATATTAAGTCCTTTCAAGAAGAGGACTATATTATTATCATAGTTTTATTTTTCGATTGCGAAACTAATTTGCATTTTGCATTCTTACTCCGTGAAGTAATATAAGTGCCTACAAACGAAGAATAAACAATTCTATTTATCTCGTTAAAACCGTTCGCCTTGTTTAGCTGAAAACATTCCGGAATAATTTACGTCCCCGCTTATTCCAAAATTGCAACGAAAACAATAACAGCGAAGTAATAAACATGCAGGCACAAAAGGGGAATTTACAATTTCTGACGGGCGATGCGATACAGCTGGTGTTGCTTAGACTCCCTTCGGGTACCTTCAATTGTCCTGTCTGTAAAATAAACAACGTTCAAGCCGCACCGGGCTGTATATTACAATATAGCCGCTGGTACTTGTCCCTCAGAGCAAGTGCATCAATTATTTCCGCATTAATATCTGTGGGACGACTAAAACTAGACGTTTTCTATGTCGCATAATGCGCTATTATTGCTAGAAATGGGCAGGGTTAAAAGATGCCTGGCGTTGTGCAATGGCAACTTATTGTAAAGAGTCTGTAGGCATATAAAAACACGGGTGTATTCGAATGCAGCGTTGTGTCACAAATTCAAAGCAATTGGTGAAGAAATTGCATATTTTTATCTGTCACCCCCTCCCCTCTCTATAGCCTTTGTTTATGTTTATACAAAAACACGCTCGTATTCCAATGCAACGTCGTGTCAAAATTTCAAAGCAATCGTCGAACAACTTTCAGAGATCCTAGATTTTTAACAAACGAGTTTAATAGAGACCTTCATCTGTTTCATCGAATTAAAGAAAGCATTTAATAGGATACAACTAAAGGATGCATTATAAATTTATTGTCGAATGAGAGGAGACCACGAGGCAGAAGAAGCATACGGCGAGCATAAATATGAAAGGATAGCCTAGAAGGTATCAAGTACCTCAAGCAAATTGCTTAGATAGAAGAAAGAGTATTGTCCCATGAGACTACAGGACTAAATGCCATTTCAAATAAAACTGCAAATACAACCCCAACATTTTCCTTCAGTAAGTTTCTAAAAATACTGTCTTATTAGAACTGGAACAGTTACTTAATATATCCTAAGAGTTCGTATAAGCTAGAATGCGGGATAGGCCCTTTGTCAGAATTCTTAACTTTGTCCTTAATCTTATGAATATCGAAACTCTCAGAACTATCCAATTCTCTAATGTTAAGGACTTATTTCACTAACCTAAGATTGTCTGATGACATGCCGTGGACGTGTTTGTTGAATATACTGGGCAACAATAGACTTTTCAGGTCTATCATATCTAAAATGAGCAATGTGCTCCTTAAAACAAGGGGACCGATATTATGGTCTTCTTGTTTGTTCAATATATTTTACATTACATTCTTTAGAATTTATTTAATAATTTCCGACTTGTGATGTACTTCAATTTTATCTTTGAAATTTCCTAAAAAGCTGTTTAACTAAATATTTGTTTTGCGCGCGATGAGTAAATAAGGTTTTTGAAAATTTTACTTAGGTTTATTGCCAAGGCATGTAAAAGTTTAAACAAATTGACTGTCTTAATAACTTTTTATGTTCTACAGTTCTACAGTTAACCAACAATGTTTGTTTATATTTTTTGACTAGGTTGTCTATCCATCTGGAAACTGTTGTATTCACAGATTTGTATGATGTAATTTAATTCTGTTTTATATATGTCCGTTGTCAGTGGAGAACTTGACAAATGATGAAATAGAAAATCAAAGCTAAACGCTTTATGCTGAAAGCAATGATTTGAATCTGTTTACATTCGTTATTTGTTTCAGTTCTACAAATTCATGCCACTGTATAACATTATTTTATAGTACTAGTCCTACACCTAACAGTATATTGGACTGATTATAATAGTAATAGTATTTAAAATAGGTTAATATAACATGAAATAAAGGGTATCTGGTGTCATAAATGGTATCAAATTCAAGTTAACGTGCGGAACGCTGTATTAGCATTACTGCGTCTCGGAGAAATAAGAATAGCAATAGGTATTAAATGTGATCTTATGTAGATAGTAATGGGAGGCCCATTAGGTAGATTTTTAAAAATATTGTCAATTCATCTTTAACAATGAACAAGATATTATCTGTAGACAATACGAGACATATAAAGTGTCCATAAAATTTCCACCTGTGATTTCATCCCAACTGTAGGAACTGCTACTGGTATATTTATTGTTCAGTTTTCGACTTCTTCCGCTTCCACTCGTTCCTATATCACCAACGGACGTATCGTCCATCTCCCCATCTTCTTGGCAAACACAATTTTCCCGGCCGTCATCGTTAGAATAATAGGGCTATTAATTAGGATTAATGGCGACTCGCTAGCGACGTACATATTACATTACAGCGTGGGCACGGGCGTGCGAAGGACCCGGAAATTATCCGGAATGATAAAGGGAAACGTTGGCATACAATGACGCCACGACGTACATATGCGCGCGTACGTTAACGCGAAAATTGGGAAGCCCCTAATAAAATATAATGTGTAGCGCGTATTGCGAGGGTCGTAAAAATTATTACGCGCCGAATATCCGGGTCGGACTGAATACGGCTCTTTATATTTATGATTTGTACGTGTTCTTTAATTAACCGCTGAAATTACAATGTTATCGCGTGTGGCATGAAACATTTATTTTATTTTACTTTGTGATTGTATTGTGCAATTCTTCGTTATCCTTTTATTAGTAATAATACCTTTTAATGGTTTCCGAATAACGTTAGAACCAGTATTAAATATACACAGGTTTAGCAGCACTTATATTCCTTGCAATATTTTTTAGTCAAATCCTGCTTCCACACTTTAATGGTTTCAGCTTATATTATATCAATTGTATTCTTAGAAGGTAAGGTAAAAAGAGAACAAGAAACGAGAGAATAAAAG
This sequence comes from Osmoderma eremita, assembly GCA_031763485.1. NCBI lineage: Eukaryota > Metazoa > Arthropoda > Insecta > Coleoptera > Scarabaeidae > Osmoderma > Osmoderma eremita. The sequence continues at coordinate 19,063 of JARFOC010000772.1, read as the reverse complement.
AAATATTAAAACAAGAATCAATAAGGGAAAAAATTCCTAAGGATGGAACAAAGAGGGTGCATGAAGCAAGGGATACCACGAAGAGAATAAAATCGATGCAACGAAAAGTAGAGGCAGAAGAAAGAAAATATACACTCCACGTTGGTATTGTACAGTGTGCCCAACACAAATTACCATATCACATATAATCTAGGGTACATTGGACGAATCGGAATGTCAAGCGTTATGAATGTGAAGCGGACGACTCGCGATATGACATTAAATTGAAGATTGAAAGTTTACTTTTTAACCAAATTACTAATTAAATAGTAGAACTTAATTCGTTTAAAGATAATTGTATATCTAATAAAGTGTAATTAAAGTACTTCATATAAAAAACTAAATAAAAGAAAATAAGGGGAATCGTTGTGTCCTATCTATTATTTTTAAATGAGTTTGTTCAACAAGTCAATAAAATACAAGTGTTCGTGTAAATTATATTTCAGAAGATACAGTATTCCGGTCAGATCATTCTCTCAAGTAAAAAAGTAATACGCCAGGCGTATTCATTTCGCCTACGGTGTACGCCCGACCAACGCACCACTACAACGTAACGCATTGTATCGGGAAAGGCTGAAGCTACGTATCTTGCGTCTCCCGTGCGTGGAAAAATTATGGAGTAAATTCATTAAATTTACAAAAATGCTTGGAAAAGAGCACGTCTATTTGCTTTTTGTTAATAATAAAATGTATGCTTTCCACTTTTTAAATGACTTGATGAATGAAAATTCTGTTATGTGACATTAGTGCCACCCCTAGCCACATGATTTTGCATGCAAAATTGATTTTACCGTCCTCTTTATGAAGTCTCCGGGCATTTCTTCGAAAAACAAATTGCTTCGAATTTAATGAAGAAAAGGAATTCCATAAACCAAAATTCATTAGAAATGCTCTTGGTGCAGTTCTTTCTGGCGATACCGTCGAATAACTCAGTTCTCATAACTCTAAACAAATAATAACGAACATTGTCACTCAAGTGGTCGACGAAATACTACGTATCCCACTACCATCGGCATTTTACCTTTACTAGTGCCGCAAGGAAATTAATCCCCTCTAGTCGTGTGTCATCTGTCGCCCGAATATCGCCAGAACCAAATTCAAGAATTTGTTTGGGCTCAGGCTATGAAAAACAGATGCGTGTATAGGTATGTATCTCTTATACGTGACATTTCGCGCGAATAGTCCGAGGTGGGTCGATAAGACATAGGAGATAAGACCAAAGTTTTCGACGTCAGGACCTTCATCTATAGAAAAAAGGACCAGACTTGAACTTGACTTGTTGACATGAACGAGGACAAGGGTTACTTCGTCGCCGGCTATAAATTTCCCGTCTTTATGACACTCAAGATATAAATCTCTTTTTTTTGTAAAAATTGAAAGTTTGGTACTTCATCTTCCTTAAATTAGACATTTTTCATTTGCTTTCCTTTTGCTAAGTTTCAGATGCTCAGAAAAAAGTGAAACTAACGTTTTTCTAACACGCTGAACAATCCATAACTTTTGTTCGTGCAAATCTCGTTGTAGCCGGCGACAAATTGGAATTGAATGTCGAACGTACCAGTTGTTTGCCTAGTTTACATGGGCTTATGACAGTCATAGTGAATTTCATGAAATTTTTTTGTAGTAATTGAACTCGTAGTACTCATAGAAAATACCCTTATTTAAACAAATCAATCCAAACAAAGCTGATAGATATAGATCTATCAATTTCGACCATTCCTAAAACATTTGACTCTGCTGAGAACGGAAAAATTTCAATTTTTCTAAAATCATTCCAATCAGCATCGTTACAATCATCATGGATTTAGCAGTGGAAAAAGCACATACACGGCATTGTCTGTGTAGGGTATTTTTAGTTTTTTCAAAGCCCTTTGATTGAAAATTCTACTGCTTAAACTGCAATAATCTGGGTAAGGTGGTCTTCAAGAATTAAATGGAAGATTTCTAACTCAATTAAACTTACTAAATCATGGAACAATTTCTGTCAAAATAAAGACCAGTGATAGAAGAACAATATTTAAAACTATATCTAAATACCACTTCACTGGTTAAATTACTCTAAATACGCTTTTTGGTAACTAGTCATTTATTCATTGAAGTGGTAACGATATGTTTAGTTTAATTCTATTTCAAAGCCATTTCAAGTCCCCTATTTTTTATTTTATACCGGAAACAATATTGATAGATGTTAGAGTACGTGACATTAAACCTTTCCAAAAAAAGGTATCAATTAATAACAATCATGTCTCCTTCCAACAAGATTGGATCACGATTCACAACGAATGCGCTCAGTTCTTTGACAAGCAACGTAATATCTCATATTCGGTTATTATATGTATATCAATAACAATATTAAGAATTCCAATACCGCAACAACTACCGGCATCTTTGAACTGTGTCGCTCCGATATTACAAATATTCTTTGATCATAGAGAGATCATAGAGTAATTTTAATCGAATTCACAAAAAAACCATCACACCATAATCTCCAGGTTTATTTATTTACCTTTGTGGATGCTGGATTTTATGGTGGCGTGGTAAAAAGCTACACGCACTTGGGCCACCATATTGGGCTCTTTGTGCTAATTTACCTTTGGAAGAACAAAAAATAAATAAATTTTGATTTAAAATATGGAAAGAGTAATATTGCAAGTGCATAGCATACAAAAGACGATCTTCCGGTAGTAGGCATTACCTGAATTGAATAGAAAGAATCGGGGGGCGAGTGGATCTGAATAGACTTCACATTATCTCCGCAAAATGGCTACTCGTACGTTAGATGGTGCTGGGAGATTCCACTTAAAAATTCAATGCCTGCGATTTTAGACCGACCGATCGGACCTCGCGGTTACCACTCTGATAAATCGTAACGAAAAAGACAAAGACAGGGAGAAATAGTGAGAGAATGAGAGAGGAAATAGGAACGCCACGCTTTGCGCGGATAGAAGACTTGGAGTATGTAAAAAAAGGCTGCAAACGGTGCATGCATAAAATTTCCATCTTGGCGGTGAACTCTAGCGGAAACTCTAACAAAGGAAATTCGAAAAAGAAAAAGCGAGCATATGAGAAGGAGTACAATCCTCGGTAAGATTCTGCTAAAGTCGTGTCCTCCTTTCGGTGTGTTCATTTGTTGCGGAACCGAGCAAATTAAATGACGGCTGACTGAGGAACACTTTGTATTGTTTACAAAGGCGTTTTTCAGAGGTTATTATTAAGAAATAAGTCATATTATGTTAATTATATTAGAAACTCGCAAAAAAAAACTCAATGAATAACCAATTTCTGTATCTATTCTGCAAAATAAACAATAAAATGTCGTTATAATGCGATATTTCTATCACTTTCTTTATATATTTTCGTTTAATAAGATAAAACATTGATAAATACACATAATATTGGACTATTGTCATGTTAGTACATTTAGTAATAGTAATCTTAGCAATATCAGGATTTATTGGGGGTGTAACTTTAGATGAGACACTTCATATCAGTACATGATACAAGAGGAATGTGTGAAAGGTTAATGAGATATCAAAACAGAGTCACAATAAAAACGAAAATACTCTCGACAATCCCATACTTGTATTATCCTGCTATCCGTTCCAATTTTGTCATAAATCTGATTGCAATATTTACACAATACGTCTGAATCGAATTAAAAATCTCATATGCGTTCGAACGGAATTCCAATTACTCTGGTAGGACTTGGCGGTAACGTAGCGGGGATCAACAAAACAACGCAATTCAATATTCAATACAAACTCCATACCCGTTCTGTATAGAATTTTTAATCCGATTCGGCAAATAACCATTACGTAAACTAGAAATACGGAAAGTGGTGTGTTGATTTCGATACGTCAATAGAAGCCAGACACGAATAAAATTAAGTTTTTAAATGAGCTATGGTCGCTCTGTGGCTAAGTCCGAAATTAAGTATTTTCCGTGTATAAGTTGTACTCCGAATTATTCATAAACACTGTTGTCATTTTGGCGCACATACGGTGCGTAAAAAAAGAAATTGCACCAAATGGATTGAGGTGAAAGCATTTTAACATTTAGATTTGGCATTGAATAGACTTAAATTGTTCATAGAAATTCAACTTCTGATATGAGTTTCAATGGTTTCCAATATCTCCGAAACGGTTAGAGCTAACGGAACGCGCGTTACACCAGTCGATTCTTCGTCGAAATGCGCTTCACATGATACCGGACAGACATATCCCAAGTGCAATTTTAGGGTTGCCACAGAAAATCGTGAATATCTCGAGAACGATTAGAGATATTTTAGCGCGCGTGGTGCCGTTCGAATCGTCATCCGGAGGCGTATATTTTGGTACATAAGCAATCGCTCTAGCGTTAACTTTTACAGTAAAAACTTTAACCTCGAGAGAGATATTTTAATTCGGTTCGCGGCGTTCGAATCGTCCTGCAAAGGCGCATCTCGTGGTGTCGGAAAAATTGGATTCGGTTAACTTTTTATAATAATAATAATATATATTTCCAAAATTGTGTACAAAGAAAGCAAGGTAAAGTGTACAGTAGTTGAATCGTGATAATATATCAAAGCGACTGATTTTTTTTAAATTCCTCTAAGTTGTTAGCAGCAGGCTGGTTGCATCCATCATATAAAATTCCTCCAAGCTGTAGATGGAGGGAGAGAGCAAAAACTTCAACAGCTTTCGAGCTAGTGTTGCGCGCTCATATCTTTAATATGTCCAGGAAGATGGTTGTACAGCTTTAGAGATGTATAATTTGTACTGGTCCTTGCTCTATTGATCCGGTGGTACGGGATTGTATATAGGTCCCGTTTTTGTGTGTAGTAGTAATGGACATCGCTGTAGGTGGGCAAGTTATTGCAGTTGTGAATGTACAAGAGGCAGACAAGAATGTAGCCGGATGGTAAGGTGAGTATCTTAAGGTTTTTAAATATTTCTCAGCAGCTTGTTCTGGAGTTATTTCTCATTATCGCTCTAACTGCTTATTTTTGTTGTAGGAATATCGTTTTCACTGCCACTGAGCGCCTCCGTCCCCTCCTCCCCCCAAAGAAGAACGCCGTAGGTGGAATAGAAGACCCTGAAATATGCTTTTCGCGCGGCCTCCCTTCCTGCCTTTACCAATTCAGCGAATAGCGAAAATTCTCTCGCAGATGTGCTTGCCAGATGTGACCGCATGTTCTCTATATGTTCTTTGTAAGATCCAACATCATCAAAGCAGATGCGCAAAAACTTCACCGAGCCTCCCCTGCACACGCCGGTAGTAAATTGCAATGATTGGGATTTCTCGACATTGAATTTCAAATTATTTGCTCCAAACCACTCTGTAGCATCGCCCAGGACTTCCTCCGCCGTGCCCGATAGATGCTGTCTTAGCAAGAGAGAAGTGTCGTCAGCATACATCAACGTTTTGAACGAGCGGATATTTGATGGCAAATTATTAATGTATACTATAAACAGGATCGGTCCCAGGATGGACCCCTGTGGTACTCCTCTGTTTACAATCTTCACTGCTGACATCTCTCCAATAAATTAAACCTAATTTTTATTGGTTTTGCCTCCAGCTAGTGCAAAAAGTTCTCATACCAGGATTTCTATTTTAAACACCGTGAAAACTTATTTATTCATGCCAAATTAAATTTTACGCTACATTGAAAATACGCATATTACACGCAAAGTCCGGATCCTGTCTAACAATCCCAAAATAGACGCAAATCCGACAGAAAACAACCCTTTTACATTATTCCGAAGGATACGCTGCGCTATCCATTGCCCTCTGAACTTATTCTAGGTCGCAACCTCTACCCTTTATCTGTATCCATAAAAAATGAAAGCAGGCCAAAGCCTTTTTCTCATTACTATTTATCGCGTAGATATTGTATACAGCATCCCGGCCGCTATATTAAACGTCAGGTGACGTGTAGTGGAGAAGGCGAAATAGTGAGGGCGCGCGACACAGTTGGGATATTGTCGGTGATCGGGTACTTTCAGATGTGGAACACGTTCGTGCAGAAATGTCACGACTAGGGGACGTTTGCGTCATCAGTGTGTCGCCGCCTGTTTTCCAGCATTCTAGCACAACGGTGACAAGAAAGAAAATCGGTTAAGTTTAAATGGTCCGTCCATACCTATAATATCAATGTAAGTTTTGGTAAAACAAGAAACAGTTTAGACGTATAGAGAATTGGAGAAGTGTGGATATGTAACTAGTCAGATATTTATTTATTATTTATTTATAAAGATATTACACAAGAAAAGATTCATAGAAGAAAAAGATTAACAGGCTTGTAGATGTAAATTTGTGTGTGTTTGTACAACAAAAACCGATCTAATGTTGTTAAAACCTGACGACTGAATTCTTAGCGAGAAGCCTACCTGATAATGCCCAAGTTGTTATAATAGACGAATATTTTCAAGGCATTTGACAGTATTGATTAGAAAATTCTATCAAATAAACTCAACAAATGCGGTTTTACTATCCAATTAATCTCTTCATTTGACCTGACTAAAAAGGCAATGCGTCTCACGCCTGGGTATAATCATATACCCAGGTTGTTGCGGCGTCTGGTGTGCCTTAAGTTAGTTATCTGGGTTCGTTGCTGTTTTTCTACTTTTTTTCTGATTTGTGGTCTAAACTCACTTGCAATAAATAAACTTTGCTCTGCAGATAATTCAACACCATATACTAGAATGGACAACTTAAAAAACGACTACTTAGAACTTCAACTACAATTCTATCAGCTTTTTGTGACAACAATAAACTTTAACTAAATACCTTTAAATGTATCTTACAGTTGTAAATTTAATCCTATCAATTCAGTCATCGTTTCATCGATGATGTTATACTCTAATAAGGATTTGGGTGTTATGGTTGATTCAAAGTTTCAATAACTACATTCCTAATATCACATCGGAATCATTTCGCTTGCTTAGTTTTATCATTGGAAATGTCAAGACTTTCTAATGATAAGAAAGTATTCAATGCAGGACTGGCATCAAAAGAGTATTAAAATCCAACGGGCCAACCGTAAAGTTTCTTCGGACTACAACTGCGATCTCCAAAAATTGTTACTTTGCAAGTTCCACGATTCTTGCCGCTAGTTTATAGCGGACAGCCTTCCGCTAAAAAGTGGACTACTCATTCTAAGCCCAACAGTCAACGAAAAAAATTTACCTCTTTCCGGAAATATATAGCCGTCCGACAATTCCAGATTTTGCGGTTCGAGTTTCAACCGATGGTTATATAAGCGATTTATCGTTCAACCCGATCAGTTCCCGAATGAGGCAAACTAGAAATCGAGGACAACGATCAGCTAGGGGGAAACAGTTTTATCGGGGTACACATTCAGACGTCTTAGGGAAACCGAAGGAAAAGAAACTTTATCGTACGGGTTTTGTCGTTGGCGAAGGAGAGAGTTTTTGCTCCCCCCGCTTTTCCTTGGTTCCGTTTTAAAGTTACTTCGCTTGGAAGCCGATCGAAAATGTTTGATGTAATCGACAGAGTGGAATAATATAATGATCACGTCGTTTAAGCGGGCTTCGAGTTCGTACAAGCGTGTCGTTCGGGTATAAAACATGTAATGTTTGCAAACATTGTAAAGTACTTTGAAAACATCGTCTTGATTTCGTATTTTCGAGAGAGAATTTATGGGAAGCTGAAATAAACTGATCCGATTAAAAAATCACTGACAAGAGGTGTTATTTTGGAGTGTGTTTAATTATAAAGGTAGATTAACAATGCTGTGATAGAAAATGGATTGGTAGAGATATATCTTGACTGTAAGAAGTCCTGATTTAATTCTTAAATGAAGATAAATTAAGGGGCGAAAAAAAGCGGATAAACGCCTGTAATCTGCGAATGTTCACATAACATTGTATTGTACAATACAAAACTGTCTTTATTGTCTTGGGGGAGAACTAAACAGATTAGTGGGCTAAATATACAGGTGACGCATTAGTGTGATAAAGCCTGATATATCCGGTATCATATAAGATATCACAAAAAGTTATTTACGAAAATTATAGACAAAAATTATAAACATAACATTTTAAAGTTATTTTCATATATACAAAGTGGTTCATATCACCAATGTGAACCAAACATACGTTTTCTTAAGTGGAACAGCGTGTATATTGTTTTATGTTAGCCCACTTCTATACCAAAGTGATATTTTTTAAAAATTGTCAAAACTCAAATACATTCATGTCTTAATTATTTTAAATGGATTACCCTTTATTTTATATCATAACAATTTTTGTTAAGCACTCTATATCTAAAGTCATTAATTTCTAAGATGTTTTAAGTTTTTTTTTATAAATGTGAAATTTTTTGAAAATATTTTAAATAACGAGTTAAACGTGGAAAAATGACAGTTACTGTTTAATACAACAAGAAAATACAAACATATATAACCTAGTGGCAAAACACAAAGCCTACACCAATTATATGAATTCAATTGATCGCAGGGTATTTTAAACAAGACAAACATGAAAAAACACATTATAAAATTAAGAATTATATTATTATTATTTTACATCAATGCACATTGTTTTTATGGTAGCGGAAAAATGCATACAGGGAAGCATTACACGTACAAGTATTAGAAGTATTAAGTATTAGTTTCGCAGTTTTGAAAAATGTGTTATGCCTCTTCTTATGAAGCGAAAGTAGATCGTTTCACCATTCTCCAGTTCATTTGAATTTGTATTTACCATTTCAATCCACGTATTCTACACTTTAACCGTTATTACTACTTGTGTTTAAAGGGCTTTTAATTTATTATATTTCTTCCTTTAGTTGTTCTTCTGAATTTTTGTGTATATTGATTGTTTATTTATTCATTACTGTTTTATGTGCGTAGTTTTTACGACTAGATTTGTCGATAACACGGCCTAGTCTAGAATACCTAGAATAACAACAACAATAATAATTAAACAATAAATATACACATCAACTAAAAACTAAGGCCCTTTAAACACAAATAAATAACAGTTGGTAGCAACAAGTCTATAACCTGGCCAGTAAACCTAGATCTATTAGATTTTCTATACAGAGTTCTTGAATTTTGCTTAGATGAAGTTTTGAACTTAGAGTTCTCTATGGAACCTAGGCCCCAATCATAGCCCTATAGTTTAAACAAACTGTATGCAACTGCCTGAAAATTTGCCTGTTGTAAAGCAGGCATAAATTATGTCATGGCTAAATTCCTCAGAATAAATAGTTTGGAGTTTCATGCAAGCAACTCCAAATAAATTATGCGCTCCCAGAGCATCTGCCGTATATAAATACATGCAATTAAATCTACTGTCGATACTAGCAACATCATTTGTAGTTGCAGTGGCAATCCCTCTAAAACACAAGAGAGAAGATAATAATACAGCGTTTGAAACGAAATAAATGGTGAAATTGTGTACCGTTGGTAGTCCGATAATGAACGAAGTTAAATTAAATTAAAGAGTAAAATAATGCTTTCGTAACAAAGCAAAATGTAACATAGACAAGCCGTCTGTTATTCAGGAAAGCGTAATTACAAGTGAAAAGGTGAAATAACACAGATAACTATTTTCAAAAACAATGCCAAGCGGTCTCGCAAAAAAGCACCGCTTTTTTGCCGAAAAATGTTGCTTTATTACTACAAAGAAAGTAATACAAATACCGTATAGAAGCCTGTGGGTAGATGTGAACAACACGCTTTTGTAGATAGACACATTGAAAGTAATTGAAAACTTCAAGATAGTAGATACACTTTCCATTTGCTTCCTTACTTTGTTATTTATTTGGTACTAGCAATAATTAGTTTCTTTACGTGGTAAGTTGCTCATCAAATCTATCAAAACGCGTGTCGTCCCGAATTAATTAATACTTTGTGCGGGAGGAGTAGTCGGAACAGTGTGTTTATTTAACTCTTATGAAGATGGTTAAAGGGCCTCACATAGATTAGGGGTCGGTGTTTAGTAGCAAAATTTGTCTTCAGCAGGGTCACAACGGACCACACTATACCTACATGGTTTCACAAACTTGCCAGGATGTCGTTGAATTAAAATTACTGCTGGTTTCTATATATATTTATAATTAATTTTCTCTAATGTCAGATGTAAATTTTTAAGAAAATAATTTTAATAGTCAACTATATAGAATTAAATCAAAATCTAAGGAAATGTTTTCGGTCTAAATTAAACAAATACTTTTGTTTTGAAATTATATCTCTAGGAATTTTTATTATATATCGTCCACAATACTTTCTATATATATATATATATATATATATATATATATATATATAGCTATAGTATATAGCTATATTTACTCCCAAAGTTAATAATTTAGTTATGTTGTAATACAAATACTTACAAATGTAGCAAAATTAACTACATTCTTCTCTCTGTGGGGGAATAAAGATACATTTGTTTAGACTTTACATTATCCCTCTACTCTTATGTTTCAAGCAGCCGCAGAAATAGTTACTTTTTGATTAATGTTGTTTTCAATCGAAAAGGGCCTTTCCAATTCCATCGGAATCAACCGGAACTTTCTCCTATGTGAATAATCCAGGTCCCAAGTCCCCGGGGACACGGTCACTTTCCAATTCCCGCGGGATAAACTCGACCCTATTCCACCTCTATTTACGGCACAAAGGATAAAACTCAATCACGCGCGCAACTTGTTTCTTATCCCCTTTTATAGCTGTTGGGACGGGCGATCGAATAGGTGCAATATTCCCGTCAGAAAACGGCCGTTGCTGCTGCGTCCTTTTCGTTTTTTTGCCCGAGATTTATTACCAGTCTATCCATCTAACATGAGAGGATGGTCTGTTTCTTTCTTCTTCCGTGTTCCTCCTTCAATGTTGACCGTGGCGATTTTCTGCCGTCTGATCCTGGCAGTAAACGCGACCGGGCTAAGTGTCCGCAATCTCAGAGGTGCATCGCGTATAAGCGAAATGGATCTCTCTCGTTTGTCTTCCGGCTTACATGTATGTGCGTAAGTTCTTAGTCGGGGACGGTCTTTTCGCCGTGAATGCTGAGATTTACTGCAAGGAGCAGGTGATGGCCGGCCAAATGGTGTGTTGCAATAAGAGGGAAAGAACTGATTGAAGTGGGTCTGACTAAACGATCAAGATACAGAAGTGTGGCATATATGTTTTGTCGAACGTGTCAAGCATCTGACAAACCTCACGGTTTTAAAATTAAGACACACCAATATGTAATAGTTTCAGAAGTATTATGTTCGTGACTGAGAGATAAAACAACACAAGTCAATGATTTATATTATTGTCCATGTGTTTATTCCAAGTTTGCAATTCTATTTTTTGAATCTGACTCATATTACTTTTGTACACCTGAATCACAATTGTATTTCATGTTTTCACCGTGATACACTTGTAAGCCTCGCATTTAAATGCTGTCGAACGAATTTAGTTCCACTGAAACAACAAATTTCCAAACGTTTCACATAAATAGCACGGAAAAAATAGGTACTCCAGTATCTCTAGCGGTTGGTGAATCTACGCATGTGAAAACATTTGGGCTGTAACACCATACGAACCTTCAATCATGCATTATTAGATTTTCCGATGCGAAAAAGAAATCGCGTAAGAAAATTTTACTTTCTACGTAGATGATTGATGAGAATTCTCATATGAGGTAGGGAAGGTATAGATCTCCCGATCATAAATTACAGATGTATACGTCAATTTGTTTTCTTTTCTTATTTCTTCTCTTTTTGTTCTTTTTTTATCCCCGGGGCCCGGAACTCTTTATTTCTATTTCTTGGAAATGTTTCGTTATGGTTAAGTTCTGTAGGGCGAAACAGGGCTTGCGGATATTTGTTTGAAGCAGTTCAAATATTCTGAATTAAATATTCACTAATACATTTGGAAATACACAGTTAGAAAATTTGCAATTTTTAACTTGGTATAAAATATAAAATAATAGGATACGGTGACTCCAAATAGTAAAAAATAATAATCAAAATACCCTTACCATCTTGATGAATGAAGAACTCCAGATACGTATCTTCAGCAGAATCTACAAAGGAAATTAATATTAGCACTCTACGAAATATTCACCACACAGAACACCAGTTGAAGTCATTTGCCCGTGTTCTCCATTTGTCAAACCAAAGCTTAATTGATTTTTTTTATGAGGAAATCATCCATGTCATAAACAATATCGGCACAATATACAGTACAGGAGATTGAAACCTACATACCAATGTGCATAGAAGAAGCAAAAAAACTTTACTGGGATACCTCTTTTATTCCATTGTCTATTTCGCCGGGAATCCCATTTTCAGGGATAGTGCGCGAGCTGCCTACGTATATTCGAACTACAAAGAACATAACCTAGTCAAACTGACGTCTCCGGAGCACATTGCTCGCGCGTACGATAAAAATAAAGCCGGAAATTCGATTCATGTTCTCTTATTGAGAGTGTTCGATGAACCCTTACGTCTGACGCATTAGTTCTGGTACGTCGGGTTCGATGGAAAATGGATATTTGTTCCATGGCCCGAGACGAGATCAAAAGTCTCCGCTACTGGCTAAGGTTAGACATAGAAACTTGCCGCTGGAATCAAACGATACAGGAGCAAAACAAGTAGCTTTGTGTATAGCAACCGATATCGACGGGACAATTTGTGTGTTGCGGGGCGTTAAGATTGTCTCGCCTTTTTGTGTTTATAGCTGGAGTTAAAATTAAGATCTTAAGCAGATGCTAGGAAATGCAATATTTGGTCTAGTACTTGCAACGATTTGAAACGAATGAAGGACTAGATTATGAAGTTAATTTGTGTATCGTAATCATCGTTAATTTAATAATTTAATAATTCTTAGGTTGGCACTCCTCTGGCTGGGGGGTTGACGATATAAAGAAGTTTGTTCCCCCAGAAGTTGTCTCTTTTCGATCAAAAACTGTTTCGTGTTTGTGTGTTTATTTTGGCACTTTTCACCAGTCTATCATCGCCCATTCAGCTTATGTGCTTGTTCCAACATTTTCTTTGTTTTCTTATCCATTTTTCCACCTTCTGTATTCCGCTTTGTTATCATAGGTCTTCGTTTCTGATTCTGTCAAACAGTGTTTTCCCATTTATGCTCTTTATTATTTTCATTTCTACGAATCGCATCATTTGCTGTGTCATGGAGGTATTTGGTCTTGTTTCCGCAGCGTATGAGTCACTATAGGAAAATTAACTGTTTATTCTTAAATATTCAGGGTGATTCCGTGAACACCTGCATATTTGTATGCTCTGGAAAAGTATTCTTTTCGCGATATCTAGAAACCAATCCCGATATTACTTTGTAAACATATACTGTAGCACCGGCTGCAAAATCTATCTTTGCAATTTGTGAGGTATAAAATTCGAACGTTGATGGTTCGTTTCGTTAAACATACATTTAATCAAACTCGACTTCATGTTGATACGTATTTAATAAACGAGCTGAAACTGCGTGGGGCAAAGAAGTTCGCGATACCAATTTACTGATTTTCGTTTACCTTTCCATTACAAATAATGAAATATAATGTCAGATGAGATGTTCCGCACCAAAAGCCTCTGGGTAAGTAGCAGCTTTATCTTTGAAAGGTAAACGTGGATCTGGAAGATTGACTACAGACAACTTTTGGCATTTCAATATGAAATGATAACATTAATGCGGATCATTTAATCAAACGGTTTATTCCATTAAATACTTGTCTCTAGTTAGCAATTCGTTGACGTTTTATTTGATATTTCTTTCTCGGAAGCTATTATTTTCTAAATTTGCATAGATTTAATTTCATTACCATTACAGCTGTTTCTCCAGTTCCCTCTTAAATCATTCCATCTATCTCCAATCCGTTTTCACGATGTTACGTTAGTCATCCCACTCTACATTTCCCATATTTTGAATTGTCCATAAAATCAACTCTGTACATCTTTCACCCCGAAACAACCGAAATAAAAATACAAGAACACGTCCCTTTTATGTAGGCATCGTCCATAAATAATATCGACTTTATAACCTGAACGCCATAAATAATGCTTCTTAAGAGCAGCAATTTAGCCGTAGTCCCGTGGTCTTCTCGGTAGTAAGAGTCACAGAGTTTGGGAAACGACACCTGTCGATACAACATCACGCCGACCTATAAAATTTATAAGGACGATAGAATAAAAAAGAAGATGACGGGGTCGAGATTTTTGTGAAGAATACATCGACGTCTCACGACATCGCTAGAGTTGGCCTTGCTACAACCATAAAATACCCAATTTAAATGTAAATGGCGCATGAAGGTGGATGGATCGAGAAGCGGGCGAAGATAATAATCTGCGGACGATGAGAAACTTGCATATCGTTTTTCTCTTCTTCCTTCTAACTGGAGACCGCCAGAGTCCTTGACTTTCGGTGCGGTTCGTAGATGATCAAATGAAATGTCGTGTCTCATATTAGGTAATTTGAGTAGATAGATGTAAAGATAGTTGTATTAACGATACTGGGATACATAGAGATAAGATAAAGAAGAGTACAAAACGTCTGGTTAGAAAATATGGATTAATTTCTTATCATAACATTGTAATAACGTTTTCTCAAACGAAACATGGATTTTGTTGGTAAATAAACAATTTCTACTTTATTAGACATAGACAATATTATTGTAAATAACATACAATATACCTCATTTTGAACTAGTGTTTTATATGTGATTTATCGAAAGTCTTTGATTGTGCCACTCATCAATCTTTGCTTAGCAAGCTAAATTTAAGAGGATTTCGGAAAAGGATTAATGATTGGCTAAAATCTTATTTGCACAATGTAATGTTGTAAGTCGTTGAAATAATGTTACGAATTACATGCGGTTAGATCTTCGCTTATGACTAATAGCAGTGTGGTGTCTATGAGATCCGTTTTACGGCCTATTTTGTTCTCGTAATTTTTGGAGGATGGTATTACTTCTTTTCTGCGATTACCATAATAATGATCTGTTCCGCAAATAACACAAATTTACGAACTAATATGGCAAATTAAACTAACAAATTACCCAACGGAGTGAATGCAAGTCTACGTTTAAATAACTTGCAATTGATTAGACTTTTAAAATTATTAGGCATCAAGTTAAATAGTTGAATTCACATGGTGTATTAAAGTCTGTAGAGTCTGTAGTTGTAAAAAGCGCTTTAACGAATTGAACCCTGCCTGTAAGATACGAAATAAATCATTGCGATACGATGTAATATCATAATTAGACAACTTATCAACAAGACCTTCATAAGTGGCACGGTCAAACGCTCGAGAAAGGTCCCAAAATGCCTGCTGGTAGCCATTATCCAATGCTTGTAAGTACTACATTGTTTATAAAAGTAGGTACAGCAGTAATCGTAGTAAACACACATCGGATTACTCCTCCCACACAATATATTGATTATTGCCAGCACGTATTTCGAGAATACCTAGATTCCCATCGTCAACCGCATAACCGATTTCGGTTATGTACAAGCACTTGTCCCGAATTAAACAATATAT
Source organism: Osmoderma eremita (assembly GCA_031763485.1). Lineage (NCBI taxonomy): Eukaryota > Metazoa > Arthropoda > Insecta > Coleoptera > Scarabaeidae > Osmoderma > Osmoderma eremita. The sequence goes on along the minus strand of JARFOC010000772.1, from coordinate 3,537 downwards.
TGTGCGGAGAAGTAATCCGATACATTATGTTTATTGTGCTGCCCCACAGTCCTTGCAATCTTTTCTAATAATCGTAGATTTAACTCTCTAAAACCATGCTGCCTATCAATGATGATGTTATTTCTCTTTAAGTGACATAAAACTAAGGACGGGAAAATAGTAGAGGAGGAGAAAGCCATAATGATGCGTTAGAAAGAATATTTTGAAGAGCTACTCAATACAGAACCACTAGATGCGGCAAATAGAATAGTAGAGGAATGTGAGATATACACAGAAAACAGCGAGACTACAGAAAAAGAGAAAATAACAACAGAAGAAATGGCAGAAGCAATAAGACTATTATATAGAGGCAAGGCAGCAGGACAGAATGAAATAACATCAAAATGTTGAGAAACATGGGTAATAATGGGATAGAAATCATAAAATACTATTCAACTAAATATGGAATGAACAAAAAATACCCCAAAACTAGAAAGTCCAGTGTACAAAAAGGAAGACAGCAAAGAGTGTAAGAATTACATAGGAAGTACTATGCTAATGGTATATGAAAGGATTATTGAGAAAAAGCTACAAACGAAAACAGATATGCAACTCGAAGAGGCAGAGAGTGGTTTCAGGAAAGGTAGAGGAGTGCAAGATAATATATTCACGTTGAAACAGCTAATTGGGAAGAGCGCAAATACAACTATATATGCGGCTTTTGTAGACATTGAGAAAGCTTTTGATTGTATTCCGCGGGAGTTGGTATGGAATATCCTTAGAAAAGAGGGGTAAATAGTAAATTGAGAAATGCAATTGCTAGTATATATAAGAATACTAGAAATTATGTGAGAATGAGGGATGTGCAGTCGGAAGAATTTTTTACTAAAGAAGGATTGCGACAGGGAGGGGTACTTAGCCCTACACTCTTTAATATAGCCCTCGATGATGTTTTGAAACAAATCAAAAAGAAAACAAAGAAACTGCAAATAGGTTAGAGAAATATGCAAATAGTGGAAGCAGCAGAAAACGCCTTGGCCGACTACTTGGTATTATATATTAAGTAAAAAAGATTTACAAACAAATTTAAATATTTGGGAAGCAGCCTTAATAAAGAGAAACTTGAAAATTAACGTCGATAAAACTAAAGTTATGACAATACGGAAAAATGATAGTAAAATAGCAATTAAATTAGATGGAAAAGTCGTAGAACAAGTAGTAACATTCAAATGTTTAGAAGTAAATATACATACGGACGGAAAAGAAGGAACAGAAATTCACATTAGAATTGAAAGTGCGATAAAATTATATTATGCAATGAATAACGCCTTCATAAGAAAGGAGTTTCAAAGAAGACTAAAATAATGGTGTATAATACAATATTTAAACCTATATTAATATACGGATGTGAAAGTTGGGTCTTAAACAAACAAGCGAAGAGCAAAATACAGGCGCTGGAAATGAAATATTTAAGAGCGGTTGCAAGAGTAACAAGAAGAAACAGAGTAAAAAATAACGAAATAAGAAAATAATTAAAAGTAGAACCGATTTTGGAAACGATAGAGAGACATCAATTGAAATGGTTTCGGCACATATGGTGGAGGATATACAAACGAAAATGGTATGAAGTAAAAATGTGAATACGAAAAAAGAAAAGAGGCAGACAAGAAAAACATGGGACACGGCACTAGCAAAAAAAGCAACAAACAAGAAAGAATGGACGAAGTTCATTTATAATAAGAAATAGGAAATAAGGAAGTGATTGATAAATATATTTTTTACCTTTACACCCTTAGGGAATTAAGGCTCTCGATTATGTATATACAATAAGATGGCGCTCCGCCTCATTACATAATTAATGTGGACCAAGTTCTCCCAGAAAGATGGATAGAGACAAGAGATCCGATAGAATGGTTGGCTGGGTCTTCTGATCTAACGCTATTCGACTTCCTTTTATGGGGGACTTAAAAAGTAAAGTGTACAACAATCGAGCCAATAATTTAGAAGATCTCAAGTAAAGAATTCAGCATGAGATTAGATTAATATCACCTCAAGCCATTGAGAATGTGAAAAATGAATTTTATAATCGTCTTGGGTATCGTCAGATGGTACACGGCCGTCACTTTAAACATTTAGTGTAAATGTAATTTAAAAACTGTTATTTCTGTTCTTATTTTTGTGTTTGATGTTGACATACGTGCGACAATAAACTTGTCTGTAGAACATGTTGCAGCATCATGTATGCTTTTAATATGTAGATTGCACATATGCATCTGAGCAACAATCAGTTTGCAATGGAACTAATATCTGTGGTGTCGCAAGCGGCCAGCATATTTGCTCAAATATATAATTCTCTATAAAAGAAAAATATTCCGAAACGTTCGCATAGAATTTCAAGATTTCAGAATATGAAATTTCATAACACACACGGTTTTATTATTCGTAGCAGAACAGTCGACCGCACCGGACGTTACGCCAGCAAAATTACGTGTAATAAACACGAATGCACGTACACCACATGTACTGACTGCCCTTTTTTCCTTTTACTCGAGGACTACGTTACGAAACTTCTGTGTATGAAGCGTCGCACATATTTACATTTAAATCTATTCCGTGAGCTGAGCGGATACAGTTATTCCGAAAATTATTTTTAAAGTACGAACGCTCAATTTAAACGAAATTTGCTTCGTGAGATTTGAACGCGCAATGAAGTAATTTCAGTGTGAAATTACCTTTTTCTTCCGTTTCGCCGCGCTTCTTATTCTTTCCTTTTCTATCCAAGTGGAATGCTCTAACGGGTTTCTACAGAGTGCTCTGTGTCTTAATCTAGTAAGCCGCTTTACTCGCGAAAATGACGTTTTCCCGATACGGACAACGCGGATACTAGCAGCATTTCTCCTTGCCTAGCAACGGGAAATACTATTTATATTTTATCGAGAAAGTAGTGCGATAAAAATATCAGCATTGCTGGGATGGGTGTTAGTATCGCATTGGATCAGTAATTTTTAAGATACTTTCCGCTTTTATATCTGATAGTGTTTCAAATTATTATAAAGAACATCGTGGAGGGTGACATTGTAAGCCTGACGGGAAAAATAAATGAAGAGCGTATAAAGGAAGGCACCTTCAAGGGGCTCACGGAGGCCATTCCGTTCAGCACCGGTGACAAGTGGATCGACATATGTTTGCTGTATTTTTGAATGTTTTCTTATGTAAAGATATAATTGTGATAGATTGTTGTTTTCAGAAAAAAAGTTCTCATCAGAATCTAAAGAATGGTAGTCTAATTTTAAAAAAATGGCGCTAAAATCTTAAAACGCTTAAGGGCTATAAATAATTTTATCAGCTCATTTTATAGCCTACATTCAGCATCATATTAAAAAGAACATTAACCTCTTGAATCGTGAAGAAGCGCCGCTTTATTTCTCAACACTTTTTGATTTTTTGTGAAACGGTGCCAAAACATCCTGCTAAGACGGCATCGGTCTCTTTGTCACTATTTCATTCAATATTAACGGTTAAAAACGTGCCTACGAACGGCGTTGCGGTCGTCACTCA